>OY776116.1:49838313-50438313 GCA_963675035.1 Allygus modestus
TTATCTATTATACTGATTCCCTAAAGAATTTCTTGTGTACAGAAAAACTCTTTTATTTATGAACCGATTTTGGTGATTGAGGTGTCAAATTAAAGGGATTTCTCTGTAGAAGTCATGGAAGACGTATTTTATTTATCCTGCTTATTTGTAACAACATGTATCATACTAATAAAGAAATTATGTAGTTGATAAACAAAAATTAATTTTAAAAGGAGCTTACATGTAAAAAACCAAAAAATAATATTTCAGCACAACATCTATTATTTACTTGTAGGTTATTTATTTTTTTACATGAAAATAAAAAATGTTAGTGATACATTTACATTTGGCCTAGATATAACATATTTTCCAGAATCATATTTTTCCTAAATTTGACTAAGTTTCCCTAAGTATGGGCATATTCATACAAAATACATACAAAGAAAATACCCCCGTCGCAGCAAACCTGCGTACTCAGCGAATTTCCAATTAATATATATATGTGAGGTGGAAAGCGAAAAGGGACCTCTTGTCGGCAAAGTAAAATTTTCAGTACAGCTAAATACAGCAATTTCGGTCCAAATCTTCGATTTTCGGTTTTTTATCGATTATTATTCGATATTTTGAATAGAAAAGGCGTGTATCGGTTAAAAAGTCGAATCAAAGCTTAAACAAGTCGATATAAATCATTTTGTTAGTCACTGCATGCCCTGAGAAAAGGTACCTCTTGTCGCTTATGGGAAAATAACATAAGAATAAGAATGATTTATTTTCTCCAATTAAACATGTTACAGAGTATTTCTAATATGCACACATTTTCCTGTTCATTGATTTTGTCCTCAAAATATATAATTAAACATATATAATATTTAAAATAATCTACACAAAACAAAATAAACAATACTCAAATTATCCTCTTAAATCTGCCTCCTTTTGATTGTCTCTATAACTAAAACAGGAATTAATAAACTAATACAGCTTCACTATTTCACAAAAAGGTATATACAAGTAATTTTAATTTAAAACAACTATATTCAATTTACATTTACTTTTATTTATAAATTATGTGCAGTTAAACAAATTTGGAGAAAATGTAGGGCCTCCAAGGCATAGCCTGTTTGGAGGTTCCTTTTCTTCAAAATAACCAAAATTATAAACAGCGATCAGATAAAATAAACAAAACGTGATAAACAAAAACGGTCTACAGAATCAAGTGTGCCTAAAGATTTAACTAAAAGAAAAGAAAATACATCCGAAACTTAACTATGGTTAGAGGCTCTCAAACTACGCACCGCACTTCACCACCAGGCGGCTGATGGCACCTCCCCAGAGACTTGCCTCTGGAGTTGGTCTCCCCAGGTGCCGTCAAAGCTCATAGCATGCAATGCTTAGTCCCTGTGTGGCAAAGCTAGCCATAGTGCGCCTTTATCTGTACAACTAATCCTTTAACCTAACCTAACCCTACATCATTTAACTTGAATTTAACCTACATCTATTTTATGATTAAAAACAAAAAATTAATGTCTTCTAAACTGAAAAGCCACTTCTTTAAATTGTTTGAAAAAGTATTTACGCTATTTGAATTTTTGAGCTTATCAGGCAATATATTGAATATTTTTGGTGCAATAAAGCTAAAGGTTCTGGTAAAAAACATGTTATGTGGTCTTGGTAGTACGAATTGTTCTGCATTTCTAAGTTTATTTCTATATAAATTTTCATTGGGAGGCCTGTTTCCACTTCTAGTATAAAACATCATTAACACTTTAAAAACAAATAGATACTTCAATGGTAGTATTTTTTTATCAATAAAGAGGGGACGAGATGGTTCAAATTTGCCTTTATAAGAGATTAATCGTACTAAATGCTTCTGCTGGACACTGATGGAATTAAGGTGAGTTTCGTACGCATTACCCCAAAAAATTATCCCATATTCTATTCGACTCTGCACCAGGGAAAAGTACCAAATACGCAAAACTCTTTCAGTTGTCAAATATTTTAAAAAGTAAAAATATCTCAAAACACTATTGATTTTATTTTTTAATTTTATAATATGCACTTTCCAGCTAACTTCACTATCTAAATACACACCCAAATATTTTATATTACTGGTCTGTCCCACAGCTGCACATTTTTGTATACACATCCTCTGCTCTTCAATACAATATGCGCAATGGTATACAATTTCATTATAAAAGTTAACATGATTTCTAAGATTGAAATTAATAAATTTAGTTTTTTCAGCACTCAGCAGCATGTGATTCACAGTAAACCACCACTGCAGTGCGTTGAGATCATTATTCATTGCCAATTTAACCAATTCCCAATTATTTTCTGCATAGCACAGAGCAGTATCATCAGCAAAAGATGTCAGTTTGCCATGAAATCTCGCATCACATAGGTCATTTATATAAATAATAACATGGCCGACAAGAGGTCCCTTTTCCACAACACACTTCGTAAAGAAACATTGGTTCAAAAAGTAGTCTCTCCTGAATTCTAGCGGACACTTAGAGAACTAGGACGAAGTTCTAGTAAAAGCAGAACATCGTCTGATTATTTTAATACGGCCCCGACAAGAGGTACCTTTTCTATAACCGAGGTTTTGGTTAAAAAACGTTGACTTTCCTATACAGTCCTTTAAACAGTGGACAGTTATTACGTTATTGTAATTAATTAATCAGTAATTATCAAATAACAATATTAACACTTAAACAACAATGTGGCAGCAGTAAATGTTCAGCCTTGAAAAGGTATCTCTTGTCGTTATGGAGATATAACACGGGGCCGACAAGAGGTCCCTTTTCAGAAAATACCCTTGTGTACTACATGTTGCAATAAACACAGTATAAGCCTAAATTCTAGCGTTAGTTAAGGAAACTACTAGTGTTCTTCCTAAAGAGGACATTATAAGCTTTGCATTGATACCAAAAGCATCGCTTAAATATGAAAAATATAGATTCTGAGTTTATTTAAACTTTTTGAGGGCGTTTTCCTGAAAATGCCCTTCACCCTTCGAGAAAGTTCAAACGTCCATAACTCAAACAAAAAAAATCGTAGAGACATGAAATTTGTACCAAACTGTTAGGAATTTTAAGGTGATAATAAAAATATCAATAACTCAAAATCGGAAATTGCCGACAAGAGGTCCCTTTTCGCATTCCACCTCACATATGTCTTAATATTACATTAAGCCTCTTACCAGAATTCATAAGAAATATATTCATAAATAAGCGATATTTCAAATATTCTTTATTCTCCATAAGAATAACATTAGGAATGAGTACGCAGGTTTGCTGCAACAAGGAACACAAAATAATGGGTTTTTATACAAATATCAATAGAACTCATCTAATTGAAGTCACATACCAAGTTTGATCCATATACATTCATAAATAAGCGATATATAACATTTGTATTATTCTCCATAAGAATAACATGGGGACCGAGTACCTAGGTTTGCTGCTTCGGGCACCATAGGTGAAAAATTGGTTTTGGTTCAAACATCAACAAACCACAACCAGATGAAGTGATATACCAAGTTTCGTCTGTTTATGTTCACAAATAAGCGAGATATAAAATTTTTCTTTTTCTCCATAAGAATAACATTGGAAAACATACTGTGTTTAGCACTTGTAATATCTCAGTAACCAATTGACGTAGAGCAATGATCAAAATACCAAATTGTTTGTTTTTTAAGCTGAATTCAATGGTATGAATTAAAATTTGATTTAAATAACAATTACATGTGAAAACTCCAAAAAAACAATTTTTGGGGTACAAAACCCCCCAAAAACCCCCCTTCGGATGGTGCGATTTGTCTGGTTTTCGAACTCGTTCAAATAAATGGTACTTTACATATTTGTACAGAATTTTATTAAGATCAGACTTTTTTTACGAGAGTTATCGTGCTTACGGACACGTATATATACATATATAAAAATTTTAACAAGTGGTGTTTTTGGCATCTGGGGACCTCAAAACGAAAAGTTATCATGGTCTCGGGCTTAAGTCTTACCATGAGACCTACGGTAATAGCTTCTTCCCTATAGGGGAAATTCGCTAAAATAAAAACAAATGAAAAAATCAAATAAAAACAAACTTGCAATCCCGAGTATACTTGGGGTTGTGAGCCAATGGGTTAACAAACTCTTGTTAGTTTAAAAATTATAGACCTGGTATGAAATTCCCATGACAGCGTTGAATCCAAATAAATACCCCAAAGACAAATAGCTTAAGACGTGCTAATATACAAATACATGATTTCGGTTGTATTTTAATTTATCTCTAAACGTTTGCCACAAACCATAGAGTCCTTCTTCCTACAAACAATTCCTTCTTCTTCTGTAATTGACATAGAGTCCTTCTTCCTATCTTCATTTGATCCGACTGTTTCAAAATTGTTGCCCGGGACAATAAAAGAAGTGGCGTCTTAATAAAGTATGTTACACTGGACCATTGGTACTAAGCCATTGGACTTGATAATTCTACATGGTGACTATTCTGGTAGCTAGCTCTGCTGGTCAGGATTTAACTTTTACAGTCAAAATTCTGCACACTAACTGAATGAACCACCAAAGAAGATGTTTATTTACATGAAGAATGAAGGTAGAGCTGAAAACAACTCAAGTGAAATTCTTTAATAAATAACTCTGTTTTAGGTTTGATCAAATTCTTTGGAAATGTTGCTCAACTCAGACCACAAGAGACGTTCCGAGATTATCCCAAAGTGACAGAAACCATCTTCATGTTGCTGAACAGTGTTGACCAGAATCTGGCGTGTGTAGCCTTAGAAACAGTGGGATACATTGGAACTACCCCTCCTGGCAAACGAACCCTCCACAAGCAAGGTAACCTTCTGTTGCTTTTGATATTGTATAAATTACCGGTACCGGTACTCATACATGAATCATAACTGATAGCACAAGCTGTTCCCTTGGAAGAAGGCCGTGGTAATCAAACTGATAACACTGCTTTTGAGCACAGCGCAAGGAAGCTGCCTTGCTGTATTACACCAGAGGATGTCACTTGTTTATTTATGTAATTTTACTGGTTTTTTTTGTAAGCTACACTTTTTACTTTCAAATGGTGAATTAGTTAGTATGTTGGAAATTTATTTTGTAAATTTCAGTTTCAGCATATCAAATTTTAGATACAGTTATCAAATAAGAATCCTACTGTACACAATTTTAAGGTGTTAATGTGATAAAACTATGGAACGTAATATCATTTTGCCTGTAAATAGCAATTTTACATTGTATTGTAATTGAGAAGGAACAAAGTTCCATGATTATTTAGACATTTGATCATAACCCAGACTTTGGTGAAGGTAGTTGATAACTAACCTTCACTTATGTTTTCAGGTTCTGAGTTTTAAATTTTTGTCTTAAATGTTCCCTACATTATATGTTTTTCATTACAAATGTTAAAACTTTAAAACATATTTTGTTTCCATTAAAAAGACCATGAGCCTCAGTGATTGCTTTGAGTTGTATTAACATTTATCAGGTTTTGTACTTTTAAAAAATCAGGTCAGAACTTTGTCTTTATAAAAAAATTCTAGATGTCAAGTGTAATGTTCCGCATACAATAATGAGTGTATCTAAAATATGTCAGAACTGAATGATTTTGTTTATTGTGACTGTGACTAATTCAATCATTTCAGGAACTGTGATGAAAGATGTCATGACTAAAATTGTTGAAGTAATTTTGAAATGGTCGTCAGAAAGCAGAATTCGAGGCATGAACACCTTGGCAAACATACTCAGGCTAGAGGTAAATATTTCTAAAATATCTTCTACGGTATTTTCATCTTTTTGCCGTCTGTACACTTAGCTGAAATGTTTTTGTAAATTAAAGAAACTATGGTCATCAATGATAACAAAAATTCCAAATTTACACAATGAACCAGAACTCATTGATCCATACTTCCATTTATAGAAAATAATAATTGAGTTTTTATGTGAGTGAAGAAGTATATTTTTTTGTTTTATCAAGAGATTATAAAAAAAATATCTGGATCGATAATGCAGGATAATTATTTCCAGAAGAGGTCCATTCCCATTTGGGCATACCCTGCAGTTAGTTGGCAATAAGGTCTTGTTATCTTTAAGTACTACAAATGTTAGCAAACTGGTTGGATAGCGTGCTAGCAGAGTTTTCACCTCCTAATTTAAGGTTTGCAACTCTGTTATGATTCAAATCTGGAAATTTTGTGAAGGTAACTGTCCTCAGCTGCCATCGTCATCAGGCTATTAACTAAAATGATAATTTCTAAGAACAGGTTGAGTAACAAATGTTTGGAACATCCCTTATTAAATATAAAAGACCCCCGTCGCAGCAAACCTGCGTACTCAGCGAATTTCCAATGCAAAATATATGTCTTGATACCACATAACCAAGACCAAGTTTCATTAAAATATATTGATAAATAAGTGATATATCAAATTTGAATTATTCTCCATAAGAATAACATTGGGGATGAGTACGCAGGTTTGCTGCAACAAGGAAAAACAATGTAAAGTAAACAAATCATATGTTCAATATTTGTTATATTTTCATTCGTTCTGTTTACTTCTACCAGATGTATGACTGGTTATTGGGGATGCTGCTTGATGTTATGAATTATTAAACGTTTTCCTTTATAATTAAGTATTCTAATTACTTTACATGGTGGCAGCGGTGTACTAAACAGTTTATGAGATGGATTTAACACCGAATTGCTGAAAGAAATAATTAGTACACTTATAGCAGCAAATAATGCACAAAACAATACAAAACAGGAAACCAACTTTCAAGTCAAGCCTCCGGAGCCATTCAATTTTCAAGATCAATCTACAAGGACGAGTTGGATCAAGCGATTTAAGATGTTCCGAAGAGCTACAGCATTATTAGGTAAATCAGAAGATCAGCAGATTAATATGCTCCTGTATGCTATGGGTAAAGAAGCTGATGAGCTACTGACCTCAATAGGAATGCCAGACGAGGAAAGAACTGCCTTTGACTCAGTTGTAGACAAATTTGAAGACTATTTCTCTACTAAAAAGAATATTTTCTATCATCGTGCCATATTCTTACAAAAAATTCAGGGATCTGAAGAAAAGATTAACCCATACATTAATGAACTCCATAATATGTCTGAGCGGTGTGAGTGGATATGCAATAACTGTAAAAGTAGAAGCTTTAATGATCAGATGATATTACTCAAACTAGTAACGAGCATTAAGGATAAAGGTTTGTCAAAACGTCTTCAACTCCAGGAAGGATTGACTCTAAATAAAGCAGTACATACAGTATGTCAAGCCGAAGCTTTGGATGAACAAAGAAACATTCTTCAGGATGTCACGGATTCAACTGTGATGGAAGCTGCAAGAAGCCTTCCACAGAGAGTTAAGCATACAATTGGACAGCCAGGGAGAGGAGAGACAGCTGGGAAGTCATCAAAATGTGTTAATCTCAGATGAGGATGCAGTCGTTGTGGTTCCAGCCAGTTTCACTCTAAAGAAAGGTGTCCTGCGAGTGACAAGGTATGCTTTAAATGGGGTTTAAAAGGTCACTTTGGTCGGTTTTGCAAAAATACTAGTAGACTTACAGTAGACGAGGTAGAGTCATTAAAAGATGATGAAAGTGATATGAAACTTGGTTCAATTTTAATCTAAGAAAACGTTTCAGAAGCAAGGAGATGTGAACCCTTTTATTTTAAACTACGCACAAACTGCTTAGCGGTCCTAAATTTCAAAATTGACATGGGTGCAGATGTAAGTTGTATGGGTTTAGATGATGCAAAACGCCTTGGTATCGAAATAAAAAAGACAGATGTTAAGTTGAAAGGTCCAGGTAATGTAACTTTGGAGGTTTTGGGGAAGTCAAATGTTAAACTTCAAAGGGGTGAAATGATAAATGTAGAGGAGATTTTTATCCTCAATAATCAAAAAGAGCCTATCTTGGGTAGGGTAGGAATATCTGCGGTTGGCCTGTTAAAAGACCTCGGTGAGGTTAAATTAACACAAGATCGGATTAATAAGTATCCACGACCTTTTTCTGGCTTGGGTAAATTCAGTGAACCTTATTCCATTAAACTTAAGAATGGTTACGAACCTGTTGCTGTAGATGCCCCTCGAAGAATTCCAGTTTCTTTAAAGGAGAAAGTCAAAATTGAACTGCAAAATATGGTTGAATCAAATGTTATTGAACCAGTCACAGAGGCTTCGGAATGGTGTTCGCCCCTGGTGGTGGTTCCCAAGAAGTCCGGTGCCATTAGACTATGTGTCGATTACACTGCCCTAAATAAGTACGTAGAAAGGGAAAGGATAATTTTACCATCAGTTGATGAAACATTAGCTCAAATGTCAAATGCTAAAATATTTTCAAAATTAGATACTAATAGTGGGTTCTGGCAGGTAAGCTTGGACGAATAAAGTGCAAAGCTAACCACCTTTATCACACCTTTTGGAAGGTTTAATTTTAAATGACTCCCTTTCGGTATTAATTCGGTTCCAGAACACTTTCAAAGGAAAATGTCAATGTGTTTAAAGGGTCTCGATGGTGTGGCAAATTTAGCCGATGATAATTGTGTTTACGGAAGCACAAAGTAAGAACATGATGAGAGACTTGATAAAGTGTTGTCACGTCTAATAGAAACTGGAGTAACACTTAACTCTGAAAAATGTGAGTTCACAAAATAAAAAATAAAGTTTTTGGGTCACATTCTTGAGAACGGTCATCTCCGAACAGATCCTAAAAAGACAGCAGCTATAGAGGCGTTTCCATTTCCACAAAACCAGACTGAGCTAAAACGAATTTTTGGGGATGGTAAACTATCTTATGAACTTCTTGCCAAATCTTTCAAATATTGTTAAACCTTTAAATGAACTTCTTTCGACAAAGAATGACTGGCATTGGACTGACGTTCATGACAAGTGTTTTAAGGAAGTTAAGAAAATTAGTAAACTCACCTATTCTTTGATTGTATGACCCCTTGTTTGGAAACAAGAGTGTGTGCAGATGCGTCAAAATTTGGTCTGGGTGCAATTTTGGAACAGAAATTGAATGATCAGTGGAGGCCAGTGCAGTATATAGTATTACATGTCATCCATTCATTATTTAGTGATAATCTTCCCATTATGTGTTATTTTATATTTAAGTTTCCCTAATTAATTTCCCCTAAATGTGTTATTTGTATTAATTGCCCTATGTTCATGCCTAATAATAATCATCTTTATCAACACTCCTCAGAAAACCATTCCCCTCTATATATTTAATGTTTATTTATCTGTGCAATTGTAAAATAATATGTATTTCATTAATTAATCACCAATAATTATTCACAGCCTATCCACATCTAATAGCCTACTATAACAGTACATACATAGCCTAAATGTTTTTAAGTATTTACTTCTAATTAGCCTACACAATTGAAACAACTTTATGTAAAATCTATGTACAAACCTGCTTCTAAACTTAGGCCCTAACTTAAATTGTACCTACCTTAAGTTATTCTTTTCAAAATGTTAAACAGTTTAGGAGAGATAACCTTAGAATTTATGTAAATGTATTTTTTTTTAAAGAAACAATAAGCCTACATATCATTAAGTATTTCATAACAAGCTAGGACTACCCACTAATCAATCTGTCAGAACCAAATTTAGCCTTTCATACTAGCCAAATTATATTTCCAACAAACTAAAAAGACAGTGTAGTATAAAAACAGTTTCTAATATGTAGGGAAGAAGTTAATAACCCAAATGGTACAGATTGGCCTATTTATTTAAAGCTTGAAATGAAAATGCTAAAATATTATGTAAGGTTAGGGACTGTTATAAGTGAAATGTTGTCTCAAACTGAACTGACAGCCAGAGCAAATCAGAAGGCAATAGAGTGAGGATAGGATGTACAACATAAAGAGGCCATAGAGGTATGACATTGTTATATTGTAGCAAATTTTTGTCATTTCTCTGAGTATTTTTATAATGTATATGATTTGTATAATACTTTTGAATCTTAAATAATAGTATAAAAGAAATCATAATGTAAAGGCAAGAAAATAACAATTGTAGTTATATTAGGCATATAAAAACTGTAAGTGAATATTTTCTCTCACAACTTGATAATTTTGTTATATGAAATGTAACATATATTAAAATTAAATAGTGTTTTTTTATTGATTTTATTTTACTATTAACGTGATATTAACAGCTACCAAATGGTTTACATATAGTATGACAAGTGTGGAAAAAGTGATAGCAGTGAATAAGATCTAGTGTGCAGTGGTGATTCTTGTGTGAAAAGGAAGTGAGAGAAATTCAAAATCAAAAAGTGTGGTGGTGAAAGGGGAAGCTGAAGAAGAGAGACATTATATTGAACCAAATAATCATATTTTAATCCATTTGAATCTTTTAAATTTTAATCTAAATTAATTGCAAACTATCTTTAATTTAATTGTATTTATCTAAATTTTCCAACTTAAACAAGAGAACTTTTGAAACAAGGTAAAAGACTTTTGAAAATTAGATTTCAACATGAAGAAATACTAAGTTAAATCCATCTCAGCAAAGCTCTTTGTTTGGTAGCTGCCGCTAAAAAAAAGGAAACTCAATTTTGTTTTATTAGATATTTTATTTAAGGCTATTTCAAATTTTGATAATTATGATTTTTTTATGTGCCATGGCAAAGAACCGCCCTTGAGATTAAGAGTCATCATATCTTACATTTGAGAGTCGGAGCAGATATTTGTAAAAATAATTTTGTAGCTATAATTCAATAGGCCCTAACTGTAATTTTGTTCACTATTTTAAATTGTTTTCTTGAATAAATTTAACTATGATGTAATTGTATATTTTGGACTAATCATTGAGTATCTAGGCTACGGTTATGTAAAGCAAGGTTAGGTAAATTAAAATAAAGGCAAAGGAGGTTTTGTTATATTTGGCGCCCAACGTGGGGCACGAAATTTAGGGACAGTAGCCTAGAACAAAATAGTATTATAACTAATACTATATTATTAAACTAAATTTAATTATTTCATAACACATTGTGTAGGGGATTTGCCAAGGCAGATAAAAATAGTAACTTAATTAAGAGAGAAAATAATCATTGGAGTAGGCTATTAATTTGTGGTTCAGCATTAAGTTAAGAGTAGTATTAGCATAAGTTGTGTATAATAAGACAAGTTAGGGAAATAATAAGCTTCATTAATCTAAGAATAAGTTTAGCCTACATTGAACTATTGATTATTTTGATTATTTACCAATTTTACATTAAAATATGGCTGATAAGAAAGAAAAACAATATAACCTGCGAGAAAACCCAAAGAAAATAGAAAAAGCTAGGACTAGGTCACAAATTAGGGAAAGGAGCGGAGATAGGAACGTGGACGAGTTAGGCGTAGAAAAATTAAACGTAGGAGAAGATGACACTACAGATAACACAACTGTGATCGAAAATACAGAACTAGAACACACATCTGAAACGGAAGAACACCCAGACGATACAGGACTTGACAGAGGAGACTATCCAGAAAACCCTAATACTACACCACAAACACCAACAACATCACATAAAACCGACTCAGACTTGGGGAACATATTAAAATTCCTACAACAGATGGAACAGAAAATTGAACAAAAATTTGAACAAAACCAACAAAATTTGGAACAAAAACTAAACCAAACCCAAGATCAAATTTTAGGCACACTCGAAACACAAAAATTAGAGCTAGCTGAAATTCAAACAAAAATAACGAACATCACGCAAGAACTACACCAGGAAATGGTTGCACAAATTGAAACAAACAATGAAAAAATAATCCAGACTATTGACCAAAAGATTGGTGAACTTGAGGCTAGGCAACGGGAAATTTACAACAATACCAAGGAAGAATGTGTTCAAGAAAGTATAAACATATGTCAAACACTTACAAAGGATTTACATGAAGAAGTACGAACATGCAAAAAGGAAAACCAAAAATCTATTTCCGATCATAAAAAATTTAAAGGATTCACTGAGGCGAAATTCACAAACATAAATCACGATCTAAGAGAAATTAGGGAAGGTGTTACTAAGACGACAGATGACATTCAGAACTTAAAAGAGGACACGAACCACATTAAAGAAAAGTTAGAAAAGGTTGAAAGGAATTCACAAAATCCAAACTTAGGGGGCAGTAAAGAAATTTACATTACATGCCAGGGAACTGAAACAAACGACCCTAACTTAAAATTCAATGGACGAGAAAGAAACCCAGTAGAATTTATCAATCGATTTCGACGGCACATCGAAAAATTGGAAAACCGAAGAGGCAAAGATCAAGTTAGGTTTGAAGACATTCTAGAAAATGTATTAGAAGATAGTGCTGCAAGATGGTGGCAAGTCATTAAATTTGACATAAAGACATTGGACGATTTCGAAAAGGCTATTTTAGAGAAGTATTGGAACACTGACATACAACGGGGAATTAAACGTAGATTGGAACTCGAAAAATATAGACCTGGGGGAAAACTCACTAGAACCGAGTACTTTATTGATAGGGTACTTACTTTAATGAACATGACTCCACAAATGCAGGAACAAGAAATTGTCGAATTTTTGAGCGAACAATTCAGCGATCATGTACAAGATGCCAGGAGAGTACAGAACGTGTGTACTATTAGAGGGTTTGAAAAACTTTTAGCCAGGGAAGACCTAGACGAGAAAAACAGCCAACTGCGTTACAGAAACCAAGGAGACCACCAAAGGAACGACAGAATGTGGAGCGATCGACAGGACGAGAGACATGACAGGAGAAACTCACCAAGGAGAATACATTATAATAATGACTATTATTACGATAACAGAAGACCTGAATTCAATCGTCAAAACAACAATAGGCAAAATCAAAATTGGAATAATAACCCAAGATTTGCAGACAATAGGAATCACTCCGAGGGACCTACAAATAATAATAGACCACCTAACAGAGAACACGACAGTAGACCTCAAGGACAAGTTCAGAGGGGGAGTCCGACACAGGGAAACCTGTAAGCGCTGAAGGTTCCACAGAACCGGGATTTGTAAATATTGAAAGACCTTCATTAAGTAATTATTTGAATCCTTTGGCGCGTAATTATGATAATAATCCCGAAAATAATACTAATTTGATAAATAATCAAGCTACGTTCAATAACCTAATTTCAAACATATTCTGTGACAAAGATTGGCTTTTAAATGAAGAAAATTGTGAAACTGAAAATATTAAAAGAATATCTTGCCCTGAAATTAAAATTAAGTTAAATAATGTAGAAGCAACTGCATTAATCGACACGGGTTCAACCGTAAATTGTTTAAACGAAGACTGGTTTGAATTAAATAGAATAAATTTACAACCCTATGAAACTTTCCCTATTACAAACATGAATATAATCACAGCAACAGGCCAAAAGTCCAAAAGAATTAGAAAGACAATTTTAATAAAAAGCTGTGTACTTAATTGTGAAAAAGAACTACAGTATTTGATTATTCCGTCTCTAATACAAGAAGTTATTTTAGGAGTGGATGCTTTGAAAGCATTAGGTATTGATTTAAATTTTAAAGAAGAGATAATAATAATTAATAATGATAAAGTTAATATGAGTAATATTAGTGCAAATAATAATAGTGCCAGTGTGCAAGAAATAAATATAAATAGTAATGAATCGCAGAGCGATAGGCAAAGCCAGAATAATAATAATGATAAAATAAACAAAGTTAAGTTTGAGAAGATTAATAAATTAGGATTGGAATGCCAGCTGTTCGGAGGAGAAGATGTGAGTTGGAAGCAATGTAATCAAAATCAAGAAGATAAAGAAGAAGACGGAGTAATAAATTACAATTTAATAGATTAAAAAATGGAAGTAATAATTTAGTTAAGTTCTGATAGAGGGGAAAATTTAAATAAACTTGCTGTATGGATACAAAGACATAAATTCAGATAAATTCAGTTTGTGAAATAAAATTTAATAGCCTATATAATAAATTTAGCCTATGTATGAAGGGACCCTACCATATTTCAAGTCTTAAAAGATTCAGAACATTGTAAATAGTTAGTTTAGTTAGTTAATCATGTTTAAGTAGAGTTAGATGAGCCTATATGTGTAACAAGTTGCCAAGTTTTTAGTTTAAAAGATAAAAGGACGCTTATTTAAGTGAAAGTGGATTTAAATGCAAACTGTAAAGACATTCACCAGTGAACGAAGGATTATTGAAGTCAGTATAAGTGAACATTTAAAAGAAAGACTAGGCCTACAAGGTATTTGACCCTAACAACAGCAGTAGGTAGGACATAGCCTTTGCAGTGTTTATTTCAAGATTTTATAAATAAGTTAGTTTTTATTTAGTAATGTTTTCATCAAATGTTTATTACCATTATGTTTTACTTTCCATAAATGTTTAGTGTAAATAGAGTTATAGTTACAAATGAAACATTAGCCTACAGCAAGAACTACTGTATAGATTGATATGACCTAGTTTTCCAACCAGTTTAATCATTTATTTGTGCAATTCGTAAACTCCTTTTACAAATAAATGAGGGGGCATTATAACAGTACATACATAGCCTAAATGTTTTTAAGTATTTACTTCTAATTAGCCTACACAATTGAAACAACTTTATGTAAAATCTATGTACAAACCTGCTTCTAAACTTAGGCCCTAACTTAAATTGTACCTACCTTAAGTTATTCTTTTCAAAATGTTAAACAGTTTAGGAGAGATAACCTTAGAATTTATGTAAATGTATTTTTTTTTAAAGAAACAATAAGCCTACATATCATTAATTATTTCATAACAAGCTAGGACTACCCACTAATCAATCTGTCAGAACCAAATTTAGCCTTTCATACTAGCCAAATTATATTTCCAACAAACTAAAAAGACAGTGTAGTATAAAAACAGTTTCTAATATGTAGGGAAGAAGTTAATAACCCAAATGGTACAGATTGGCCTATTTATTTAAAGCTTGAAATGAAAATGCTAAAATATTATGTAAGATTAGGGACTGTTATAAGTGAAATGTTGTCTCAAACTGAACTGACAGCCAGAGCAAATCAGAAGGCAATAGAGTGAGGATAGGATGTACAACATAAAGAGGCCATAGAGGTATGCCATTGTTATATTGTAGCAAATTTTTGTCATTTCTCTGAGTATTTTTATAATGTATATGATTTGTATAATACTTTTGAATCTTAAATAATAGTATAAAAGAAATCATAATGTAAAGGCAAGAAAATAACAATTGTAGTTATATTAGGCATATAAAAACTGTAAGTGAATATTTTCTCTCACAACTTGATAATTTTGTTATATGAAATGTAACATATATTAAAATTAAATAGTGTTTTTTTATTGATTTTATTTTACTATTAACGTGATATTAACAGCTACCAAATGGTTTACATATAGTATGACAAGTGTGGAAAAAGTGATAGCAGTGAATAAGATCTAGTGTGCAGTGGTGATTCTTGTGTGAAAAGGAAGTGAGAGAAATTCAAAATCAAAAAGTGTGGTGGTGAAAGGGGAAGCTGAAGAAGAGAGACATTATATTGAACCAAATAATCATATTTTAATCCATTTGAATCTTTTAAATTTTAATCTAAATTAATTGCAAACTATCTTTAATTTAATTGTATTTATCTAAATTTTCCAACTTAAACAAGAGAACTTTTGAAACAAGGTAAAAGACTTTTGAAAATTAGATTTCAACATGAAGAAATACTAAGTTAAATCCATCTCAGCAAAGCTCTTTGTTTGGTAGCTGCCGCTAAAAAAAAAGGAAACTCAATTTTGTTTTATTAGATATTTTATTTAAGGCTATTTCAAATTTTGATAATTATGATTTTTTTATGTGCCATGGCAAAGAACCGCCCTTGAGATTAAGAGTCATCATATCTTACATTTGAGAGTCGGAGCAGATATTTGTAAAAATAATTTTGTAGCTATAATTCAATAGGCCCTAACTGTAATTTTGTTCACTATTTTAAATTGTTTTCTTGAATAAATTTAACTATGATGTAATTGTATATTTTGGACTAATCATTGAGTATCTAGGCTACGGTTATGTAAAGCAAGGTTAGGTAAATTAAAATAAAGGCAAAGGAGGTTTTGTTATACTACTCACTTAATTTAATATGTTGCTAATAATAATATTTTAGATATAATTTATGTGAGAGGATTGCAATAGAATTAAAATTTAATATAATATACTTTTCAAAAATAGTCCTTAAGGAATCTAAATTACAGTGACCAGTGTTAACAATTGTGTGTACCATGTGCTTTCAACAATGGACCATGCTTCCAGACCTCATCTCTGCTAGATCTTCCTTCTTGTTCCAGATGCCATAGTGTTAAGACCTAAAATCTGTGCAGGACACAGTTCCTATTTAATTTCCCCCAGTATGGCCTAAGTTTTGAATTGCTTAGTGCTTATTTATTAGGGACTCATTGCTCAGTATAATACCATTTCAAATTCACTCCCTTTTCTTTGTTTTATCCCCAAAAATTGGTATTGAGCGAAGAACATTGTAAGCTGATTGGTAAACCACTTCCATTGTGTATTCTATTAGGGACTTGAAAGAATACAGACATTTAATAGAACAAGTCTAATGTTCTGAAAGTTAAATTAACATCAAGAGTATATTATTCCATTGAACTATCTTTTCTAAATTTAATTTGAGTATTTTAATCATCAGTAAATTCAGTGAAAACCATTGGACTTTCCTTTTGGACAACACCAAAATTTATCATTGTTGCAATCTGTAAACAACATAAGCCTAATTGGACTAAATATTCTTTCATCTGTAATTTCAACGTTAGTCAAGTCAGCACGATACTTCCCCCCTGAGAAAAAGAGCCCTCATTTATAAAAGAACCCCATTTAGAATCAAAATATGAACATTTTAGTCTTAAGCCTACATGTATTATTGCCATCCATCTTCTAGCCTAGGCCACTCACTGTAACTTTCCCCTGAATTGTAGATTATTTGTAAATCCCCTTTTGATTGATAACTTTTCAAACACAATTGTTATTACTAGATAAATAAATATTATATTGTTCCTCTGTACTTTGTATTTCATTTAAATAGTTCAAAGATATTCTAGAAATTGTACACCTACCTTCTGTTGATATCCAAGTTAATTACAAAACACATTCTACTCACTACAATAAACCAAAGAAGACCATAGGTAGAAATATATTTATTGATAAGTCAAGTAAGAGCATTTGTGAGCTATATTTAAATAGCCTAGTGAATTTTGTAGGTAGTAACACTCATTATTGTGAAGACAAGCTAGGCTTAGCACATGTTAGCCATTGTCACCGACCAGATAGCGTCACTTTTATATCCACATTTCCCGAGTACATCCGAGCAGATAATTAGTCTAGAGTTAGTAATTTAGAATCATAAGTCATTAAGTAATAAGTAAGAAAGTACATAAGAAGTATGCATCCAGGACAATGTCTGACACAGAAATGAGGTACGCTCAAATCGAGAAGGAAGCACTATCGCTTACATGGGCTTGTGAAAAGATTTATTCGTTCATCCTAGGAAAACAGTTTGATCTGGTAACAGATCACAAACCTTTGTTACAGATTTTAGGCCAAAAACCACTAAGCGACCTAAGCCCACGACTTCAATGATTCCGAATGAGGTTAATGATGTTTGACTACCAGATGAAATACGAAACAGGAAAAAGTTTTTTCGTCCCCGATGCTCTCTCGAGGGCACCAATGCTGCTGAAAATAAAAGAAGAAGATATTCTTGATGAAGATACAGAGCTGTATGACAGTTCTGTTGTGTCTTCTCTACCGTGTGCGGGCAGTAAACTTGAAATTATTCGACAAGCGGTAAAAGAAGATAAAACGTGTGATTTAATATGTAAAGTAATTGACAGTAGAGCCTGGACAAACTTGAAAAATACAGATTTTTTTAGAGAACAAGGGAACTTATCATTCGTTGACGGACTAATATTGAGAGGATTGAGAATTTTCATCCCAAAAAAGCTACGAAGCGACATTCTTGGGCAGATTCATAACGGACATTTTGGGGTTAATAAATGTCTGGCTCGTTCCAGAGAAAGTGTTTGGTGGCCAGGTATATCCATCGAAATAAAAAGATTAGTGCAAGATTGTCCCAGTTGCTTAGAAAATCGTGGAAATCCAGCAGAACCATTGCTACCCTCAATCCTACCTACCCGTCCATGGGAAGTTGTGGGAACTGATTTGTTAGATTATAAGAAGAACATATATCTTTGCATGCAAGACTTCTTCTCTAAATACATCGAACTAGTATCTCTCAGTGCTGTCAATACAAATGCCATCAAACGTGCATATTTGTCTATATTCTCACAGCATGGTATTCCGAATGTAGTAAGATCGGACAATGGCACAGCCCTTGTGCCTCATGAGATGGGTAACTTTGCAGCTGAGTTAGGTTTCACAATAGTTACTTCAAGCCCACTCTTTCCTCAATCAAATGGTCAAGCCGAGAAAGCCGTGGAAATCTGTAAGGGAATACTTAAGAAAAATAAGGATCCCTACCTTGGATTGTTGGTTCATCGTGCGTCGCCTTTAGACTCTGGTGTTTCTCCTGCAGAGTTACTTTTTGGAAGAAAGATAAGAACTACGCTACCTTCTATTCCAGAGAAACTAAAACCCGGTTGGCCCAATTTAGATAAATATAGAACTGCCTGCGATGAGAAAGGTAGGAAGAATAAACTTTATTACAATCGTCGTCATAGAGCACGGGACCTTAGGATACTCAAGAAGGGAGATACAGTATGGATTACGGATCTGAGGCGATACGGTACAGTTGTTGGTCAAGGTCCTAATGAGCGAGAGTACATAATAAAATCTAATGAAAGTCAGCTAAGAAGAAACAGAAGATTTCTAATACCTGCAAACAAAACGCAACAGGTTGATGACTCTCCTTGGCTACCGTATGCTCCAGTTGAGAAATGTGATGGAAATAAAAATGAGCAGGAGATAGAGAGAAGAGGAGATTTAGAAGAAACAGATCAAATAGAAGTTAGAAAAGAACAATCAAGAATTGAAAATCGCCCACATGGTCAAATGGTTGATATATCACTAGATCAGGAAGAGAGGTAAAACCATCAAGACGCTACAACGAATGTTAAGATCCTTTTACTTCCTTGGGAAAGAGGGTGTAAAGGAAACAAATCATATGTTCAATATTTGTTATGTTTTCATTTGTTCTGTTTACTTCTACCAGATGTATGACTGGTTATTGGGGATGCTGCTTGATGTTATGAATTATTAAAAGTTTTCCTTTATAATTAAGTATTCTAATTACTTTACAAACAAATATGGGGTTTCATGTAAATATCAATATTACTCAACTAGGTGAAGCCACATACCAAGTTGCATCAATATAAATTCATAAATAAGCGATATATACCATTTTGATTATTCTCTATAAGAATAACAAGGGGGATGAGTACATAGGTTTGCTGCAACAGGGAACACAAAAAATGGGTTTTTATGCAAATATTAATAGAACTCAACTAGGTGAACCAACATACCAAGTTTTATTAATTTATGTTCATAATTAAGGGATACATTACATTTTACTTATTCTCCATAAGAATAACATGGGGGCTGAGGACGCAGGTTTGCTGCTATGGTAATTATCGGTAAAAATTGCGTTTTTGTGCAAGTAACAATCGACCACAATCAGATAAAGCCGTATACCAAGTTTCGTTAGTTTACGTTCATAAATAAGCGAGCTATAATTTTGTTCTTATTCTCCATAAGAATAACATTGGACAACGTACTATGTTTAGCACTTTCAATATCTCTGTAACCAATTGACGTAGAGAAATGATCAAAACACCAAATTGTGTGTTTTTTTAAGCTGAATCCAATGGTGGAAACTAAAATTTGACTTTTTAAAATATTACATTAAAAACTTCAAAAAACCCATTTTTGGGGTACAAAACCCCCCCAAAATACCACTTTGGATGGGTCGATCTGTCTGGTTTTCGAACTTTAAGTCATAAATAATGCTTTACATGTTTGTACCAAATTTTATTAAAATCGGACCATTTTTACGAGAGTTATCGCACCCACAGACACACACATATATATATATACACAATTTCAAACGAATGGTGTTTTTGGGGTCTGGGGACCTCAAAACGAAAAGTGGTCATAGTCCCGGGCCTAGGTCTTACCATGCCGACTACGGTAATAGCTTCTTCCCTTTCTTCCCTATAGAGGAAATTCGCTAAAAAATAATAATGTAAAAAGACAATCAAAACAATAATGCTCATACCGTCTATTAATGACTTAAGGAAAAGCCACTTGTAGTACTGTTTAATGTATTACTTCTTATTTTCTCTAATCGTTATATATATATATATATATATATATATATATATATATATATATATATATATATTATTTCTGGGTTATGTTTACAGCCTATAGGGAAGAAGCTATTATCGTAGGTTGCATGGTAAGACTTAAGGCCGAGACCATAACTTTTCGATTTGAGGTCCCCAGATGCCAAAAACACAATTTGTTCAAATTTATCGCGACCGCAGGAAATAATCAGCTGTTTCAGGAACAAAGCTTGTAGAAATAATCAGATGTTCCAGGAACAAAGCTTAAATACTCCTGTCTCCGATAATATATGCTAAAATGGCCTAAAAACAGCTTAAAGCTACTGCAACTCAAATAAGGTTGCTTTACAAGAAAAACAAATGACACGTGCAGCTTCCCCGACCTCGATTACCCCTTAAAAATATCTTTTTGTAGCTTGGGAGCCATTGCAGCTCAAGAAACATGAAGAACATGAAAATCCGTCCGTGCGGACGGACGGACGCACGGAGCCATGAACAAATGCAAACTACAGTATTGATATATATATGTATGTGTGTGTCCGTTACCTCGATAACTTTTGAAAGAAACACCCGATTTGGATGAAATTTAACACAAGTGTGGAGAGTAGCATTTATGACTTAAGTTCGAAACCCAGATCGATCGGACTATGGGAAGGGTATTTAATGGGAGTTTTTTAAATGTTCCAAAAATCTTTTTTTTTTTATTTGTTTACCCTCAAATTTAAAACACTCAATTTTGGTTATAACCATTTTACATAGCTAAAATAACACACAAATAATATAGTATTTTAAATCATTAACCTAGGTTAAGTGGTTGTGGAGAAAATTAAAACAACGTGTCCATAAAATTTCCTATGTTAATCTTATGGGAAAATGGATTTTAGATTTTCCTCAGATGATTTTACTTAAAAAGCTTCAGATTTCTTTTTACCAATAAGTTTAGCTGTATAAAACAATCATACTGGTTTAATAATTGTTTGACGTCCAACCGTTGCAGAGATATTCAAAGTGCTAAACACAGTACGTTGTCCAATGTTATCCTTATGGAGAACAAACGAAATTTGATATCTCGATTATTTATGAATATTTATTGGTGAAATTTGGTTCAGTAGAACCTCGATACCTCGAACCTCAGGGGGAACGGGAAAAATTTGAGTTATCGAATATTTTGAAATATTGAGGTTTGACTTATCAAGGTGTTTTTCCACAGACTTCGACTTATTTGAGGGTCACAGTAACGCATTAATAGATGGGTCATGGAAGGATAGAATCCTTATATCATTTCGTGCTTTGTATCATAAATAACTATAATGTATAGTAATTATTACTAAAATTAAGAAGGATTTGAACAATTTTTAATGTCTAAAATAAGCCCGGAAATATTTTGTAAAGCTTCTTTGGTTAATGTAGTAAAGATATACTTTCTTCAGTGAAAATATTGTAGAGTAGGAAAGTAAACAAATAATGACTCACAGTTCGGTATTTTGGTGTTGTTCGACCACTTCCTGTCTATTTTCTAGACTTTTTTGCTGACTTCTTATCACCTGCCCCAAACAAATCCCTCCCCCTTACGGAAGTCAGTTCTGACCAACTGTGCATCAATTTAAATTTAGCTGAACATCAAATGTTCGGTAGGCAAATACCGGGCTATTCTCTTCATCGCTGTGATAGGCCAATTGAACTGTGATGGAGGTGTTGCTCTTTGTGTAAAGGACGGAATTAAGTTTGCTCGTGTTTATCTTTATAACGTTGATTATCGTATTGAATGCACTAGTGGCGTAGTATATCTGAAAGGTCTCAATTTCTTACTCAACCTTGAGCTCCTTAATCCACGCTCTGTTCATCGACGAGTCACCTGATGTAGATTTTGTGATTTTGTTGGGTGACTTGAATGTGAATTTTTTGGACACAAAGAGGGCAGATGTGAAATATCTTGAAAGAATTTTTCAGTCATTGGGCCTTGCTGAGCTGATTAAAGAGCCTATTCTCTTATTGATTTGATTATTGTTGACAAAATGCACAGCTAATGGTCGATACTTTGAAGATTCTTCAACAAAATGGTAGATGTATTACTGACCATAAGTTAACTTATTGTGATTTACCTGACGAAAAACCCAAGGCAAAGGGAAAGTTCATTTCATATAGAAGTTTTAAAAATGTTGACTGATAAATTGTTGATATTGCATCAAAGATACCATGGGATGATATGGTGTTTAAGAAGAACATTGATGACATAACTGATGCATTAACTAAGAATATAATCCATCTATTTGATGAGTGTGCCCCGACAGTGAGAAAAAGAATAACAAGGAAGAAATCTCCATGGAGAGATTTAAATGTGGAACACCTCACTAAAGTGAAGAACAAATGTAAAAAAACCTATCTGACTTTAAAAACACAAGCTTCCGGAAATGCATACTGCAAGGCTCGTAATGCACTAAATGTAGCAATACGTTTGGCAAAAAGGCAGTATTTCACTGAGAATTTAAAAATTGAAAACCCTAAGACATTCTGGGCTACACTACGAGCAGGTGATATCATGAAATCAGCTGAAGTAACAGACAATTCTGTTGGACTAGAAGAGTTAAATAATTACTTTTCAACAATGGGTTGTGGCAAGATTCACAGACAAATTAAGATTCTTTAGCAGCAATAAATGTGCAGGAGTAACTTCTCCCTTCATGTTTGCTCCTGTCTCAGAAAGCAAGGTAAAGGAGTTGATGAACAGCATAACAAGTACCGCATTTGGTATGTGGTATGGATGGAATATCCATAAAAATGTTAAGAGGATTAAGCCCTTTCTGTATTGGTGCAATTGCCCACTTGATCGATGTCTCATTGAAAAATGGTCACTACCCTTCAAGCTGGAAGCAGAGCGTGGTGATTCCTCTTCCAAAAACTCATGATCCTTCTTTAGCCTCCGAGTGCTGACCAATTTCAATCCTCCCTGTCATATCCAAAATACTGGAAAAGGTTGTTTCTGAACAATTGGTTTCTTTCTTGGAGTCTGAAGGGTTATTACCTGAATCCCAGTCAGGATTTAGGAAAGGTTTTAGTACTTGTACTGCGCTTCTGAATGTGCTTGATGAAATTATCTCTGCTAGGGATGGCGGCCTGTAGAGCTTAATGACTGCATTAGATTTCTCCCAAGCTTTTGACTGTTAGCTTCGACTTGCTGATAGCTAAGCTACGTTTTTATCATTTTGATGAAACTTCGATTAGATGGTTTTCATCTTATCTGACTGGGCGAACTCAATGTACTAAGGTTAACGGGCAGTTATCGGCAGCTCTTCCAAGATCTGTAGGTGTTCCTCAAGGTTCTTGCCTAGGACCTATTCTCTTTCTTCTATACACAGCAGATTTGAAGGATCAGTTGAATTTCTGTTCACTGCACTCTTACGCTGATGATTCACAACTGCTGATATCCTTTAAGCCTTCAGAAGCAGAAGAGGCTGTGCGCTGTGTCAACTCTGATTTGGAGAAGGTCAAGAAATGGTCGGATGATCATGGTCTTCTACTAAATTCTAGTAAATGTTCGGTCTTGTTTGTTGACTTGTTGTCCTCGAGGAGTCAACTGGGAGCTAGGAGTGTTGACAGGAGCATCCTTGTGGACGGCAAACCACTAACTCAAGTAACTCTCTTAAGGTTCTTGGTGTCACTCTTGACTTCCATCTTGATTTTTCTGGCCACGTGAATTCCATATGTAAAACCGTTGTAGTCAGATTGAAAACTCTTCTCAGATTTAGCACAATTTTAGAAAAGTCCTCTAAACTGGAAATCATACGATCGACAATCTTTCCTGTTATTTAACATTCTCCCCCAGTTTTTTCCTCTTGTCTAACATGGGAAAATGAGATGGTTCTCACCTGATTGCAGAACAGAGCTCTGAGGTTCGTTTACAACCTGAAAAATTTGACCATATCAGTGAGTTCAGGTTAAGTGCTAGGGTTTTATCAATAATGAACCTCTCTGATTTGCAAACTGTCAAGTTAGTCCACAAAGTTCTGCAGACTGGAAAACCTGAATATCTAAGGTAAAAGCTAGTGTTTAGACATCAAATCAATGTGTGCAGTACTCGACAGGATTGTCTGTTGCACCTGCCAAAAACAAAATTAGAAACTGGGAAAAGAGCATTTAGATACTTTAGACCACAAACATACAATGCTTTGCCACTTAGTTTAAGGAATGTTAGTTACTCTAGGTTTAAAAAAGATGTAAAAGAATTGTATATTTGATATTTGTTTGTATATAATCCGCACAAGACCATTTAGATATGTAATTGTTATTTTCCTTTTTTGTTGTTGTTGTATTTCTTGTTATGTTGACAAGAGTTGTCATGTAAACCAGAGTTATACTTTGATGATCGCTTGCTCAATAAAGTCATTATTTATTTATTTATATATCAAAATAAAGATAAAACTATAACCTTTCAAATAACACACATTTTATCATAGTTATAATCTTTAACAATTTCAGGATTCCATCTTGATATTACTATAAAAAACTGAAGAAAAAAATTGATATAAGATAAACATTATTTTTTATCAAATATATCATTCATATTTGTGCACTAACCATCATAAACATATGATATAAGTATGTAATAATTAATCCGAATACTAATTCACTTCAAAACACTTGTAAATAACTGTAAAGTTAAATTTATACAAGGTGTCTGATATATTTCTAGTTCTTGAAGAACAAAACACAAAGATAAAATTAGCTAAATAAGTCCTTTTACAGGCTATTTCCTATAAGTAACAATAATGTGTTGATAATGGATAGTATTTAACATTTGTGTTGTTAAACTTTATATTCCGGGTATAAAAATAAATACTTACACAAATTGCACAGACCTTAGAACTGTGCACAAAAGACGAAAAATAGAAACTAACAACTGTAGTTTCCAGAAACCAAAAAGCAAAAGGCACGGTCGCTATAAGTTGTCCACATAGCTTTGGTTGAAGTCCCTTATTCACATTTGCAGTAAGTTTTCTGCCAAGGTTGTAATCTTCTCGTTGCTGTTGCTTGAACTTTTCTGGAATTTCCGTAACTTATTTTTAACCCTACAACTGCTCATTATATTTCTCTGTACTGTTGAGGTATTTTTCACTGACTTTCATTTTTTTTAATCATACAAAATATAAACAATGATTCTACATGTATCAACTATATATTTATTTTGATCAGCAAGAAAAGGGAAAACCAAAAAACTATGTCTTGTCAATAAATACATAAGACGTGCTTACACAACAGAGGTAAACTCAAAAAGCTCAAACTAAAAAAAACTTTCTTTATGTGCCATAGGGGTTACAATATAAACACGTAGTTTACAATTTCAAGATAGCCAATATAAGCTATACGATTCACAGATTACAAAAATATATTATGCTTTGTTAGGGTTAAAATAATTATTTTCACAAAAAACGGCATGAACCACGACTGCGACACTAACTGCCGCCAACAATGGAAAGACACCAAATTTCGTAATAGGTTACAAAAATTGCAAAAAAAAACACCGAAAGACTATCATTCGATTACAAATTCCATGTAGAATCATTCGGTGCTGATTCGAGTATCGATGTATTGCACCGTGAAGAAAATGTTTGTGATCGCCACTTTAGTGTATGCTTAACTTAATTGGATCATGATCGCGATCTTTGGCAATTGGAGGGTTAAAGTGTGATTGACAAATGCCTTAAAAGATTACCTCTTGCTTCAAAAGATTCAATCATACTAATTAATTTTCGTCCCTACAGACTATGAGTGTGTAGGCTACAGTTTGAGTTGGTTGAACTAGTGAACTGTGAATAAATGTAACTAACAGATGTAAATCCATCCATATATGATGTGTTTCTGTTATTTTAAATTAATCTACAAAGGACAAATCCAAAAAAAAAAAACAAGACCTCATAGTTCAGACCCCTGTTGACCCAGTAGTTGCATTACAGCTGAGTGAGCAAGAATCGGAGCTGCTGGGTATCGTGGAGGGCTGGTTCGCAGAGATGGGCCCGCCGCTGCAAGTGATGAATCACGTGGTGGACATGGCCCGCCAACCATTCCCCGACATCAAGTTGGCAGCACTGCTGCTGCTGCAGGTGTTGGCCGAACAGCCGTGGAGCCAGCGGCTCATACTCAACACTCCAGGTCAGTGGGGAGCTTGCGTTGGTGGGTTACGTTCGTGTGTAAAAGTAAGAGGGAGGGTCTGCTAGAAAGTGAAAACGATTGGGTACCACGCAGAGTGTAGGACTGCCACTATTGTGAGTACGTGTGCAATAGTCCGATCCCCATCCCGCTCAGTGCACCGACGCATGTTGTTCTTACCGCGATTCAAAATGGTATAAAATAATCAAGCTATAAAAAATGTCTATTAAAAATCAATTAGTGTGGAAAATCTTTACTAAGAACACTTAGTTTTGCCTTAACAAATCCACGATTACAGTATGGTTTAGTAAGCCTTAAAATGTATTTAAAACACTAATAAATAATTTAAGAATAACCCAAAATGATTTGCGCGCATAGTATTAAAAATAATCAAAAAGATACTCATTTCCACCCTATTGACAATTGAGAGCTAGGCCTACTCAAAATCTATTTGCTAACAAAGTTTTTAAATTATTCCATTTGAAAAATGGAAATAACAGAACTGATTTAAATACACCCTAAAATATATATTTTTATGTCTCTATCTATACTCTTTCTTTCTGACTTAAACAAATCTCTGTCTTTCTATCATTTTGCTCCGACAACTGTCTGCTCCAATATGGGTACCTAATTCCTGATTGACCACAATAGGTTACAAATTCGTATCGCCATTACTTCAGAATGAATCAAACACAATGTACAAAGATAGACTTAACTTTATTGAAATGGTAATCTTGTAATGTGAAAAGGGATTTACAGTAAATAAATAGTGTTTACATAGAGGGGGAGATGTTTTATTACTTATAGTTATTTGATTATTTCTAATGATTGTCTTTAGGCTCACACATCCTAAAGAATTTCTCAGGCAAGGGGTGATCAGGCTGGTGTCGAATATATTCTTACGATTGAAATCATCAATTATACTCATATACTACTAATATACTGTAAGATAATTTTGTTAAAGTACTTTTCTCTGAAAAGTGGTAAAATATTAAAGGTTTGCTCAGTAACAGTTGGAAGATAGGCTTTTCACTTCGAAAAGCTATGCAGTCCTCCAACAATGCTGCTTGACAACGTGATTTTTAGGCTACTGTTAATTGATTTTAAAACTGTTCAAATGAATTTAAATCTTGAAAATAGTCCTTCAATATGTAATTTAGAAGATTGAAAAGGTTCTCTTTATTAATTTATTTATTGTTCAAAGTCTGGTAGATTGATATTTTAATACAATTAGGTGATTAATGAAAGTTTACATCTGGCTACACAATGGAGAATATGGGTTGGTCTCACCAGTCTATTAATTTATCTTCACCACAGGCTTATATTTGTTCACGGCCGTAACAAAAAGGTATAAATAAAGCCTGTGGCTCTTCTTCTAATACAGATTTGGGTTTTTGGTACCCAAAATACTAATTTATGGGATAATATCACATTTTAAAAGTAAATAAATTTTAGGGGAAGCTATAACTAGGCCGGCTATTTTCAGAGAGAGTCTAGTGCATTGTTACAATAATTCACATCTGGCATGGCATACTTAATCATTCTTCAGCTCTTGTAGCTCACTTCACTGGTTGCATTATATTAACTGTTATGGAGCTTAATTTGGATTTTAAATATAACTTAATAGACAATAGACAAATCTTTATTGTACATAACGCCTGAGAAACATTACATAAGTAATTTTTAAGCAGGTACATAGTTAAGCAGGTTTTAAGCAGGTAATAGTTTGGAATAAATTAATATAAGGTTTTGAAGGAATTTTGTTACTTAATGAATTATATTAAAATTATTTACTAGGCTAATTAACATTTATATATGATGATTTACACAATATATAAGGCCTATCTGAACTGTTTCTGGTAAATAATTTATACTGAAGGGTATGGGCCATTCTCAAAGTTTTTTTTTCCCCATAAGATTATTACGGGGATTAATTTTAGTTGAATTGCAGGTTTTGAATACAATATAGACAGGTTTTTATCAATAATAGATGTTACACACAAGGAATCTATTAGTGATGTGTCAAAACCAAAACTCGAATCTCAAAACCACCAAAACTTTGGAAAAGTTTTGGTTTCGAGATTCGATCGGCGAGTTTCGAGAATCAAAACTCAAAACTGCCGAGATTTTTTGTTTCATTGTTGTTTTTTTAACAGAAATCACGCCCAAGTGTTGATTAATAATGTGAAGGTCAAAAGCCTACTGTCATCGGTCGTCTACCTTCACCTTTTGTGGATTATTGATTTTTTATTTGTGAAAGAACAACTCTAATTCAAATTCAAATTCACTTTATTCATAAAATTTGTACAAATTGTCAAGTACAAGTCATACAAATGTAGAATGGCGTCATAATACGTAGGATTTATGATATCTACTACGTAAATCTTAAATCTATTACAACAAACAACAAAATAACTTAAAAAACCTCAGTAAACTCGTTAAATGAATATATTGCTTTTTCTGTTAAGTAATTTTTTAAGTGCTTCCTAAACTTAGAATTATCTTTTATTGAAAGAAGATTTTTGGGGACATGTTTTATGAATTTTATACCTGCAGAGCTTGGCTTTTTAAAATATAAATCTGTAAAATGCTTTTGAATGACTAACAGGTTTCTATTTCGTGTATTATAACTATGGCTTGACCCTAAACTAGTTAACCTGTCACCATTGCACCTTACAAACATGATTGTCTCAAGGATGTACAAGCTGTAAATTGTCAGTATTCCCAAACTTGAAAAGACTTCTTTTACCGAATCCCTCTTTTTCAAATTCATAATTATTCTCACTGCTTTTTTTTGCAATTTTAAGATACTTGATAAATTTTTGTTACTTGTTGCACCATAAAAAACAATTCCAAAAGAGATGTGTGAGTGAACATGCGCATAATAAATCATTTTCAGTGTTTCTATTGTGCAATATCTGGACATAGCTGTGAGAGCATATAACCCCGAAGAAATCTTTTTATGCAGCATTCCTATATGGTTGTTCCAAGTTAAGTTTTCATCCAATACCAATCCCAAAAATTTTTTTTTTAGACTGAGAGATTTTATGATTTTTTATAGTGATATTTGGCCTTGGTTTTATTCTGCGCTGAATTGTGTGAAATGATATAGTGTTTGTCTTATCAGAATTTAGTAACAAGTTTTTACCTGAGAAATAATTATTAATTATTAACCAAAGTTTATAATTAAGCTACAAATAATTGGTTCACTAATAGTTCTGAAACTAATATTTTTCTAGGATACTTCGAGAATGGCAGTAAGTTAACTGGTTTATTTGGAGTAACTGGATTTATTTTTCATAACCATAACCAGGCAAGTAAATAGGATTTTGGAATTTGACTTTCGAGTTTCGAGATTCGATTTTTTAAGTTTTGGTTTCGGTTTTGAGATTTGAAATTTCTGGTTTTGACCATCACTAGAATCTATGTATATATTAAAATTATAGTTTAACTTTGAATCTTGTTGTATATGAGGGGAAAATATTAGAAAAATATATTCAGAAATAATCATTGTCTGCTGGACCAATTATAGGCCTAAGGCTCTTTGGTGAAGGACCAGGTACTTTTAACGGTACCAATTTAAAGAGACATAATTCATATAAATAAGAGTTAGGTCTATGGAAAACAATGTTAATGGTAATGGAAAACTCACTAACCCATGTCCATTCTGACCAGGGATGTAGAGCCCTGGATGTCCAAAGAACGGTAGTGGCGGGTTCAGCACGAGCACACAAGTGATGGCATTAAAGATGTGGCTAGTTGACGAGTAGAGGAGATAAACACTGTTGTCACTGGTTTGAGGTTTCTTGATGTCGCACGCAATCCAAATGTTTATGTTCATTTTTGAGCGCTCACCTAACTGCGAACGCGGATGCCGGTAAAAATGGTTCACAAGATGGTGACACTGAACAGCGAACAATGAGTTACTTCACATTTTGATTAGTTTCTAATCAAATGTAATACGTTAAATATAATACAATACGTTTATTTTTAAGTTTGACAGAGATGATATTTAATTGCCTAATCTGAATAGGAGTCAAAGGTTGACCATTAGAAGTAATTCTTGTAATAGATTCTTCAAGTTTAACATAGCGAGACTTAATTAAATCCGTAGATTTGCGATAGGTTTCATACTTAAATTCTTTTGGAGCCATTATAACACTTAAAGGACATACAGTAGGGAAAATCACTATACAATAAGAATAAATTACATCAATTAGATAGGCTAGCCTACAGAGCAATCGTGCAAATAAATTAATTACATTAAATAAAGTACAATACGTTATACTAAAACAATGAAATATTTGTTCAAATTTAAATGAGACAAGAGATAAATTATACCTCAGCAAAACTAAAACCAAACGCCAACCGGTATGAGAAAAGAATAAATATTAGACAATCATTTATATGTGTCTAATTGGAGTAGGTTAAAACCCTGGGGCGCTAAGTCACACTGCCGCCAAGATTTGGAAAGAGTATTCTGCCCCAATGGCGAGAAACAATAATCTTAATTGTCAAAGGACAAATTAAGTACAGTCTACTATGCAATAGTAAGTTAACTTAAAAAGTTATACTTATTGACATAGGGAGATAACAAAGCCTAAATCAGCTATGCTATTAATACACTATAATGCAAGTTAACTAGCTATCAACATTAAACAATGGACCGCTAAATAACTTTAACTTACAACAAGAGCGAACAAATAACAAGAATAAAATAAAATAGAAATGAGATTACAATATAAGTTAGGCTAATTTGACTATTTATGAAACAAGAGTAGAACCCAATAACAAATAAATATGATAGGCTAGGCCTGGCGATTAAAAACCAATTTAGTTGTTGTATTGGCATATTAATGGCCGCCATGACAGACAAGCAGTGCACAAAGTGTGCGGGAAGAAAGCGGCCTGTGGCGTCGTTTTCAAGAAGCGAAGAGGGGAACACCTCGAAAACAGAATGTTTCCGTTTTTGAGTCCAAAAACGTATGGTCAATTCACTTTTCTGAGCTAAGCCCCGCCCCCAATCGACCCTCTCTCTATTTTCCGGATCAATATATTGACACAGAGTTAAACATTGATTTATAATTACATTTTTGATTATCCAATATTATTATTTACAGTAAAATCAACTGGGCGAGACTTAATACTAATTTTAATCATATTAAATTGAAATGACAAAGCTTAACTAATAGCTACTTATCAAATCTGTTATCACGTTCACTGTGTCACGAGGTCCCGAGGTCTCGTACCATAACCCATATTTGGTGCGCTTGCATAATATGATATTCTTCCCTCAGATACGGTGTTGATAACTCTATGTAAATTGACATAGAGATTATAGAGAAATATCATGTATATTGTCCATAAAGCTTGTTGATTGCTGGATCGATCGGTAACCATGACAACAAACGAGATCTATAGATCTCGTAACGCACTGAAGTAATAAATTATTACTTTTATACGACATGAGACCCCTGGACTTCGCAACGAAGCTTAGCTGCTCAGAGCGCCGTTTGGAGCTCTTGAGTACGTTCCATTAAAAAAATTGTGCCAAAAGTTTTTTGTTGTTATTGCAATAACCTAAATTGACTTTTGGTGTTTTGTTGTGTTTTTTTCTCGTAAATGAGCAGTACGAGATCTCGGTGCCTCGTAATATTGTGTCATATTCAAATCCTGAGCAGGCTGTAGGTTGGCAACAGTGTGCTAGTTAACGAAATGCACCACAAAGTGCTCTGTTTCTATTAGTTTCAATGTTATAATGCGTAAAAGATCGTCTGCACAACGAGATCTCAAGGTCTCGTAACGTACAGCCGTAATCACACCAAACGAGAACCATAGGTCTCGTAACGCATCACCGTAATCACATATAAATATGCTGTAACGCAGTGAACGTGTTAAGGGTCTTAATTTTGTAAGGTTATTTTGATGCTTTATTCATCAGAGAAATTTAAATTGTTAAAAACTTGTTTTCTGTCTGTCTGTTATATTCATGGGCCATATTTTGCCCATGATTCATAGAAAATAAATATAAGGAGATAAATGGAGAAACTACTTAAAAAAAAAAAAAACTATTGAAAAGAGTGTACAAAACTGTAAAACCGTGAAACTCTGTAAAAACAACTCATCAAAAATACATGATTAGTGTCTGTACTGTATATTATATAATCTGTATATAAAAAAAATTTCAGGATTAGTAGAGCTGCTCGTAGATAGAGGTGGTGACTCAACAATGCAAGAGAAAGCAGCTAGGTTTGCAGTGATCAACACTTTGGCTGAATCTCCCACTTCAGAAGCTATACTTGGTGAAGAAACGGTTAAAAGGTTCAAGAAATTCACTGTAGAAGGAGCTGTGTATGTAGCTACCCAAACTGAAGTAGCCATTGAAAAAGCAGACTGAACGAGGAATGTAGAAGATTCTTCTTGATTAAGTTAAGTTAATAAGCATACTAAAGTGTGTAATTTTTAATAAATTATTGATAAGTACGTTTGAGTTTTATTTATAATTACAATCCCTCCCCCCCAATCGTTCCCTAATCTTGATCCATTTCATAGTCTTAGTATTTGTCTCCCAAACTTTAATGTGTACATTATTAATTTAATTTTTTAATCCCTTTATAACCCAATTTTATTATTCACAGTAAAGGTGTACAACTGTAAGGTAAATTTTAAAATCTACTTTCTTTTATAGTAGTGTTATTTTATTAAAGAAAGATCCATGAGTTGACTAAACTTCACTGAGTTGGTTAAAACTGTCACTTTCCAATTTTATTTAAATTTTAAGATAAAAAGAAAATTTTGTCCTGACCCGGAACAGTAAAATTTCACTGAGAGTAAAATTCCATCCATTTCTCATTCCTCCTTTGGTGACTGACAACATCATCTGTCTTTGTCTTTGTTTGCTAATATCTGGATGGTTGATTGAATCTAGTCAGGCATCAGGCGCGGATCCACAGGGGGGGAAATGGGGGAAATTTCCCCCCCCCCCCCAAGGCAAAAGGTTGGAGTTGCGCGCGCACCCCCGCACCAGCGCCAGTGCTACGTCTGCCCGGCAGCGTCATCTCGACTTGTCGTCTGATTGATGCGTCGTCAGTCAGATTAATATGCCTGTAATACTACTACAGAGAGTTCACAGACCGGATATTCCTGGAAAATCGGATAATTTTACGAAAATTTCAGCAAAAATTCGTTAATTTAGTTAAACGTCCTTTTCGGCCATTCTCGTTCATGCGGCTCGGTTGTCGTTCCCCAGGGAGGTGGAAACCATGGAGAGCTCGTCAAATGGACAGAAAACGGTCCGCGCATTGTCAGGCTAGACCCAAAGTGTAGGACACGGCAAATCTGAGTAATCCCGAGCGATGAGCGCGTTGTCGTTTACACGCTCCTGTACCTCTTAATAATAATACAACTACAATGAAACTTATATAGTCATTTTCTGCATGAATGTCCGCATCTAACAGTATCAATATATTTTAGTTTAAAATTATGTGTAATTTGTAATAATTAAAATATTAGAGGGTTGTAAGAACATGACATAAAAAAGTCAGTAAGCGAGAAATCTTTTTATTCCTGAGGTAAAAACAAACTTCCAGCGAGAAAGTTGTAGCTAATTAGTTGATCTTCAAAATTTATTCGAACAAATTTTCGATAGAGCTTCTAGTTTCTTCAATAATCCGATATAAATCACGGCTATGTTCAGTTCTACGCGCGCCGCCGTCGTCGTCGTCGAGGACCACGGCCCCACGCCGTACTACCACATCAGAATAATCGCTCCTCATTTTACTTAGATTTTTATAAAAAGTAAATATATAAATATAAATTGTACTCCATATTATATTGAGGTTATTATTACTTAACACACCTTTCAATTATGATAAAAAACATTTATCGAGATGTAATCTGACTCATGATTAAACATTACATATTAAATATTATAAATGAATATGTAATTAAATTAAATGACAAATAATATGAGACTTATTCGTTGTACATAGTAAAATGTTATGCAAGAATAAACATATTTGTTTTGTTACAATGTGGTCGTGGAGCAATAATTCCTCACTAAATACTTTATTTGTCCATTTTCTAAGTTAAAATACAGGAGTCATTACCTCGATATGTATTGGATTTTATTTAAACATAACTTTGCCTTTTATTTAAACCCTTCTCCCTTTAAAATTTGTATAACTTAAAAATTTTTCTTTCTAGTTCTAGTAGTTATTTATTACATCGTTAAATTAGATTTTATTTAAATGTTACATGTTTTCAGGTTTATAATCCTTAATTTTATGGTCACATTTTATGATTTTAATCGTGAACATTGAAACAGAAGAGAATCAACATCTGTTTACAGAAACTTAAGTTATACCTCCCTAACAACTATTCAAATAGACCTATAATTTGATCTTGTGTGAATAAATAAGGAATAGCTCGGGGAACTGAAATACAAAGTCTTAAGTAAATATGTGTAGCTAAATATTTAATCAAAATTATGAATGAACTTATGGTTTTACTTCGAAACTCAGGACTAAGCCTCTATATCAGCCAATACTAAAATAACCAATCCTATAAAAATGATATCGGTGTTAAAAGTTGAGGAACATGACAAGGAACTCGAATACGAAAGATACTTAATTTTGAATAAACTTTTCTACCAAAACTATAAATGCGATAATATGGAATCAAATTTGTTGTGTCAAAATTCAAAACTAAGCCTCTTTAAAAGCCGTACAATTGTTATTATATAGTTATTTTCACGAAAAGAGTTGACTCATGTATCAAGTAAATAAAATATGGGAGTCATTGAGTCGTAAATGAATTAATTTCGATGAAAATCCAGGTTGAGTACGTGAACATCAAGATTTGTATACTAATATTGAAACTTACACATGTGTTTACGTCATAATTAGAGGTTAAATACATTTGAATTTAGTACCAAAAGATAAAGAATTTATTCAGTAATACGATTCCAAAAACCATTTTACTATAAAAAAATTCCTCGCACCGTAAACCTCATTTAACTGAGGACGTGTCGCCAATAACCCATAAGACGCTGTACTGAGCGCTACGACCAAGTCCTACACTTTGAGATGTGACCTTGAGCCCGGACGGACCGAATTTTTGTCTATCCCGAATATGGGCGCGAGCATGGTCTACCTCGCTGTCGTTCCCAGTCAATAAGACAAGTTTTGGTTGTCATTTTCAGACAATAAGAAACGTTGCCGATCGACATTTCGGGCCATTAAATGCAACTAAATTCCAGTGTTTGATCCATCCGATGCGGAAAAATAGGCGTTCTTTTGCGATAGATCGGGGTCGAATCGCGGACTGTATTCGTAAAAAATACGTTCCGGTTGTCGTTCGGGCCTATAAAACGGGATCCAGCTTTATTTTTCGTTGGGGAAATGTGGTCCGATTGCCAATTTGTATGATAAATCACGGTTAGATTGTGATTTTTGGCATATATTGAGGCTCGGTAGTGATTTTTCGGTCTATAAACAAGTTGCGGCCGTCGATTTCGGACTTTAAAATGCTAGGAAAACGGTTGTTTTCGGCAAATAGAATGAAGTGAAATTGCCTATTTTGTTAAAAAAAAATATTTTTTTCTGTAAAACGCAGACTTTTTCGGCCGATAAAATGCGGCCCTTAAATTTGTTGAGGTCAATGTTTTTGTCCTACAAATCACCAAAGGGGTTTGTCGGTCAATTGTCTTTTTCGGGCGCTAAAACAAGGCTATATTGCTATTTCCATGGATAATATGCGGCTCGCTTACCGTGATAATAAAACGTGGTCCAGTCCATTATACTTAAAAATTCAGTCTTTTGGTGTTTCTGACCACCAAGTTGTGGCAAAATTTATGTTTTTACCGAAATATATGGGTATAAAAAACGGCCAAATCTCTGATTTTGCCCGATAAAATGCGTTTCGGACTTCGCTTTTGTACATAAAACATGGCCCGGCTTTATTTTTTACCGACAAAATGTGGTCCGATTGCCGTTTTTGAGCGATTAAGTACATTTCCGGCATTAAATACGGTTGGTACTCAATTTTCGGCCGATAACATTATCGATTTTGGCTGATAACACATACCCTGTCAGTAAATTTATCTAATAACACAGTTTGACCGTTTTCAGGCTAAAAATATGTTCCGATTGACGTTTTAGACGGCAAAATGAGAATATATTGCTATTTTAGGCCAATAATATGTATCTCGGGTGTCTTTTAAAATCGCCGTATCTCGGCCGATAAAATTTGTTTTGATCTTAGTCTCGGTCAAATCTTTGTTTTCGACGATAACACGCTTTGATACTTCCGCTGGCGGTTGGCCTTTGAATTGCGGTTTGGGTATAAACTATTGCGGTATTTTTGGTTGATAAACTACGTTCATTGGTCGTTTTTTGTCTAAAGGTTACGGCGACCATGAAATGCGGTCAAATTGCCAGTTTTTCATCCAAAATAACAGGTACAATTTCTGATTTTGGTCCATGAATTCTATACAGTTGTCTTTTTAGGCCGATAACACACGATTTGGTCAATAAAACGCATTCAGCTATTTTTTATGGCCAATAAAATTATTGATATGGAATTTGTAACAAATTTCCGGGGATGGAATCCTGGACCCCCCACCCCTGAAGGGTATTCCATACCCCCCCCCCCCCCCGGAATCCCCGGCATTTCCCCCCCCAACGTGACTCCCTGGATCCGCCCCTGTCAGGCATTGGTAGGGGAATAGAAAAAAAACAGAATACTTGAAAACAACAATGAATATATTTTGTTCCCTTTACATAACAATAGCATAGGCGTAAACTTAAATGTGCAAGGAGGGCATCACTACTATGGAATGTATAAATGACAACAAAGAATTATTTTCCTACTGAGAATCACTATCTTCACATTTGAAAACTAATATTTGGTTGTTGGTTTACACATTGTTATTTATGAAATGTTACTTATAGGTCTATTGAGTGATGGGTAAATTTAAGTAACTTTGTTGTTTACATATCACGGAGACTGTCTAGTTAATGGTCTCTAAAACCAGTTGCAAAACCTTGAAACAAATTGGCAACAAACAAAACAAGTGACAGTTATATGTTAGGTGTTCATTAAACCAAATTTATCTACTATTACTGTTCTGTCGTAATAGTGGGAAGACCTAAGCCAAATTAAGAACTATGATGTGTATTGAACTTCTTCTGATACTTATCTAACAAGTAGAAATAAAACAAACTTACAAGGAGAAAAACAAGTGTTATAACTTCCTAACATCCGATCGATTCAGAGTTTGTTCACTAGCATAAACAAGATTAAGAGTTCTTGGTATTGGATTTATTTGTTTGTAAATTACCAGTAAATAATTACTTACTACTAAGTACTAATAACTAAACTAATTTATAAGACTAAGTAATACAAATTTAAACTTTCAGAGCCATCTTAGAAACTCTTCTTAATCTGCATTTAATAACATTCTTTAAATTGTCACTTGCATAAACAACCTCTTGCTAGTTAGTTTATTAATTATTAATTTTAGTTTTCTTCTGTTAGATAATTCAAAACATTTATTATATAAGTCATCTGACAAAAATGGATTATTATTTAATAATTAAATGTTTGTTATATATAGACTGCTATAAATTGGTTGTTGCACACCAACAACTTTTTTATTTACTTATTTATTTGGGAGGGGAGGAGTTAAAATGATTACATTGTGAATAAACAAATTTTTCCACCATCATTACAAGCTTCATGTTAAGCTTGATTTCAAAAAATATAACCTCGTAAGCCAAAATGTCTCTTAAGTTTATTAAATAGGTGTATTTTGGTAACATGATCAAAAACTTACAAGATACTTAACAATACAATATAAATACATAAATTCAATACAAGTACACAACCTTCAAGTTAATATATTTATGGTGGGATAACAAACTAATGTTAAACAAACAATTATTCAAAAATAATTTTCAAAGTACCTTGATTCTTTTTTTTATCACACAAAATTGTGCAAGATATAAATGCAAACATGTCTTTTATAGTACAATACCATTCCATTAAAGAAGAAATAAAATCAACACAATAAATAGTACAACTTTTAAATGATTTAGCTATTTGCAACCGTCAACTTCTACGATTTATGTAACCGAGGGTACATAAATGAATCTAAACTTGTTGTGCAAAGAAATTTTTAGATAAAATTTATGGTTAGTAAAGAACGCTTGAGGACTTGGCTTTAGAATTTTGTTGTAAGCTAAGATGTTGACAAAAGTATCCCGGATGAGCATATTATCAGGGGTTGCTTAAAGTCTCTATTGGGGATGAAATATAAACTTTTTTTGTTAGCTGTGCTAATTTTGAGCCATTTTCTTCAGGTAAGTTGACTGTGTATCCTTGTTTTCAAGTAAATCAGATACAATTTCCCAGTATGTATATTTAACAAACAGAATATAGACGTGTCATATCTTACATAATTGCCAATATTTATAAGAATATAGAATATTTTTATACCTTGACTAATGGAATTTTGCTGATTATAAAATTATCAGAAAATAAAAAGAACATGAGTCTGAATCACCTTCAGTTAATAATGTGTGTAACATAACTATTTAATCGAGCAAAGTTACAAAACAATTGTTAGCTGCTAACATACTCAGTGCCAACCTAATACCTAATATCACTAAATACAAAAATATAACTATATCATATCAGGCTTATCCTACAAGCTTTTGCAGTACTAAAAATCAAGATCAATTTCAAAAATACTATTTTATTCTCTCTAGATTCAGCCTTGTAAGTACTGTTTGCGACAAATAAATTCTAACGACTACTTAAGAGATAAGGAAAGTACACGTGGTAGTGAAGAGATACGAATTATATACAATATCGGCGTAAGGCGAGCGGTGGCTGCAGTTACATGTGACACAGGCAGTCCGCTTGTCTGCGGGTCTTGTCCTGTCGTAGCCTGCGAGAAGTGGTGTCCCCGAACTGTATCCCTGAACCTATACGGTCCGGGTCCAGCTCACCTGTACACATGACATGAGGGCTGTTACATGTGACACAGGCAGTCCGCTTGTCTGCGGGTCTTGTCCTGTCGTAGCCTGCGAGAAGTGGTGTCCCCGTACTGTATCCCTGAACCTATACGGTCCGGGTCCAGCTCACCTGTACACATGACATGAGGGCTGTTACATGTGACACAGGCAGTCCGCTTGTCTGCGGGTCTTGTCCTGTCGTAGCCTGCGAGAAGTGGTGTCCCCATACTGTATCCCTGAACCTATACGGTCCGGGTCCAGCTCACCTGTACACATGACATGAGGGCTGTTACATGTGACACAGGCAGTCCGATTGTCTGCGGGTCTTTTCCTGTTGTAGCCTGCGAGAAGTGGTGTCCCCGTACTGTATCCCTGAACCTATATGGTCCGGGTCTAGCTCACCTGTACACATGACATGAGGGCTGTTACATGTGACACAGGCAGTCCGCTTGTCTGCGGGTCTTGTCCTGTCGTAGCCTGCGAGAAGTGGTGTCCCCGTACTGTATCCCTGAACCTATACGGTCCGGGTCCAGCTCACCTGTACACATGACATGAGGGCTGTTACATGTGACACAGGCAGTCCGCTTGTCTGCGGGTCTTGTCCTGTCGTAGCCTGCGAGAAGTGGTGTCCCCGTACTGTATCCCTGAACCTATATAGTCCGGGTCCAGCTCACCTGTACACATGACATGAGGGCTGTTACATGTGACACAGGCAGTCCGCTTGTCTGCGGGTCTTGTCCTGTCGTAGCCTGCGAGAAGTGGTGTCCCCGTACTGTATCCCTGAACCTTTACGGTCCGGGTCCAGCTCACCTGTACACATGACATGAGGGCTGTTACATGTGACACAGGCAGTCCGATTGTCTGCGGGTCTTGTCCTGTCGTAGCCTGCGAGAAGTGGTGTCCCCATACTGTATCCCTGAACCTATACGGTCCGGGTCCAGCTCACCTGTACACATGACATAATGGCTGTTACATGTGACACAGGCAGTCCGCTTGTCTGCGGGTCTTGTCCTGTCCTAGCCTGCGAGAAGTGGTGTCCCCGTACTGTATCCCTGAACCTATACGGTCCGGGTCCAGCTCACCTGTACACATGACATGAGGGCTGTTACATGTGACACAGGCAGTCCGCTTGTCTGCGGGTCTTGTCCTGTCGTAGCCTGCGAGAAGTGGTGTCCCCGTACTGTATCCCTGAACCTTTACGGTCCGGGTCCAGCTCACCTGTACACATGACATGAGGGCTGTTACATGTGACACAGGCAGTCCGATTGTCTGCGGGTCTTGTCCTGTCGTAGCCTGCGAGAAGTGGTGTCCCCATACTGTATCCCTGAACCTATACGGTCCGGGTCCAGCTCACCTGTACACATGACATAATGGCTGTTACATGTGACACAGGCAGTCCGCTTGTCTGCGGGTCTTGTCCTGTCGTAGCCTGCGAGAAGTGGTGTCCTCGTACTGTATCCCTGAACCTATACGGTCCGGGTCCAGCTCACCTGGACACATGACATGAGGGCTGTTACATGTGACACAGGCAGTCCGCTTGTCTGCAGGTCTTGTCCTGTCGTAGCCTGCGAGAAGTGGTGTCCCCGTACTGTATCCCTGAACCTATACGGTCCGGGTCCAGCTCACGTGTACACATGACATGGGGGCTGTTACATGTGACACAGGCAGTCCGCTTGTCTGCGGGTCTTGTCCTGTCGTAGCCTGCGAGAAGTGGTGTCCCCGTACTGTATCCCTGAACCTATACGGTCCGGGTCCAGCTCACCTGTACACATGACATAAGGGCTGTTACAGCTCGGAGTAAGATATTCCGTTTATATGAGATTTGATTCCCTTTCTCCTAAGGTGACTTTTTTATTTATATATAAAGCCAAACCGTACCAGGAACTTTGGTCAAAACAAAACCGTTTAAATATTGGGATTTGATCAGCTGTGAGATTTTATTTGGCAATAAAACTGAAATGAGGTGAACAAGTGAAGCAGTTGGGCAAAGCTAGTTGGGTTAACAACTATTGTAATGTAGGTCAAATGGGCTTTCAACAAAGTGGCAAAATCAAGGTTATTTTCCCCTTAGTCGGATGATTTCTATCAGTAAAGATATTTTAAGACACAGCAATTGATATTCATTAGTTACACAGTGTTGTCAACGATTATGAAATATTTTTACTTTTTTAAGTATTTTTTTCTTGAGAAACAAAGTTAGGAGGTTCGGTCATTACCTGTCTGGATTTTTGCCAAAATTGTTTTACAGCACTTCAGGAATGACTCTTCAACATTTTCTCCGGACTTAGCACTTGTTTCTAAGTACATCAGATCTAAAAAAACAATAAAAACATACATAAAATAAATCACTGTTTTAAATTAAATTTGACATTTAAATATTGTTATGAATTACTATACTACCTTAGCTACTAACTCAAATATGATAATTTTTATACTGGAAAAGAAAAATGTCATCCCTTATAACTTTAATTAGATACTGGAAGATAAGAATTATCACTGTTTTGAGTCATAGCCTTGACCAAAGCGAGAAGAAATAAATGAAGTCAAAGGAAAGAAAGGAAGTCAAAGTCATAAGAAAGATTGAGGAGGGTGAGATTATGATGATACAATAAAAATGAGATGAAGAGAGAAATGGGGTTGGGAATAAGAGAAAAAGATTAAATTGGTTTAACCCTATCAAGAATCTGGAAAGACTGTAGATTGTTGATGAAATCTAGTGACGGAGGTAAGCAAAAGTCGGTGTGACTTTTAGACTAAATTAAAAATTATAAATATGGAAATGCTAAGTTAACAAAAATCTAAAAAATAAAGAAGTATCCAATGAGAAATACCCCCGTCGCAGCAAACCTGCATACTCAGCGAATTTCCAATGGAAATATAAATGTTTTAATACTACATCAAGCCACTTATCAAGTTTCATAAAAATACATTCACAAATAAGCGATATATACAATTTTAATTATTCTCTATAAGAATAACATTGGGCTGAGTACGCAGGTTTGCTGCAACAAGGAACACAAAAAATGGGTTTTTATGCTAATATCAATATAACTGAAATAGGTGAAGTCATATACCAGTTTTTATTAATTTATGTTCATACTTAAGGGAGACATAGCATTTAATTATTATCCATAAGAATAACATGGGGATGGGTACGCAGGTTTGCTGCTACGGGATCCTTTGGCAAAAATTATTTTTTTGAGCAAATATCAATAGACCACAACCAGATGAAGCCATATACCAAGTTTCGTCAGTATACGTTCATAAATAAGGGAGATATAAAATTTGTCTTGTCCTCCATAAGAATAACATTAGACAACGTACTGTGTTTAGCACTTTCAATATCTCGGTAACCAATTGACATAGAGAAATGATCAAAATACCAAATTGTGTGTTTTTTTAAGCTGAATATAATGGTGAAAACTAAAATTTGAATATTTCAAAAATTATATGTGAAAACTCAAAAAAAAAAAACATTTTTAGGGTACAAAACCCCCCCCCCCCCAAAATACCCCTTCGGGTAGAGCGATCTGGCTGGTTTTCGAACTTAGTCATAAATGTTGCTTTACACGTTTGTACCAAATTTCATCAAAATCGGATCATTTTTACGAGAGTTATCGTGCTCACGGACACATATATATATATATATATATATATATAAGAGGAAGTATGTATGTATGTATGTAGCCTATGGACTCCGAAACCGCTCGATAGATTGTAATGAAACTTTCAGGCATTATTAAGCATTATTCAAGGATGGTTTGTGTGAAGTTTGGTGCAAATCTGTCCAAAGGGCTCCGACCCAGAGGGCATACAAGGGTGCAGTGTCAGGTTTTAGAAATTTAGTGTTTACAAAATTAACAGCTGTAATTAAAAAAATTCAAAGTTTTGGGCGCAGCAACGCGCGCCGGGTAACTGCTAGTATATATATACAGTTTTGAACGGATGGTGTTTTTGGGGTCTGAGGACCTCAAAACGAAAAGTTATCATGGTCCCGGGCCTAGGTCTTACCATGCCGACTACGGTAATAGCTTCTTCCCTATAGGGGAAATTCGCTAAAAGGGGGATATTTTTCAAATGTTATTTAATGAGTCCAAAGAGTTTGAGGAATCCTTTAGGAAAAATAGGGCATGATTATTTTTAACTGTAGATTTGTTCAATAGTAGATTGACGTTTCCTTTAATTTTTTAAAAGAAAGCTTCTTTAGTGTCCAGCAACAGACCTCTCCTTCTTTTGACATAGATTGGAAAAATAATACCCTCAAAAACAAACCAACATGCTAGTTTTTGTTTGACTAACATTTTAAGCAAACATTTTTTAATAACTAAACGAATAGAGGCTAACTTCTTTAACCCATTGGCTCACAACCCCGAGTATACTCGTGGCCGCCGAAAGTAGCCCAGACGTGCAACCCCGAGTATACTCGGGATAGCACTTTTTATAAAAAAAAAAAAAAAAAAAATATTTTTTTTATTTTTAAATTTTTTCTTTTTTGTTTATTTGTTGTTTTAACTTGTTTTCATTTTTTGTTTGAATGTATTTTTTATTCATATGCCCATCCTTGGGGAAACTTGGTCAAATTTAGGAAAAATATGATTTTGGAAAATATGTTATATCTAGGTCAAATATAAATGTATCACTAACATTTTTTTATTTTCTCGTAAAAAAATAAATAATAGTGACAGTTTTAGTAAAAGTCTACATTTATGTAATTTTTCTTAGGAAACTGAACGGTTTGTCAGGTGGCAAATTTCAGGTAAGCCAATGGGTTAAGAGCACCTTCTACTTCATTGCACATCAACAAAATGTATAGAATTTGTTAATGTACCTATTAACAATCATTTATTATGGAGCCTTTTAATCAAATGATAATTAACTTCATCATCAAATTGTTAGCTTTCAAAAACCAAATTATTAAGAACTCACCATTTTCTTGGGCGAACTGACTAGCCTGGAGGAAAGTTACTTCTCGATCTGCCTCCAAGTCTTTCTTGTTGCCAACCAGCAGTATAATGATGTTTGGACTAGCGAGGGCCCTGGCATCCTGCAGCCAATCAGCCAACGCGTTGAAACTCTCTCTGTTGGTGATATCGAAAACTAGCAACGCCCCGGCAGCTCCCCTGTAGTAGCTTCGAGTTACCGACCTAAAACACATAACATGGTTAAAATAATAACTTATTTGTATTAGTTTTATGTTACGCCTGATAGGTATTTGATCAGTTGCAGTGATAGAGTGAAACATATCCCTTTTTTAACTAACTCGGCAAATAAGATCACATTTCTACCACACAAATTTTTCTTTGTGTGAATTATTAGTCCAAATGACGTGGAAGTGGACAACTATCGATCCTATTTGAGATTTTCTGAGCATCAGAAAGCTCACTAAGTATAGGTTCATAACCATTCCTTCTGCTCAGTATTGCCATCACTTGTTAGCTTCAGTATATAGTCAACTAGTGGACCTGTTGCTCTAAATCGAGCAAAACAAACTTTTATTGTTTATATCAGTTCTCAGCTGTTCTTACTGTTTACATGTACTTTACTGTATCATCACCTGTTTAAGAATGCAACTGAATTCAAACTACTCTCCATGTTATATTTATGGGAACAAATTTAACTTTGAGGGTGTCCTGTGCCGTTCAGCAAAACAGTATTGGAAATTGAAAACCAATTTGAACAACTACGAATCTGGACCATTTTTTACACCTTAATCAAAATTGATTCGTTCAAAAAATCGGCTTGGCGTATTATAGATATAGATGCTTACTAGTCTAAGGCTCGATCATGTGCACAGGATGAAATTAATAGGAAGAGAAATATACAATGTACTTTGACTTATTATCTAGCAACATAGATTGGTTTGCTCAGAAAAGTTGTAAACTACTAGAAAAATGTGAATTTACTGGTTGAGCGCTACGGGACTGTCACAGAGGATCCTTTTTATCGTAGACACCTTAATTAATTTTAATTTAAAAAAATTATTATTCATGAAAATGTTAAGATAATTTTTGTAACTAATTTACATAGATAACAAATATTACTGGCGTTATAATACAGGATTGGATTTCAATGTTTCTTTTGAGCTTTTAAATTAATTTCATAAGCTGGAGCTACATTTTTCAATTTTTAAACATGGATTTTTATATTCAAGTAAATTTTTTATCCTAGAAACACAATTAGTTTCAAAAGTAACCTATTTTGTTTGTAGTATTCATGAAAGTATTAAGATTCATTTTTAAATGAATTTACATTCAGATAAAATTATTACTAGCGTTATAATACAGGATTTGGTATCAATGAAATAGAAAGCAAACCTGAAACGTTCTTGTCCCGCAGTGTCCCATATTTGCAGTTTAACAGATTTGCCAGCCACATTCACAATCTTGGAACCAAACTCCACTCCTATCGTATGACTGCTGTCACTCTTAACTTGAAAACAATAAGGCTCAAAATTAAAATATAATTTGATTACGCTGTATTGGAAACAAGACTATACCTAGCTATGTGTTTTTTACTGTATGGAGGTAACTTTATGGCCAGCTAGTATACAAAAGGTTGAGGAGAAAGTAACCCCTTCTCTGTACATACATTATTGACACTTTCAACAAATAAATCATTGGTTGGAATGGGCAACGAGGTTAATATGTCTAGAGCTCTCGTCTGGGATAAAAGAGTGAAGCCTACATAGTCGACAGTCATTTCCCCCTCTGTCCCCTCTGCTCCCACGGCAACCAACATGGTAACCAAATAAATCCTCTTCACAAGTTCAGCTGACAAACATATAAATTGTGAAGAGAGGATTTTATTGGTTACCTGAGGAAAATGGCGGTCAGCATGTAGGCTTCACTTTTTTACTCCAGCTCTAGACATGTCAACCTCGTTAGGCAATGGTGTTTAACAATTAGCTGTAATAAAATTACAACAACAAATTACTGTGTCCAATGGCATCATACCTTGTTTACTGACTAGTGACTAGCTGGCCATAGTCTTCTCCATAAAGTACTTAAATATGTAAGAAAACATTTATGCTGTATGCTAAAACAAACTTTAAATGATTTGGTTAATTTATTTGGTAACTAACTACAATGGTATATCTAGAGCTTTATAGATCAATTATGTATCAGATTTTGTAAAATCTGAATATTAAAAAGCATAATTTTTTAGATTAGGAATTATGCAAAGCATCAAAGTCTACAGCTACATGACTGAGGTTGCCAGCTGTTTACTTGAAAAATATATTGAAGCTATTAACTATTTTAAATTGCAACTCCCCTGTACTTTTGGTTATGTATTCTTTATTTTATTTAAAATGTTGTATTGCCAGCCATTTTAAAATACAGTATTGTGGCCATCTTGGAAACTTTTGCATACAAACCCTCACTGTTATGAAGTTTTTAAAATGTAGGTATAAATTAAAGTAATTTCTTGAATAAATTTAACCCTTCCTAAAGCAGTGACTGCGGAACAAAGCCCTACTCAGTACCGGTACGCTATAGGCTACCTATATTTTTGTTGTTGAGGTAAATAAATAAATTTTGAAATCTTTATTTTTTCCCACTTCTATCTCATAACAAAAGTAAATTATTTTCACTTTTGTGATAAAATAATTTATTTACAAGTTTTATGGCCACAATTAGTGTTAGTACACATAATCAATTCTTCACTTTGAACGTCATTTTAAAAATAACACGACACAGTCTAATGCCAAGAAAACATTGTGCAAAACATCATTAGCTTGTACTTCTCACAACAGCATGTAACCAACTGACTGAACGGAAACAAACTGTCAGCACGCGAGACCATAACAATGGATTGAATCAGCCGGCCAGTCTCTGACAGCTGTTGCGAGAACAGCGTGCCAACTCAACAAATGGAAATTAACCAGTAAAATAGACTAATGGATAAAGTACGGTATCTTTAAATAACACGGAAAACACTTTCCAATAACTAAATTATATTTACATGTTTGACGTATAAATATAGGATATGACATACACTTATAAGTTTTAAATTGAGCTGCTTATATGTAAATCCAACGCTCACAAATGAATATTATCACTAGCATATATAGAAACATATATCCAACGCTATCCAAATATGTCCAACGCTTAAGAAGGGGTTAAGACATTTAGATTATTTGCAATATCGGTCTAGTCTTATAAACTCAGCGGGCAATGAGATAAAGGCAGTAGCATATAAGATCAATTTTGTTCACATTATAAATGCACCTAAAACCCTAAGACACACACCACATTTAACCACTGTTGCTTTGTTCTCCTTAATAAAACGGGTTACCATTTGGTTGTGTTCGGTTTAAATAGACCAAATCAAAACTCACATTTGCTTTCAATGAACTGATGCAAAATACAAGATTTCCCAGATCCAGCACTTCCAATAACCAAGAACTTGAATAAGTAATCTGAAAAAAAATATTAGTGAAAAAACCAGTAGTAACAAGTGTGACCGGGGCTTTAAGGACTGTTGGGGGAGATTACTGTTGTTTACTTTTTAGGAAATTAAAGTAGTAGGCCTATAAAATTAAGAAGTTTGACCGATGGACTTCTCTTGATTACTAAAATGGTTTAAATACCTGCTTTCGAGTCATCCAATTTGTTGCAGGAGCACAAAATCTCTTGATTACCGTAAGTATATCAGCAAAGAAATACCCCAGCACTAATATAATAACTAGCTTCACTAACTGATTACAATTATGTTAAATTAGCCTTCCCATAATCAGGGCCATTTTTAGGACCTCTGGGGCCCATGGTTGATTCAAAAATTGGGAACCCGGGACCCATAGTCTCTGTACGTTTTAAGTACAGTAACTTAGATATTTGTATAACCTATACAAAATATTTTTGAGTCCGTAACATACCATTATATTGTAAATACACTGGATTGTATAAAAACACACCAAATATACAAGTAAATTACTGATATTACCTTAATAACATAACTTTAAGAGCTCACTTAAATAAAATAGTTTATTTTTGAATGTAGTTTTATATGGTTAGCGTACACATTGATTAAAAACTCTTAATAAAACATTATTAACTTAATAATTATTTAATACTAGCTGCCATCGTTCCCGGTTTCACCCGGGAATACGACAGTTGTGTGTGCTGCATTCTGTGGTCCTACTGCATGACCCGTGGAACTACTACGAATCATAATCAACTGATAGAATTTTCATCAGCTCAAACCAAAGTGAATGTCCATAAGAATAACACAGGGTTAGAACTTTGAAGCCCCGTGGGGCATAGCCCTATGGAAATTTCTTAAAATCCCTTTTTAGCGGGTGCCTATGCTATAAGAGGCGTCTACATGCAAAATGTTGTGCTTCTAGGTGCAATGGTTTGGCCTGGGCGATGAGCGGAATTTCCTATTTATAGATAAAGATAATTAAATTATTACTGTTAATTATTATTCTGAAGCTTGGGTTCAGATACATGGATGTCCCTATACAAGAAGGTTCAACTCTCAATTCCCTCTCTGGAATCAAGGCGCTTCTGTCAGGAAATACTGTTTTTATTCAATATCAACGGAAACCTCGACTGCCCCAGCCTGCTGGAGAAGATAAACTTCAGAATGCCTTCGAGGACAAGATCCGAGGAAGTTTTTGCAAAAGCCTCTGTCTCTGCATCTTACGCTGCTGATAGCTCCATGACGAGAGTCCAGCAACTGGGCAACACTATACGGGATCATCTGGATTTCTTTTGCTCAACCCTGGCAGCATTTAAATCTTCACTCCTTAATCTACAATAATTATTTCAGCTGTTTTTTCCTGTATTGTTTCTTGTGAAGTTTTCCATGTGGTGCCTTTAGAGTCTGATTTTGTGCCTCCGCGATCCATTTTTTCAGGTGGTGCCTTTAAAGGGCCACTAAATTGCATGTAATGTGTTGTGTAGTGGTTAGTCATTATCAATTTACATTTGCACTATTTTTACGCTTTGCATGTTGATTATTTTCCTTAATGTGCTGTGTATTGTACCAAATACTGTTCTTGTAATATTTATCAATTGTTATTTATACATTTCATACATTTTTAGCGAATTTCTCCTATAGGGAAGAAGCTATTACCGTAGGTGACATGGTAAGACTTAGGCCCCAGACCATCATAACTTTTTGTTTTGAGGTCCCCAGATTCCAAAAACACTATTCATTCAAATTTATATAGGTATCTATCTATGTGTGTCCGTTATCTCGATAACTTTAGAAAGAAACGCCCGATTTTTATGAAATTTGGCACAAATGTGAAGAGTAACATTCATGACTAAGTTCGAAAACCAGATCGATTGGACTAGGCCTATGGGAAGAGGGTTTATGGGGGTTTAAAATGTTCCAACATTTTTAAAGGGGGTATTATTCCACATCCAACCGTTGCAGAGAAATTCAAAATGCTAAACAAAGTACGTTATCCAATGTTATCTTTATGGAGAATAAATAAAATTGTATGTCTCGATTATTTATGAATGTAAGTTATATTGATGAAACTTAGTATGTGACTTCAACTAGTAGTGGTATTTGCAACAAAAAATAAGTTTTTTTTTTATTTTTCCCCTAAACTCAGCCACCACGTTATTCATATGGAGAATAGGTCAATATCTCCTTTAGATATGAACCTAAATTAATAAAACTTGGTATGTAGCTTCACCTGGTCCAGTTATATTGATAACTGCAAAAAAACACATTTTTTATCTTCTTTGTTGCAGCAAATCTGCGTACTCAGCCCTTATGTTATTCTTATGTGGAGAATAAATTAAAGTATATATATCACTTATGTATGAATGTATTTTTTTGAAACTTGGCAAGTGCCTCTATGTAGTAGCGAGGCACATAATATAAGTTATGCATTGGAAATTCGCTGAGTACGCAGGTTTGCTGTGACGGGGGGGATTTAATATTAATATTTAGCTATTGTTTGATTTTCGCTCTTTTATGTTTGGTCTGTAGATCAGAATAATTTATGGGCTGTTTTTATCCTGATGTTTTTTCCTCATTTTATTGTTACCTATGTATCATTATTATTTCCTTGAAACATTTGTTGTAATATTCAATAGTTACCTATTTAGTGTTATTATTAGCTTTAAACATGTTGTAATGTTGTTTACAATATGTAGGCTACACAAAACTAGGCTAATCTAAGTTATTATTGTAATTAATGGCTAGGCCGTTGGAAGACAAATAAACAAATAAACTATAAAATTTGCTTTTTTAATATGCTTTATTATTATTTTTGTCTTTTGCAAATTTTCAGAACACAGAGTTACGCCTTCATTCTTAATTTCTTGACGCTGCAAGATTGTTAATTTTCAAAGTCAAGACCACACAGAATATAATTTCTATACTATGAAGAAATGTTAGATATCATTATAAAAAATTGTAAATAGATGTCAATATCTGGAATGCAGTAACAACAGTTCTCTTGTAGGTGTTTGTATACCTTTTTGAAGTTAAGTTACATGGTACAATGAAATAATCTTCAATGACTCTCTCTCCGGTTACTTAATTCTATATGACATTTTCTTTGTCTTTTTTTCATTGCGCTCATCTTTATAGGCTGTTTTTAATCAATGTTAAAAGTAGTAAAGGAGTCCCTATAGTTTTTCTGAAGATGAAGGCTTCCTATTTCCCCTATTCAATTAATTACTTATCATCTCCAGACTTGTCAGATAAGCCCAATATTTGGAATGATTTTAATCAACTAATAACTCCATTAATTATCTGTAACATTGAACGATTATGGGTTTGATATTTTGTCAACTTCAAACATTTTTTACCATGGTCAGTTGAGCTACCTATGGCAGGAATAATTATTTTTGTAAGACTAACTGAAGAGGCATATCAAAAGATAATAAAAAATATCCGACAGTGGGAGCTGATACTATCTACATACAGTATAAATATTGTCTTAGAAGCGCCTGTTTATGTGAGATATCTGAAGGGGCAACGTTACACTACTGGGAGCCAGAGATGTGGTGTTACGCTAAGAGTAAGCACCGGTACGACTTAATGTTCTCATAACCCTTCTTGTCTACTGAAAATTGTCCTCTTCTCCAAAATCTAACAGTATTGAGCCATATACAAGCAAAATAATCAGCAGTAAAGAGATTATTATTGAATTTTATTAAATCATGTCTGTAAACTTACCATAAGATTCGGACATTATCGCAGGAGAGTTTAAAAAACTGCTCTCTGATGACAGGAGGAAGTTGATTGCTCACTAAGGACTAGGCCTATTCAACTTTCTCCAAGTTATGCAACATAAATAAGCCGTGGACTACGTATTTAATGTTTTAATCACGTGAATTTACAACGGACTAATAATTTTAATTATTAATTAAATCACAACATATTGTAATGTTATAAATGAGAGAAAAAACATCAAAAATGTCAAAAGTCATAGTTTGAAGCAACATAAAGCAGCATTAAGAACATCAGGAGGCAGGCGCAGACAGCTGATTCTTTGAAGTGGGCGTTAAACAAACCGTTAAGTGACGATTACATATTTAGATTTAGGAAAACAATTCGGAATACACTTTATCATTAATTATGTATATAACATTAATTATTTGATCATGTAAAAACAATTTATTGATTCAACTATAGTATGGTGGAAACATTCCCTATCTCTAACCTCGCTACACTCTGCTGCTTATCTGTATTTCTGTACATAGAAAATAAAACAATATCAAAGTATCAACAAATCAGGGCCGGATTTAAGCATAGGCTACAGAGGCCGTTGCCTAGGGATCCACGCCACACAAATATTACACACAGAAGCCTCAAACAATCAAAATAAAAAGAAGCCGATGCGACTAGGGGCCTAGAGTTCCTAAATACCGGCCCTACAACTATTATAGTTTGATGAGTATTTTTGGTTTTTAAAACAGCAAACTACAAAGCTCAACAATAAACAGCTATACCAAAAATATCATATGCTCTCAATCACCATTACCTTCACAAAATATAAAATAACTATAAGTACTGTGGTTAGACTATGGTGAAGTAATCATGCCATTGTGCTGGGCAATGCGGCGATATTATAATTAATAGGTCGCAGGTCGCAGGTTCTCAATTTTAACTTTTGTAGCTGCATGTGCTGGGCGCGTGACACATTGAGACCAGGACCGGATTTAAGCTTAGGAAATAGGCGCGCGGCTAGTGGCCCACACCAAAAAGGGGGCCACCCCACAGAACCACAAGCAAAAGCCTGAAAAAAGGTCACCAACTTCGATCTAAACGGTAACCTCACCATTGGTTGAGCTTAGGGGCCCACAGCTCCTAAATCCTGCGCTGATAGGGACATAAAAAATGCTGGCTCCTACCACCATCTTAGATCCTAAAAGTATTCATTGTACCCTTCTAATGATGGTAGTGGTATATATATATATATATATATATATATATTAATATAGGATTCCTGTAATTTGTTAAATGAATCCTGCCATCTGCTGTTCTGATTTCACTGCGGTCGTTATAGTTGTTAACTTAGGTGTATTTCAGAAACTCATCGATTGCAAAGGCATTTGTTTATTTCAACTATATTTAGTTGTTCTCTAGTTTTATTATTGTTAATAAGGTATTTTATAACCAAATCATAACATTATTTAGTCAATTCCTGTTGCATGTATTCCCTCTGTCGCAACTAAAATGAAGATAATCCCAAAATTTGGTTCTTATTAGCAAAGTTTACAATTACCTGTTAGAACGTGACAGGTATAGTTCGGGGCACAGTGCTTGGCGCCTGGTTATCGTATGCCCTGGAATGACTTTTCGCCTCTACTTGACTTAGTACTGTTAGTGTTACACAGTACAATTTTATCAACAAAAACCAAAATGAAATAACTTAATTTTAAAATATGTGTTTTGGTTATTTTCATTATTGTCTGCTTTTAATTATGAGAAGTTTGAGTTGGTTCTCGCCTTTCCCAGGCGTCAAGCACCGTGGCGCGAACTTTAATTGAAATGATATCCCTCTAGATTTACCACAGAATCTAGGGATCATATAGTGAAGAGGTATTCATGCAACTAAAAGAAAACTAAATGTTCCAGTTATTTTATACTTTCAAGTCAACAAACAAGTTAAGATATCAAACCAGATCAATATCCCAGTAACTTATATATTATATATGTATTATATTATATATTATATTATATATGTATAATCAATGGCAGAGCTGAGTCAAGGCAATTTGCGGGGCCTGCGGCAAACTTTCTGTGGGGGCCCAAAAGTTCTCTATTTAACTACTGTATATTGGGAATTTTTCTTTTGGCTGGGGGCCTTCTAAAGCCCTTGAAATTCGGTTGCCCTCCTCGTGGTGGCCCTGATACTAGGTTTAGAAGCAATAGAGCCTCAGTGCGTCACAGTCTCAAAGTTTTCGGGCAAAAATCAACTACCAATAAGATGTATCAGATTATACTCGGATCTTCCCCAGTCCTGAAAGGAAATACTAACAACTAATACAGTTTGTAAACAACTTAAATATCTCGTCCTAAAAAAGTCTTTATTCTCTAGATGAATACGGGAAGTAAATTGGATGACGGCTACTCCTATTTAAATTCTTATTGTGCAATTTTACTGACCGTACCCCTCCTTGCGGCATGCATGCAATTTGGATGGAATTTTGGCTTATTATATATCACTTTTTGACTGATTCCATACGCTCTATTCTAAAGTCAACGGGATTACACTGGGTGTGTTATAGCATAGACTAACTACAGTACTGTAGTTAGTCTATGGTTATAGTAATAAGTTGTAGTTGCAACCAACAAATATTTTACAACAATGTTGATATAATTTTCTTAGGCTTTTCGGCTTTCCATAATGAAATATGTATACAGTATAGTATAGTACAATAGCATAGATTAAGAATACCACACAATAGTTAGTCTATATAGTGTTATATGATAATTTATTTACTGTTACTGAAATTAATTTTGTTGCGAGTTTGAAAAGTTTGTTGCCATAGACTGAATTGAACAAAGCTGAATAACGTTTAAAAATTCCGAAATCAGCTGTTTAGAAACATACTTTTGGTAAACAAAACACCTTAACCTCAATCTGTCAACTGTCAACTGAAAGTTTGGAGATACCGTGAGTTTCATACCGTCTCTAATAATTACCACAAACGTTATACACATTTTCAAAATCTGGTGCCCAAATATTGTTTTTAACTAAGAGTTACTTAGGGTTTATTATCTCCTAAGATTCTACTTACTTGGTAACGCTACGTAGCCTAGGCTGAGCTTAGTAGTTTGCAGTGAAAATAATCAAATCAAAATACAGGTAGGCCCTGGTTACATTTCATCAGGTAACTAACTTATTCACTTACTTCCTTACCCTCTTCTTCATAGGTCTTCCTAAAAGATGGCACTGAAGGCGTCACGTGTCCTATGATAGGTTGAACAGTTTGGTGGACTTGGTCCACCAGTCACTAATTAGGCTAAGTATAGGGTTGCCATATCACCGGATTTCCCGGAGATTACCGGATTTTGAGGGTAAAAATATAGCTCTGGGGAATTTCTGCGAAAAATCTCCTCTTTTTGAAATTTTCCCAAAAATGTGTTGAAATCCTATATGTGAATAAAATTTGATTTACGTTTGCTACTGTATCATCATGCAATGATTGCCAAAGCTAAATACTGTATCCCGGTAACTCTAACCTCTATTATTTGTTGCTCTTTGGCTTTATTTTGGTGGGAAATATTGTTAACTTTCCATTTTTCACTGTTATCGAACGATGAAAATCAGTTTAGAATGAACATTTATGGCTCTGTAGTTTATTAAATTATAGATCTGATAAGTAGGTAGCCTATATTGTTTTAGGCTATACATTTTAATTGTTATATTTTTTATAGTTTTTGTGTGATTTAAGGATGTGATAAACTTGTGAAGTGACAAGTACCACTACCATCCGTAGTGTCCTAATTACCACAAGAAGCCACTTACCAAGTTCATCAAAGCATATTCATAAATAAGCGAGATATATTTTATTAAAACTCTCTATAAGAAAAGCATTAAGACTGAGTATGCAGGTTTGCTGCCAGACCAAACAAGACCAGAACAAACGGGTTTTGTATGCAAATATCAATAGTCCAAACCATATGAAGCCACATATGTTAATTAACAAGCAAATACAAAAGTTGACTTATTCTCTATAAGATTAACATTGAACAACGTAGCGTACTGTGTTTAGGACTTTCAATATCTTAGTAACCAATTTTAGCTGAATTTAATGATGCAAACTAAAATTTTGGCTTAGAAATTATTATAGCCTATGTCAGCAATAAACAACTTTTTTTTGGGGTAAACCCCCCCCCCAAAAAACCCTTTGGATGGGTTGATTTGTTTGATTTTTTAACTTAGTTATAAATGTTGCTTTGTATGTTTATATACCTACCAAATGTCATCAAGATTGGACCTTTTTTACGAGAGTTATCACACGGTCACAAAAAACTTGAATCGGTTACCCGTGCCTGTTTGTTATGTGGATAGATGGTAACCTTGAAAATGTGCCTAGTACATGTTGGTTGAAGAATAAATCTTACAACAAAGGGTACCAGTATTCAGTTTTTATTTTATTCTGAAAAATATGGTACAGTTTTAAAATAAAGGTGGTTTTGGTGTTTGGGGACCTCAAAATGAACAGGTGTCATGGTCCTGGGCCTAGGTTGTACCATGCCAACTACAGTAATAGCTACTTCCCTATCGGGGAAATTCGTTAAAAGAATCTGCTTCTTGCACACCCACTGACAGGAAGATATTGTAACAATTATGATATTGGAACGTGAATAATTCAAGCTTTATACAAATCACAAAAAAATTTAAGTTTAAAAATTTAAAAATGTCTGATTATCCTAGTTATACCGTATTTTTAACTGAAATCTCCTATTGTTGGCCAAGGAATCACAACAGCAATTTAGATAATATAAGATTTTTTTCCTCGCACCATCACGACAAAGTTTATTTCAGGAGGAGTAGCCTACTTATTAATACAAGTTTCACTGAACATTGACCCGGAAGTTCAATTAGAAAACGTTCTAAATTAATGTTAAACAAATAAAATAATTTCTAGGTAGGCTACTTTAATCTTGAATAATATTTTGAGTTTTATTTATTTATTATTATTTGTTGTTTAGAATTGAACCGACCGCATAGTTTTGTCAATGGCAGCCATACGACATGCCCTACAGCACGAGGTGTTCCAACCATGCGACGAGAGACTTTTGGCTTTCGTACATGTCAGCAAGGCTTTCAAAAAGAAGAAAACTAGTTTCTTGTGCGTATCGGTGACCAAGGAGACTCCACTTGTCGTGAATATATACCAGGTGAGTCATGAATCACAGTAAACACTAGATGGTGTTACAGTATTGTCTTATTGGGTCACAGGGCCACATGGATCAGCAGTATCCTGTTGCAGTTCTTACTTCGCCCTCAACTGTTTTATTTTTGATGTTTTTAGAAAAAAAATCGCAAAATTAAATGATTGTGAGTATGTTAAAATGTGACTACGGGCCTTATCAACAAAATTTTGCGCTGTAGGATTTTTGGCTGTTCTGTTTTCAATTTTGCTTTTAACAGCTGTTTTTTATAGTATTGATATGACATAATAGTTGTTGTAACTGTTTGCATAACATATTCTTGTGTTGATTCTGAATGACATGATTTTTTTGTGAAAAAAGTCATATTATTCCCGAGTTTGTCCTGGAACTCTGGATATTCTTGTGTCTAATGGAGTTCTAGGATTGATTTGTATGCTTTTCAAAATTACTTTTTGAAAACTGTGACTAAAATGCTTCTGAACCATCTGAAAACACATTGTAAAGCATCCGTTTTCTGTTTAGCAAGCATAAAAGTATCTTTCACTCGCTGCGCCTTACTTTTCCGCTCGCTGAAGTAATTAACACCTGATTGATTGTTGCTTTGGACCAACTAACTCGATGTTTATAACCTCAATCTCGCAAATTCTGCCAAAATGGATGAAAGTGAACTTTTGTACGTTGTGTGGTACTGGTATCCAAGATTGCAGTTGTAGGACAAATTGTGAATGTAATCCGAGTTTAAAGAGTCTTTATCGGTTTGGGACAATTTTTTAGACAGTTTTCCCACTGTAAGCTATTTATGTATTCTCTTAATACATAAATGAATATTAAGGGCCTGATTGTACTTGTTTGCAAAAATTTAAAATTTGCTATGTAAGATCTTAATATCGTAACTACAGGTTGTTTAAATGCAGTTCCATAACAGTTTTAAGGGATGTAATGTTCCAGAGTGTACCAAGTATATATTTTTTTCACTCCCCAAATTAAATTATTGGCGATAAATAATTATTAATTTTTCTGTTTCCAGGTAAAAAAGACTGACAAAAATGTAATGAAGAAAAAACGATCCTGGAGCCTAAGCAGCCTTGCTCTTGTTGATGGCAAGACAGCCTCTCCGGTGAGATTATGATACAGTATTTAGACTTCTCTAAGATTGCAAGTCAACAAATTGATGAATAAACAAATTTTTACTCGAGATTTTGTTTCTATTTCTAATAAGTTTGTTGAACCCTGTTGGACCAATTTTTAAGCAGATTCTACCATAAAAAATTTGGACTAATAGTAATCAAACTCAGCAGCAATATATGGATAGGACAAACAGGCTTAGTTTGGAAACTACAGGCAATCTAATTATAGCACGCTAATAAACATTAAGTAAAACACTTTAATATTTCAAGGTCACTGGCCTTTTCAACATTAAGTAAAACACTTTAATATTTCAAGGTCACTGGCCTTTTCGTCAACTTGGAGAAGAATGGCACTTGTAGAGGTAGTAAGTCACCAGGAGACTTGCTGGCAAGTGGCATTCTCCTCCGAATAAGCTTGTACTTTCCAAGGTAAGCCTGATTGTCCTATCCATATATTGCTGCTAAATAGACAAAAAGTCCAATCCAAAAATAACCTCAAACTAATAAAACTCAGTCAGCTAATAAGAGTATAACCAAACTGTTCTATCCAAATAGATATTATTAATACTAATGATTTACATATTGTAAAAAAAGTTTATATCAAGATAATATCTTAGGTAAAACTTACTTGAAACAAACTTCTCATTCACTATTTTGTTCGTTGAAATACTTGAGGTAGAAGCCATGGGATGTTTCCTTTCTAACAATAATAATAACTTAACAAGTTTACATAGAAAGTCTATTGTAGTAAAAGAAACTGAGTTGTTTTTACAATATTTTAGTGTGGGCCTAAATGTATAAAATTATCACAACTCTTATTGCCAGATGAGATTTACTAGTCTAACAACGATAGAAATGTATGTGGTACAAGTGTGAACAAAGACAATTCATGGATAAGGGCCATTAAATTATATTAAATAGTGCACTATGCCATTTTATGATACGAGATATAGATCATGATAGTAAGTAATACGTAATACCATCTAGATTGAGGCAAGCAAGATTTATTCCTAGCAGTGTTACTCGGAAAATCATGAAACTTAATATATTTGTCATTTTTTGCTGTTTTCCTGTTACATTTACTCATATTATCTCTGCAATTTCTTAAACCATTTTACGAAAAACATAGTATCAGAAATACTGGACAATTTCTTCAAGTTATTGGGGTGGTGAATCAATTTAGAATTTATTTAAATAAATCATTGTTTATTGTTTAAGATTATCCTTATTTAGGACCAGGTATAAGAGTAAGGAGCCTAACTACCTATTTATCAAACCTAACTTTTAAATACCTAACCAGTATTGCATCATTATTAAATTAAGTAGTTTCACATTGTTATAGTTTTAGTTTTAAGTATTTTCATTTGACTGTGTCTACTTTTTACTGTGATCTTTACTTTGTCAATACAATTTTTTTTAAAGACAAACAAACCATAATTTATTTATGAAAATAATAGGAAACTAATATTAAACCTCAGATGTAACTGAAATATCTGTTAGTTTAAAACATGTATTTAATCTTGCAAGTGAAAACCGTTCAATGAAATCCCAGTGGGAAATAAACAGATTACTTGTGAGAGTATTTAATTACTGAAATTTAGTCAAGTTTTTTTAATACATTTCAAACATGCATGTTTTGAACTAGACTCACTGACAGTGTATTATTTGAAGTAAGTAAAACATAATACGTACTCTAATCTTCATCAACAATGAATTCAAAACTTTTGTTTTTTATATATAATGTTTTTTATGTTTTTGGCATCAGAATTATTTTGCTTTGAATGCAGTTTCTGACAACACCTTATTTTTTAGGATACACATGAGTTCGACCTTCATTTCGACAAAGTGTACAAGTGGTATGCAATGAACCTCCAGGAACGGCAATGCTTCCTAATTGTTTTGTGGAAGGTAAATAATACAAATATTATACGCTTTCAGTTTTAACACTTAGAGTGTTCAAAAAATCTTTAAACTTGACTGATTAATTATTCTTAGAGATTGGGATTTGGAAGCTTAATACAGAATTCTTTCTTAGAAAAGGCAAAATATTTCAGTGTATTTCATCAAATGTTTTCACTCTGATAACAAGAAAATTTTCCACAGAAAACCTGTTGAACTGTCTTAGTTTATGAACATTCGTTTCAGTAATCATCTAATTCAATAAACTCTTCTCCAGAGGATTGAAATGTTAACTTTGAAGGGCAATGTGGCGAGCCCCTTAAGGAAAGTTATAATTTTATTGCCTCGTTACATATTTGAGGGGAGGGGGTGTCAGTTTATGCAGAATTAAATTTATTATATTTCGACAGATAAAACATAGTCAACTCGCTGTTTTTGGTCAGTTAAACGCTAGTAAAATTTAGCTTATTGTTCCAAAACTGTGGAACCGATAGCGAGGAGCAATATTTAACGGTGGGAAAAGCAACAAAAACTCTGGAATTAAACAAAATTGTTTGTGCACCTTGTTTTATTAAGGTTTGTGTATGTGCATTTAGATGCCAGTACAATGCTTCCATTTACAGTAGGCTACTTTCATGTGGACCATGAGGATTTTTGATAATCAAAGTGACACTTATTAATTATTATTCAGTGCAAGCCGATGTATATGTATGTATACTGTACACTTTATAGTTAACTTTATTTGTATGTGAGTGGATAAGAGTACTAAGCATTCATAAATATAATGTGGCAGTCTAAACTGGTGGGGTGGTGCTCTTTTGTCAAAAAGTGCTGCGATGTCAAAATTGACCCTGATAATATTATAATACCCCCGTCGCAGCAAACTGCGTACTCAGCGAATTTCCAAAGCATATATATGGGTATCACTACTACCTAGAGCCACTTACCAAGTTTCACAAAAATACATTCATTAATAAGTGATATATAGCATTTTAGTTATTCTCCATAAGAATAACATTATAATTGAGTACGCAGGTTTGCTGCAACAAGGAAGATAATAAATGTGTTTTTTTGAAATTATCAATATAACTCAACCAGGTGAAGCTACATACCAAGTTTTATTAATTTAGGTTCATAACTAAAGATAAAACTTTACTTATTCTCCATATGAATAACATGGGGGCCGAGTATGCAGGTTTGCTGCTACCAGGAAAAATCAACAAAAAACTTTTTTTGTGCTAATATCAATATACCACAACTAGTTGAAGCCACACACCAAGTTTCATTAATGTACATACATAAATAATCAAAATATAACAATTTATTTATTCTCCATAAGGATAACATTGGACAACGTACTATGTTTAGCACTTTGAATATCACTGCAACGGTTGGACGTAAAACAACAATTAAAACGCCAAAATGATTGTTTTGTAGAGCTAAACTGATTGATAGAAAGAAATGTGGAGTTTTTAGTGAAATTATCTGAGGAAAATCCAAAAACCGTATTCCCATAAGATTAACATAGGAAATTTTATAGACACATTTTTTTACTTTTCTCCACAACCACTAAACCTAGCTTAATGATTCAAAATACTAATTTTTTTGTTTTTTAAAGCTCTATAAAATGGCTATAACCAAAATCTAGTGTTTTTAAAATTTTAGAGTAAAAATAAAAAAAAAATGATTTTTTGGAAAATTTTAAACCCCCATAAAACCCCCTTCCCAAAGACCGATCAATCTGGATGAAGCCAATGGTGTTATACTTCAAGAAATTGTTGCACTAATGTCAAAACTATATTCTTTACAACTAAATGAAAACCAAGTCATTAAGAAAGCTAAAGGAGTAAAAAGTTTGTATTTAAAGAAGAATGTGCATTTTAATCACTATAAGAAATGTTTATTTGAAGATCAAGATATAACAGCAAAATTCAACACAATCAGAAGTTTCAACCATAAGCTGTACAGCGTGACGGAAGTAAAAAAAGCTCTCTCTTCAAATGATGATAAACGACACATCCTTGCAGACAACATCCACACTCTACCATTCGGCCACTATTCCCTCAACCCTATTGACGAGTAACCCTTTCATCGTCCTACATCCCTTTTCCTTTTCCTTTCCGTATAAAAGGGGGAACACAGCAGTATTTGCTGTGTTCCCCCTTTTATACATTAGTTTAGAATGACCTTGACCTATATAAGCAGATTTATACAAAAAATATTTAATACCATATCAGCTGTCTTCGTGAAACCATCATGTCAGACCTGAAGGAGAAGATTATTAATGAACTACACAAACCTGCAAGAATAAGGTTTCCAAGAAGAAATACTGTTATAAAAGGGATAAATGATCTATATCAAGCGGATTTAATTGAAATGCGACCGCATAGCAGAATAAACAAAGGATTTAAATATATACTCACAATTATTAATTGTTTTACAAAAGTTGCAGACGCTTTGCCTCTAAAGGACAAGACTGGTAAAAGCGTAACAGAAGCCATGGAAATAGCCATAAAAAGAGATAAAAACAAAATTAAACATTTACAAACTGATGATGGAACAGAATACTTTAATACAAACTTTGCACAGTTAATGAATAAATATAAAATAAATCATTATTCTACAAATTCAGAGAAAAAAGCAGCTATTGTAGAAAGATTCAATAGAACCTTAAAAGGAGCACTGTATAAACAATTTTCAAAAAGAGGTTCTTACGTATGGTATGATGTTTTACCACAATTAATAAATGATTATAACAACAGGTTTCATAGAACTATCAGTATGAAACCTAACAAAGTAAATAGAAGAAATGCAAAAGATGTATTAAAACGCATAAAGAAAAATACAAAGCCTAAAGTAGAAAAAATGCAGCCAAGAAAATTTAATGTAAGTGATAAAGTACGGATTAGTAAATATAAGGGAGTGTTTACCAAGAAATACCTTCCCAATTGGACGAATGAAGTTTTTACAGTGTATAAAGTACAACCGACTGTACCTGAAACGTATATCTTAAAAGATAACAAAGGAGATTTGTTGCAAGGTGCATTTTATGGACATGAAATGTTAAAGTCAACAGTAGGTGATGTATATCTTGTTGAAAAAGTGTTACAAAGAAAAAAGGACGCAGTTAAAGTGCGGTGGTTAGGGTTTAACAAAACTGAGGATTCATGGATACCTATAAAGGACTTGGTGTAATGCAAGCAACTCATTTCATCGTTAACCTTTGAGCGGGATGGAGATTATTCACCATAAAGATCGATTCAATATTAATAACATAGATGATTTAACTGTGGATAACGTTAAAATCAACAATGGTAAACACGGTAGTTTACTTCCAAACACTGTTCGATGTATAGTAAGTTGCCCCTCAAACTGTGGAAGGACCAATGTCGTCTTTAATTTGATCACTAATCCGCAGGGATTAAGGTTTAATAACCTATATATTTTTCAAAGTCTCTACATCAACCAAAGTATAAATTGCTGGATAAAATCCTATCTGATGTGTCTGATGTTAATTTTTACAAATTTAACGCTAGTGATAGCATTATGCAACCAAACGAAGCGAAACCGTATTCTGTATTTATATTTGACGATGTATCTTGTGAAAATCAGGATACTATTAGAAACTACTTTGCCATGGGAAGACATAAGCCTTCTAAAGTCAAGACATTAGGAAAGGAGGATAAAGTGAATGTGATTAATGAACCAACAGAAAACAATGAAGATTACATAAGAGAAAAAAGAATTTAAAATACCCCCCATGATAAGGGATAAAGCATCAGTCATATTCGAGAGACGATACAGAGAGGATGATGGAATCCAATATTACTGCGTGGAGTTTAATATCTCAAGAGCCGAGATTTCCCCAAGGAGTGTTGACAGATAGTTTTGTTCAACGGTTTGATAGATATATGGATTGGGAACAACTTTCCATACATTACCTCTTTACAATGACTATGTTAAGAATTTATTTTCACAGAGTTAACTGGATCCATATTTTACAAAGACAACAGTTTTCAGAAGACTTCCTCGTAGAGATGACATCAAATTTTAATAACTGTTGGGAAGTAATAAGTAAATATCAAAATCTCTCTGAGAATTACATTGACAATTTTAAAGATAAACTAGAACACACACACACACACACACACACACACACACACACACACACACACACACACACACACACACACACACACACACACACACACGTATTCGCTCAATTGTGGAAAACACCCAATTGTAGCATCTTTAAGACGAAAGATACTGCGTTATCGACAATACTGTGGACATTATGTTCCACAACTCACTTTCCCGATACACACCGATTTTAGCCCTTACACACTAGAAAACAATTGTAGCAACGTGCCACAATCGTGCAAACTCCAACTTTGGTGTGTTCTCCCCACCACGTCACCCCAGCGCTGTTGCCAGTTCGTGCCGGTGCGGCGGCGCGCGGCGCGGCGGCCACCTTGGTGACTGGGTAACTTGCCTCCACTCCGTGATCTTTGTTGGTTCAGATGTTCGTTTTTAATGCTCTATTGATGCTTTTTGATAATTGGGCTGCATGTTGTATATCATAATATATTGTTGAAATCACTGTATGTTAAACTATCTCTGATTTAAAATAGAAACCCATTTTTACGTAAATTGAACTGTAGGCCCTAAAACTAGTTAATATAGTATGATATATATTATATTATTTAATAATTAAAATCATTGTAGAACTGTTATATTCTTATTAGTATTCGGTACTTATTTTAGCGAATTTCCCCTATAGGAAAGAAAGTACTACCAAAGTCGGCATGGTAATACCTAAGCCCGGGACCATGATAACTTTTTGTTTTGAGGTTCCCAGATACCAAAAAAATCGTTTGTTCAAAAATATACTTATGTGTGTACGTGGGTACGATAATTCTAAAAAAATTGTCCGATTTTTACGAAATTTGATACGAACATTTAAAGCAACATTTATGACTATAAGTTTGAAAACCAGAAAGATCGCACCATCCAAAGGGGTATTTGGGGAGGGAGGGGGTTTGTACTCCATAAATGTTTTTTTTAGTTTTTTATACATAACATTTTAGTTTTGACTATTTAATTCAGCTTAAAAAAAACAAATTGCTCTTTTGATAATTTTTCACAAAAGCAGTTTTGTTGCCGATAGTTCTCGTAGCAGCAAACCTGCGTACTCAGCCCCCATGTTATTGTTATGGAGAATAAGTCAAATTTTCTCTCCCTTAATTATTAACATAAATTAATAAAACTTGCTGTGTGACTTTACCTAGTTGAGCTATATTAATATTTGTATAAAAACCCCTTGTTCGTGTTCCTTGTTTCAGCAAACTTGCGTATAAATGTTATAAATCGCTTATTTATGAATGAATATTGATGAAACTTTTTATGTGACTTTATGTAGTATTCAGACACATATATATATGCTTTTGTAATTCGCTGAGTTTCCAGGTTTGGTACGACGGGGGTTTGCTACGACATCCATTTATATGATATGGATGTCTTGATATGCATAAGGTGCATTTAAATGCTAAAATATTTTCAATGAGTATTTTCATGAGTAATGAGCGTAAAATTTGAATATAACTCAATAATTGTAAGTAAATAGTAAAACTAGTTTGTTGATTGGTTATCTGATCGCTTTGAGATACCAAAACAAGTTTATAATTCTCATGCCAATAAACAAAGGTGCAAAATGTGTTAACACCGAATGGTACGGATTTGGAAAAAAAATTTCCTCATACTTGATCAAACATTATTAAAAAATATCAAATTAAAACAGATTTGATTAACTTTGGAAACTCTGATCAAGCAAGCTAAACAAGTCAGTTTAATCAAACTTGATCGACTATCTTGATCAGGCCTGATAAAATGTGTCCCGATCTAACCTTAGGGGATCTAACCCCAGGCATTGTTAAACTCCCCATGTTATTCTAACTGTATAATAGAAATCAATTAAATTGGATATGTAAACGGATGTCAATAAAAAAAAACAGTACAAAACAGGATAACTACGGGATTTTGATTTTGTTTTCGGCTTTAGGGCGCTCTGCCTCACGGGTGATCATGGGATGAGCATGGTCCCCAAGCTAAACTTATGGATATTAATGTTTACTCAACTATTTAAGCTAAAATTTGTTAGTTGATTAGTAGTTGCTATTATTACTGACATAAACCTTCAAAATATCTAAAAAAAATCTCTTAGGACTTCTCCCATTGCCTTTGAAGATTAGTTATTACTGAGGCCATTGAGATGACATATTGGGAGGGAGGTAAGTAGTACAGTTATGAATGACATATAATTCCTCACAATTTAGGTACTCTTTAGGGCTCCGTCCCACTGGTTTAAAAGTTCTCAAATTAGGAACTACTGAACCAATTGGGTTGCAATTCTGGAGGGAGATTGGTGTTAGAATAATCATACTCACACAAATCCGCTCATGACCTAAGTGCCCTTTTGGGCTCCACCACACTAGCTTTGGAAATTATCAAATTAAGGATTACTGAACCAATTGAGCTGAAACTTGGGACGGAGATAGAACTGATACATACACACTGACTCATTATAAAACTAATTCATTGTAATTAATTCATTGTTGGTGATGGCGAGGTCATGTTATTTCAGGAGTTATTGCAGACATTTTCAATCACTTACTAGTAAATGAAAATTAGGAACTGTAAAAACGAGTTAGAAATTAAGTATGTGTTAGTTTCCTGATTCAATTTATTTAGTTTAGACGCGACTATGTTCGTGTCCTTGAATTGTCCCCCAATCCACATACTGTTATGCCCATGCTATCTTAATATATAAAATTGAATCTATGTTCCCTATGGACTATTAAGCCACTCAACTGAATTTAATGACATTTTCATTATTAATGTAGCATTGGGTCGGGATGGTTCCTGGAAAGTTTATTAAAAATTTAATAAAAAATATAATACAACAAGCATTTTTTGTAAATCTCATAAGAAATACAGCAGCGTACGCCAGTTACCACTAGTCAATAATAAAATAGCTAACATTAAATGAAAGCCAAATAAAACTCGAAAGTGAAATAAAAATAACATTAACTAAACAAAAGAGAACGCGAGAATCTAATCAATAATTATCTCCTACCAGTGGCTGTCAGTCAAAGCAGAGCCTAAAACGGTGGGTCTTGATGACTGAACTGTAGCACACATGTACTTTACTCAATATACATGAGCACTAATGATTTCAAGAAATTTCTATAGTGCTTCACCCTATCGATTGTCAAATTTTAAAAGTTATTCTTACGGACATTCATGTTAATTGACTACTTAATAGTGTAAGAAATATTACATCTTTGGAGTTGTTCATTATGTTAACGATAGAATACAGCACAGCATACACCTGTTCATGTGCCTAGTTCTTTGATAATCTTAATTTTAAATGAAAATAACTGATGGATAGAGAAGTTCACATCTTGTATCCTTGAAAACTATTGTTTAATAAACTAGTAGCCCGTCGCGGCTTCGCTCGCGATCACAGTAAAGTGTTATGTTTTAGATCTCAGTTCCATTTGTTAAAGCACCTGGAGGACCCAGGTTTGTTTGAAAAGCCAGTCAGTTTGTTAAAAATACCTAGAGTACTTATATTCACGATTCCTCTCCAAGGCGTGCGTATTTGCTTTGCTTATTGCGTATTGCTCGTTTCTTTTCATTTTGGGCATGTCCGTTTTGTATTAAATCTTCAGTTTGAATAGTGCTCACAATTTATAAATAACCTAATCATGTATATTTAAAGTTATGTACTCATTGGTTCTGATCTCTATTCCCACAAAAACCACATGATACTTTACCAAGTGATTGTTATTTTTACAATTGAATGGTTGATTTTGAACAGCTGGTATGATTCTTTTATTTTTATTTACAAATCTTAACCATAACTCCAATGTTAGTTTTTTTAATATATTTCTATACAATACTATATTTTTCTATGGATGAGATCTAATTAGAACACATTTATTAACCCATAAATTTGATAGTTTTAACATTTGGTAAAGATATTTTGGAGCAGGAGTAGGCAAAGGTTTTATTCTGATATATTAACTTTCTCCTAACAAATATATGTTCAATCGGTTTAGTTAACTACTTACATTAGTGATGAATAAATTACAATTTTAAAATCCGACAGAGCAGATAAGTCCCAAAGGGCATACTGGATGAAATTATAGGCCTGTTTCTGACTAAAATGCATTGCCTGCTGTCTTTCTACAAAATATACGCTCAATCGGTCTAGTAAGTACATAATTAACATGGAAATGTTGAAGGGTGTTAGGGCCTAGCCTCATTGGAACGGGAATCAGCCCAATCTTTTTTGGGATGAACTTCTTCCAAATATCTGCTCAATAACTCCTGCAGTTTGTTAAACTTATTGAAAGTGGGCTTAAAAACATAAAATATTCGATATTATAATCACAATGGCTACTTAGACAAACTGAGCTTTAATAAATACCATGTAAAGCTTACGTGTTCTGTATAGCCAATGATTTATTACCATGCCGTTATTTTAAATGATTTAGTATACCTATGTAGAGTAGTAAAATATCCATTCTTGTTTTCTTCATTCCGTGATAAAATATAATTAGCTGACTAAATGCTGATTATAACAAATACGGTGCAAGCTGTAGTGAAATATTAAGTAACCTGTACCCCTAGGATCGACTTTGTAGCAGTGTCGGTCAAAGGGGCGTAACCCTAATTACTTACCATGATTTAAAACAGCCAAAAGAGATTCCTCCTCTACACGAAAACAGGCAAGTTATTTAATTTCAATGAGTAAATTTTTTTGTGAAGCGCAGAAAAAATCTGGCTTATAAACTGACAGACGGATAAACAAATGTTTAAAACAAATTAAATATCTCCGTAGCATACAACATTTCACTGCTCAAAACGATGTAGAAAAATAACTTCTTTAATTTATATAGATAAATTAATTCCTTACTTGTATAATCGGGTTTTCTAATAACCTGTCCATAATGTACTAACAGCTGCAATTCAAATCAAAATATTCCTCATGTTAATCTTATGGGATAAAAACGAACTATGAAAGCTCGTGGGGCGAAGCCCCGTGGTCGAGAGTGTATGGAAACCCTACAAGACACATCTAGAGAGTAAGAGCTTTCGATTAATACGAAATATGTATATGAAATAATATTTTTAAGGGTTGAAAATCGCCTAACAAAATTCAAGATATTCTTTTAATAATATAGATTATTGAATGTAGAAATTATATATCTTTAGCGGAACACATGTCTGATGAAATATTTGCTTTATATAGGTTAAAACTAGTGGCTTGAAGGGGCGATAGCCCCTAACCTTGCTCCAAGTAGGAACACATGTCAGATTGTAAACAAAGTAGACACTCAATCACATGTGTTATTGTAAACAAAGCAGACGATTTAAATTCCCATAATTTTCTTATGGAGGGTGTTTTACGTTATTTATCGTTTGCTCCTAAATGTTTGGAAATACAGCTGTTTTTCCCGAGTCCCTGGGATCAAGACCTTTAATTTGAACCGTCTCCCATCATCCTTCGATTTTCCAAATTCCCACAATTTTGACGTAAAATATTTCGCATACAGAATTATATATAACTAGGCTTATCGCCGTTGGAGGCTTCGCCCCCAAACCCCCTTTCGGAGTTCGCTTCGCTCACTTGCATTCCTCAGTCAACTCAAGTTTAAATCAAACTCGTAGTTCATTAACCAAAGAAAAACTACAAAACAATGACCTTTGGTGAGCACCTACACCGGTGCTCCCGTATTGTTTCGGTATCGAAACATTTTATCAACCGGCTGCTTGTTCGTTTTATCGAATGAACTCCCGATTACGATGGTTGTTTCGAGGTGTATAAAAGCAAAAAAAGTACTCACTCAATCATAGTCAATCGGATATAAATAAAAAGTTGTGGTTACAATGTTAAATTGGAGTTCTACAAATGGATTTACGTGTAAAAGATAACAACAAATTAGACTTCAGTTCACGACAAAATGATAGTAACCTAACCTAACCTAACTCCACAGAGCGCTGTACGGTAGCTGATCGTTGAGCAACATAATTACAAATAAATGAATTTGTAAAAACAAAATAAAGTCAAATAAACATAAATTGCAGACCTCAAAAAGTAAGCATCAAAAGTAGGATTCAAACCCGTGACCACTGATCTTGAATCATCTGACAACATATCCACTGGGCTATTGGGCTAAATTCATTCCATAGAACCGGTAGAATCGGTTTGATTACATTTTCCATTCTCGCAACAAACGATATTCGCGATACTGAACCTCCTGTGTAATGTGCTTACCATATTTTGTAACAGCTGATTTATATACACCTCATGTGAGCAAATTAGTATCGCCTACACTACTAAATAAATCAGCTATTGTTTATTTAAATCAGCTGATACAAACATGTGGTATTAGCCAAAGGTAGTGTTCTTTAATTTAAACAGCTTTCCAAAACTGTACACATTTAAATGGGCCAAAATACTCAAAATTCCTCCTTCTACGATAAATTGCGGCTAAACAGATGATCGGATCTTAAATCTGACGAAATATCATTAGTTGGAAATTAAATTGTATACAACTTTTGTATTTAACATTTTTTGCCATCTCTTACCGTTTCCGTACAAAACGCGCTCAAAGTGGAAAAATTGAAAAAGTGGAATTTTCCCCGCCCCATAAATGCCTTAAAAACTCAAGAACGTTAACCTTTAGCAAAATTTCTGTCAGTTTCTCGTCAAGAGCTTTAACTCAAGTATGATGTTGAGGGAGGTTAGATTACGGGAAGTGCCTCATAGTTTATGTCAGTGAATGAGTGAACCCGTCTAGTTTTATATATTATAATATTTATATATAAAGACTAGTTTATTTTAATGACGAGGATGATATGTACTCTATGTGCAGAGTGATTCAGTGGCGTAACTTATTAATTTCAACCAGGGAGGTTTATTGTATAACTGGAGGTAACACTGCTTAACGATTTTGGTCAAAAACGCGAGCCGGTGATTTTGTCAGGTTGGTACACTTGGTGAGGTAAATGTATCCGTTCTTTGAACTATCCTGATTGGTTGTTTTATTCCAATAAGTGAATCTACTCATGAAAATCATTGGAATAAAAGTAATAAGAGTTGAAGTAAATTCATATTTTCGTTTGATTTATGTATCTAATATTTCCGTGAAACATAATGTATTATGAGGAAATAAACAAATACAAGTATATTGTGTTTAAAATTATGGATAGGTACTGGTTTGATTCACTTTGTCGACTCGTCCGATTTCAGCGAGTATAGTTCTTTGCTTCACCAAAATTTGGAAAGAACGGCTCGCAGGTTTGTTCATCAGTGTTACCTCCAGTTATACAATAAACCACCCTCATTTCAACCTTAGGTGCGCTGAAGCGAATTAAAGGTTTCAGTCAGAGCGCTCCGAGTAATAATTTATTTATTTGATAGGACTTTATTCTTCGGATGGCAGCTTGTGTCATAAATAACTCATGCTCCACTGAAAAAATCAAGATTTTAATCAACAGCGTACTTAGATAAATAACTTCTAATAATTCATGCCTCAACTATAACTTGGCTTTTAAGTAGACAAGGTTGAGTTAGCCAATTCCCTTTTGTATATATATATATATATATATATATATATATATGAAATAGTATATACCTATATGTAAAATAAAAACAAATAAAGTATAATAATTGTATTTGTAAAACACAGGTGATGTTTTCAAAATCCTGCAAACAAAGATAGTAAATAATTATGCCCCAATTATATCGTTTTATTAAAACAAATCTTTCAGTTTACTGTTGTGTAGCCTGACATACATAATTAGGGTGATACAACAGTACAGTAATATGACAAAAAAAACAATATAAGCAGAGTCTTCTAACAGTAAAAACCAACCAGCAACGGACGCCTCGAACATGAAATAACGTAGCGGCAACACCGCACGACCTTGCCACTAGTTATACGCTGCTCCGCTAGGATCGCTAGTGAACGATAAGCCGGTGAAATGCCACAATCCAGCGAATTTCGGTGTTTCTTACACACATGATGGAAACTCAAAAGTGGCAACTTGAGTTAGTTTGACTTATTTTGACATTTTAACCTCAAAATTATCGATAAAAATTGTAGCATCGTGTGTAAGATGCCACAATTGGATCACGATGCCACAGTGTGGTTGTGTGCATGTCCATGATGCTACAATTGAGTAAATACAAACACACACACACACACACACACACACACACACACACACACACACACATATATATATGTGTAAACACATATATATAAATTTGAACGAATAGTGTTTTTGGCATCTGGGGACCTCAAAACAAAAAGTTATCATGGTCTCGGGCTTAAGTCTTACCATGCCACCTACGGTAATAGCTTCTTCCCTATAGAGGAAATTCGCTAAAAACAATATTTATAATGTAAATCATTTTCAAAAATTATTGAAGGGTCGTTTGCGCAATTTGTTTACCATTGTTATGACTGGTGTAGAGTTTATGTATAATATTTAACCATTGATTTGAAGAATTTTATGACTCACCCTTAGGCCAGATTTCACCAAACTTTCATTAACGCTAGTTCAACTGTTTTAGCATCAGTTAAAGAAAATTGTATTTCACCAAGGAAAAAGTAACGCTAGTTCAATTGTTATCTGTTAATTATTGCATATTTAAATTACTACAAAACATATGATATTTCATAACAAAGAGTTAATGGTGTGGATCAAGTCGAGTAGTGCTAATATTATTCTTGAGTTTCGAGTTTTTTCGAGCGAGAATTTGCCGTCAGCAATATATTTTTGGTAATTAAAAATAGTGTAATGGGATTTGGATAACATTCCAGATTTGATAGTCCAAACATGGTTTTTATACAAAAAGTAACGACCTGATCTTTTCAACAGTTAGTTTTGAGTTAATGTCTGTTGACTGTTGTCACAGACTTTTAAAATTAAATTTGGAGAAACTTTTATAGTTTCAAACTTATAGTCTCATAGTTATTATAGCGTTGGTAATGCTTTAATAAATTTGTTTTTTAGGAGTTCTTATTTTTTTCAGCAATGCTCAAACTACTCTTTGAAAGAGAGACCTGAATTTAAAAACCTGCCAAAAGAATGGATATCAGGAGAACTGAGTCCAAACCAAGTTCAAACTCAAGTTACCAATTTGGGAGGTGAGTCAGTTAGGAAATGGCTTAAGTGCTAAGTTAGCCTAATTAAAGATTTTGTAACACTTCTAATTTTATAAAATAAAAATACTGATCTGCAAAATGCCTTCTCGTTCGGAAGTAAAAAAAAACCTCAGTTTCTTCAGAGACATCGATCCAACAATCTCTAAGCAATTCTGAGTTATGTCAACAATTACATTTAGTTACATGAGCTCACAATGGCATAATTGATGATGTAATCCTAAACAAAATCATCATTTTGATTTTTGCATTTCTGTTTCAATCAACCAATCAGTAGCTGACATTTAAGTGGTTTGTAGACATTTTAAACCAGAATATTTGTAAGTGAGTTTTTTTACCTAATTTAAGCTAATTTGGTTTACCTTTATAGTCATTTGTATCTTATACTTTCTGCAAGCCAAGCCGTGATAGTGATAATTATAACAGAAATAGTCATGTTAGTAACTTTTTACCAGTACAAATCTCGGGAATGATAACATATTCAAAGTAATGCAGTTTCTAAAATAAGTGTAATATGTGTAAGTGTAATATTTATAAAACAAATTTTTTTTAAGTTGAAAAATTCCAACGGCTTGTATACACAAACAAAAACAAAATACAACTTCAGTCAAAAGTTATCACTGTATAGCTTTCCTTGCCTCTTGTAAATTATATGAACAATTATTGATACTCAAAAGCATACATTTTGATCACTAATGTACAGTAGAAATCCAATTATCCGAACCCCAATTATCCGAATATCCAATTATCCGAATCGATTTTGAGTGAAATAATAGAAATATAAAAATCAAGAAAATAACAGCGGGAGCGCGTGTAGCGATAATGCGCCGTGAGCGCTAAAATAAAAGCCTGCGCTGTTACCTTCCGGACGATATTTTCGCAGGGAAAAATGAGTCATACCCCCTTCCCGCCCTGCTCATCATCAGTCGCTACTGTTCTTTCACCGAGATTATCATTCCAAATGAGTACAAAATGTAAACGTGTTGTCCTTTCGCTAAGTGATAAACTCACTTTGCTCGAGATGTTCAAGTGAAATAACCAACATTGAACAGTGAAATACGTACAGTATGTAGGCCTATTGAAAAGAGCAACTGTATATACTGTATTCAATTTAACTCCTGTAATTTAATTTTTATGACGTATATTCTTGATACAGTTCGCTCACTTTCTGTTCACTACATTTATAATAACTTTTCATTACTCTACACACGAAAGTACAGTTTCTAAACGTAAAATGAGCTAAGAAAATAGGTTATTCCCGCTACTGCACAGCAAAATTAAATAACGTTAACTTTCTGTGCATTTGTGGTGCACGGAAAGTAACCGTTATGGGATTTTGCGGTGCAGACCGATCAGCTGTTGCATTAGGCCGATCAGCTGTTGCATTATTTGCTGTTGCATTCTCGACATAAGCACGGAAACTCAGCGTTATGAGTTCGGTTTTTTTTCTTGATAATAAGTTGAATAAACAAAAATATTCATGTTGTTTACAAGTTTTTCGATATCGTAATGAAAAATAATGTTCAATACTCGTCTCAAAAGTGCCATTGCGGGGTTCGATAGCTTTTTCCACGCTCGGCTTCGCCTCGCGCGTAAATGCAATCTCTCCCCGCAAGAAGTCACTTTCGAGACTAGTAATGAAAACTACTATTGTCGATAAAATTCTTATTTTTTATGTATGGTGATGTTTTTTGCTTAATTCCCGAGGTATACCTGATTATCCGAATTTCTGCATATCCGAATTGGCCCGATCCCCAATTAATTCGGATAATTGGAGTTCTACTGTATTGTGTTTCTTGAGAGAATTGTTTTGGTACAATGTATGTAATGACACCATTATGTACATTTTATGTGCTTAATGAATAAAGTATTATTGTTTGATTGATTGATTGGTAGTACTGAAAAGTTTAAACTCCAACTGACATTTCAATTATTCTTTTCTACCTCACTCTAAAGAAGTCCCTGTGTGGGAAAAACATCAGTGATAAAAGTGTGTGCTTTTGTGAATTATAAGCTGACTGAGGATTTATTTCTCTGATGTCCCGATGGAATACCATCCCCTTCCTAAACTAACCCCAAAATAACTCCAAACTAATTCTCAACCTGTGAAAGTGCATTTTCATAATGTGTTTCTTAATATTTGTCTTGTGTTTGTATGCTAAATGTAAACATTTTAAATGATGACAGTCGCATTCATGTTTCATCAGTTGTGCAGCTGAAGATGTATCGTAATTGACATGAAACCGGTCCTGCATACATTTTTTTACATCTTAAGGCTTTCATTTAAGTGAATATTTAACTTTAAATAAAAAAACATATTTATGAGCTATTTTGTATTATGATGTGATTAGGGGTGGAGGTAGGAGTGGAGGGAGAGGGAGAGGACTACCAAGCGTTGACAGAGAAGGAGACGATGGATTTGGAGCAGCTGATGGCTTCCTGTGAGACTGCGGTCAGCAACGCCGAAGCTTTCATGGAGACTCTCGCTAGGGATCTCTCCATCCTCGATGGGGTATGTGGCAACCGTTGGTAAACCTTTGACTAAGAACCTGACCCTGCACTATATGAAGACAGATATTAAGACCAAGGTATCCAAATGTTCTTTTAGGATCCATTATTGTGTTATAGTTTTCAATATGACAGTTGGTTTATTACAGAATGTATATTATCCATTCAGAAGAAAATCAGTGTAGCGAGTTCCTTTTCTCTCCCCTCTACACAACTAATAAAGGTTTGGTTTTAAAGGTTTGTTAAAGGTTTGGTTTACTTTTATAGTAATTTGTATCTTATACTTTCTGCAAGCCAAGCCGTGATAGTGATAATTATAACAGAAATAGTCATATTAGTAACTTTTTACCAATACAAATCTCGGGAATAATAACATATCTGAGGTAATGCTGTTTCTAAAATAAGTGTAATATGTGTTCCAGGAAAATGTGCACAGTGTTTTAGCCTCGGAGAAGCAAGTCTCCCAGTTGATGAAACAGTTGGAGGTGGCTATCTCAGAGGTAATAGTTTGTTATGGCATACTAAGACAAACAATTTTAATGATAGGTTAACCTTTTAAGCCCTAAACTTGTGAATAAAAATAAAATCTGTGTTGTTTTGTTAATCTTAATCTTAAACAGATGTGCAGCATAATAATTCATCCATCCTGCCAGCTCAATGTGCCTGCCATCCCCTTCAACTCTACCACAAACAGGTGAACTCTCCTTGTGTTGCATGCGAAAAACACCAACTGAGAGGACACCCTGGCTGGAGGGCGTTCAGCCACCGATCAGATTAGCAGCTGTATTGGACCAGGTGGTATTACGCCTATGTGCTGGACGAGTTTGTTCCTGGGCTACTCCACATGTCAGACCCAGGCCGCAGACTGTGCTCATATTGATACGATTGCTTATGCTATAATTAACTTCGTTTTTTGGTATCAGATTCAAATGCCGTTATATCGGCACTTGGGGCTCAAAAGGTCAAAGCATTTTTTCCTGTAAACTTAACAATTTTACCGGGTCAAGTAGTAGAATCTCACATTTGGATCTCCTAAATGTTAATACCTAACAAAATGGTTTTTAAAACTTGAATCCTTTTTTTACATATAATTAAAATCATTCAAAAGATAATTGTTTTACGATGACTTTTCGTTAAACAGAAAGTATAAATTGACTTAACAAAAACAATCATTTTAAACAAAAAAAGGTTATTTAAAAATAATAAAATTCGCTGGCCTTAATACTATTGTTTATTTTACTTTTTCAGGTAGAAAAAGTAGAATCACAGTTGAATGGTTACGATAACATTCTTTGCCATATTCGCAACACTATGGACAAGATGGAAGAGAAGAATATGCTGATTGAAGTGGCAAACCGCAACAATCAGAAGCTGTTGTTTGAGCTGGAGAAAGTCATTGTAAGTTCGAACCTCAGGGATTTGTCCCATTGGCCTTAACAGTTTCATTGTTTATCAATGGCAGACAATAATTTTATTTTGACAGGTGATGTATAGACATTGTACGTTAGTTGTAAAAGTTCATACGTTTCTCCATATAACACCATACAAAGTTCATAAATCTTACCGGTGTAACTGGGGTCGTGAGTCTTAGTAACACATAATTCTAGAAACGCTAAGTTGAAATTAACTTATTGTGAAAGTCCTAAATTAGTTTAGCTCAAGTTTTTTTGTTTTGAATATTGCTTGAATAGCAGAGAACATCATGTGTGCTTTGTTTCTTGCGGCCAACCAGTTGTCAGACAACTCAAATATTTCCGAGAAGACCAAGTACAATTTGTTAATAAAGTATGAAATTAATTTGTTAATATCCAGTTATTTACATTACTTTATTAAATTCAATTGACTATAAAATTCAGAAGATGATTTATTAAATTCCAAAAAAAATCTGTTTTTAACGTTCAAGTTGGAAATTAAAAAAATATATATCTAACCAAAATGTAGGGGTGTGCGAGTACTCGAAACTTTGAGTTTTTGGCCGAGTATTTAATACTCGAACTCGACTCGAGGTTTGAAAAATACTTGAAAGTTTGAGCGAGTATTTCTTGCCAATATCCGGATGATCCCTAACGATTACGACCAACGAAAACGCGTAGTAACGGCCGTTTAGGCGATCGCATCACGTAAAAGTGGCCAAAAATAACGATCAGACTGTATAATTTTGGCTGTAAATGACGACGGAAAACATAATATCGGCAAAAGTGGCGACCGGGCACTTAATATCGGCCGTAACTAACGATTTCGTCATCTAATAATATTGATTATAAGCGATGTCTGGACCAGGTGACATTGGCCAAATGACAACCAGACCGTGTTTTACTGGCCGGAAACAGATGTCAAACCGCGTTTTGTTCGTCAATACATAATCCAGTTTGATTATACTGGCCAAAAATTTGTATTGCTACTCATGTATTAGTTAGAAACCATGTTTAGATTATTAAATCTAGGGTGGTATCCAAAGCCCATCACTCTATTTTAAACTACCAACTGATGGCAAGTACTCGCTCGAAAATACTTGAAACTCGAAAATAATTGGCACCACTCGACTCGATTAAAAAAATCACTACTTGCACACCCTTACCAAAATGCAAGTAAAAAAATATAATCTTGAATAACCCGGAGTCTCTGACAACGTTGGATAACTGAGACTTAGTTAACCGAGAGTATATTATTGTCCCTTGGGTTAAAGATTGGCTCTGATTGCAGTCACAGCTGGAGTTGCCCAAGAAGCACCAGGACGCTTTGATAGACGCAGACCTGACCACCAAGGAGGGGCTGAGAGACGCCATCGCTGCGGGAAAGGCCCTCCAGGTGATCACAGCTTGTATACAACTAATATTGACCGTATTTTGGAAAAGTATTATTATGTTGTGCAGGGTTTCATACCCAACAACCTCATTTGATTTTTTCCTGTTCTCATACACAAGACAAGGTAAAGAGAGTAAAGAGGGTAAAGAGTAAATAGAGTAAAGAGGGTAAGAAAGTAAAGAGGGTAAGAGTAAACAAGGATATTAGTTCCGTACAGCCTTGCAGATCATTATAATAAAAAATAAACAGAGAGAAATAAAGCGGCAATATTGGTGTGTTTCTGTCTTGACTACTTTTTCATTGATTGCTTATTGTTAACCAGATGACGGCTTAAAACTGGATGCTTTGTTTCATCTTTGATGTATGTTTACTGGAATTTTCAGTATTGAAGTACCACATAATGTAAATATTCTCTACTTTTCATGTGTAAGTTTATCTTTGTGATAATTAGTTGAAGTACTACATAATGTAAATATTCTCTACTTTTCATTTGTAAGTTTATCTTTGTGATAATTAGTTTTACATAGTACAGTAGGAAATTCGCTATCTCATTTGAGTCCTATGCGTGCAAGATATATACACATTTCTAATGTTTGTTTTCAACACAGGCAGTAATGAATGCAGAGATCCACCCGGCATTGGTGCGACTGGCAGCTGTACAAGAACAGAAAAAACGTTTCGACAAGTGGAAGGGCAAGTTCTCCCAAATCATCTCTCGACACCTCAACAACCTCTTTATACACCTGGTAGGCCTAATTGCGTTATTTACTCATTTTGTTTTTGGTGAGATCCAGAATAATCAAATAAATGTATGTTATCCATAGCTAGATTAATCTATTTTTGGTTGTAAATTACAACATTTTAAAGAAATTATGGCCTTTTTTCTAAACAACTATGACATTTAACAAAAGCAATAGTCTACATGTTTTCCAGAAATTTATCAAAACAAATCGGCGGGGTAGTGTAGTGCTCGTTTCATAATCTGAAGTTTGCCAAATCTTTCATAAGCAAAGTCCTGAGAAAATGTTGTGAAGGTTTCAAACTGGATCCAGTTGCCATTGGTCATTAGTCATTAGGTTATTAATTGATAATCCTGGCTAAATATTCACTAAGTCTTAGTCAGTAACAAGGCTACACAAGTCATCTCACCCATTCTACACTCATAATTCACTAATTTGACTGTAAAATACACCTCACTTGCATCAGCGTCTTATAAAGTGATTAGAAACCAAGAACTGACTTTATCACAGTAAATAACCTATTTTCTCGCAGGGCAATGATGCTGGGGAGCAGACCGCGAGTCACCTGACGCTGCCTAAACACACGGCGCTGCACCGGGAACTGACGGCCTACACGGAGCTGATGCACTGGTGCAAGGTGATGGACCGCAAGGCCTACACGGCGCTCACCAAGGTCTACACCAGCTGTCTGGGCAAGATATACGAGCGGGACATTCGACAGTTCTTGGAGGACGCCAAGACACAGATATCCGGCAACAGCGGTAATATCGGTTTAATGGTGTGTGTGTGTTTGTATGTGTGTGTGTTTGTATGTGTGTGTGTTTGTATGTATGTGTGTGTTAATTCAAAACTAAAATCCGTTTTAACCGAAACCATATTGAAAAATTAAACAGTGTACTCAGTGTCGTCCTTAGGGCAGTGTGACAGGTGCGGCCGCACAGGGCCTCTTGCCTACAAAGGCCTCGCACTTGAGGGATTTTTTGTGCGTGGAAGCAAGAGGTGTCATGGACATAGCAGGGAGCAGAGATGTAGGCTATTGGCGATTAAAAATGAAAACAAAAACTAAAGACAATGCACAAACAACTAGCGGTACATAGTTTGCTAATGGCAAAAATAAAATTAGGTTCTGGGAAGGCTCAGTTCACATGAGTGAAAGTGATCGCCGCTCGCGGTGAGCCCGCTGCATACTCGCAGACCCACAGTTCACATGTGCAATCTATTTTCAGCGAGATCGCGGCGAGCGTGGAAATTTCCATTATTAATATAGTTTCCAGTGAGGGGTTCAGTATAAAAATCCATCTGGCAGAACTTCAGATATAGTTATACAACACCCCCGACGCAGCAAACCTGCATACTCAGCAAATTTCCAATGAATATATATATTAAATATTAAAACACTTAAAGAATGAACTCATCTCACATTTATTATATTTCACAAACTAAAGTAAAACGTAAACATAAACATTCAACATATGAAAAATACCACAGCTGATTATAACTAATATGACTTAAATTCACAACAGTTCTTCCCCCCTTGCAATCAAGAATGCTCATTTGTGACTAGTGATGATTTGTGATCAGTGATGGTACCGCTTATCTGATCTATATGTCTTCTCCATATAACTCCTGGTTCTATTTCGACATGATACATGAGGCGCCCTTCTCTCTTGATTATTTTACCTTTTTTCCATTTAACTCCACCTTGGTAATTTTGAACTAAAACTTCATCTCCGATGTTCAGCTCTCTTATTGTTTTTGCTTGCTTTTCAAGGAAAGGTTTTTGACTCCAGCTAACTGTTCTTTTAATATCTGGTTTTAATAAATCTAATCTGGTCCTAAGGTTTCTTCCAAGTAGAAGCATGGCTGGAGAGTAGCTTGTGAGGCTGTGAGGTGTAATTCAGTATGACAAAAGAAAATTGCATATTTTGAGATTTAAATCATCTTTTGGCCCCATTGCCAACATGGCTTTCTTGAATGTCTGCACAAATCTCTCTGCCTGTCCATTGGTTTGTGGATGATATGGAGCAGTTCGAATGTGCATAATCCCATTTACTTTCATGAAAGTTTGAAATTCCTTTGAAGTGAAAGAAGTGCCATTGTCTGATACAAGTTGCTCTGGTATACCGTATCTTGCAAATAGACAACGTAACCTTTGGATCGCTAAGTTGGATGAATTAGAACTTACTTTAAAAACCTCCGGCCATTTACTATGTCCGTCAACAATAATCAAAAACTGTTTTCCCAAAAATGGCCCGGCAAAGTCCACATGGATCCTATACCAAGGTTTTTCTGGCCATTCCCAAATGTGCGTGGGTACCTTATTTGGCTTATTTTGAACTAATTGGCAACCCTGACAATTCTTTACCACTCTTTCTAAATCGACGTCAAACCCGGGCCACCAAACATAGCTTCGCCCCAAGTTTAAAACGTATTCCCTTAGGTTTGAAGGTACGACAACACGTGATCCCCAAAATAAACATCCTAGTTTTAAGGACAATTCTTCTTGTCTACAAAAATAAGGTTTCAGTGAGTCTTCACATAATTCATCTTCCCAACCATTCAATGTTTTGCTAATAACACTCGATATAACAGGGTCTTTATTAGATTCTCTCTCTATGTCTTTGCTTGTTATAGGGAAACATTCCTCAATTTTTACTTGAAAAAGGTTTTCTTCTTCATCTTCTACAGTTTCAGGTAGGGGTAATCTTGACAGTCCATCAACATTCCCTTGGAACTGTTTATTCCTGTGGATGATATTGTACTGATGAGCTCCTAGAAAAATAGCCCATCTTTGTAATCTTTCTGCAGCCATAGTTGGAATCGATCTATTTTCATTTAATATTGCTTTGATGGGTTTGTTATCTGTAATCAGGGTAAATGGCCTTCCTCTAAGGAAATGGTCGAATTTCTTTACTGCCCAATACAGAGATAAGGCTTCTCGATCGATCTGTGCATATTTTCTCTCAGTCTTATTTAATGTACGAGAGGCAAACATTATTGGCCTTTCTTTACCATCAGTAAACAAATGAGATAATGTGGCTCCTAAACCAAATGAAGATGCGTCAGCCGACACAATGATTGGTAATTTTGAGTTAAAGTGAACCAAAACTTGTTCTGAGGTCACGAGCTGTTTTACTCTTGTAAATGATTCTCCACATTCTGTTGTCCAATTCCATTTTACATTTTTTTTGGAGCAACTTATGCAAAGGTTCCAAAATGTTAGCAAGATTTGGAAGGAATTTATGATAAAAATTCACAAGTCCTAGAAAGGATTTCAACTCAGTGACATTAGTAGGGGTTCGTATTTTAGACACTGCCTCGATTTTCTTTTCTGACTTATGTAGACCTTCGGCGTCGATTACATGCCCACAATACTCGATTTTGTCTTGAAAGAAATATGATTTTTCGACATTTGCTTTCAACCCATAAGTGTTCAGTCTTTCCAGAACCATTCGTAGATTTTTGTAATGTTTTTCATTACTCCTCCCAGTTATTATGATGTCATCGAGAAAACATTGTGTCATTGGGATTCCATGAAGAACTTGTTCCATGGTTCGTTGCCAGATAGCAGGAGCTGACGCAATTCCAAACATTAGTCTGTTACATTTATAAAGTCCTCTATGAGTGTTCAATGTTAAGTAGTTCTTACTTTTCTCATCCACAGTCATCTGTAAGTAAGCATTCTTCAGATCTATTTTAGAAAATCGTTCACCTCCTCCCAAACTAGCAAATATATCTTCGATTTTAGGAAGAGGGTATTCATAAACATTTAGAGAAGGATTCACAGTTAGTTTGTAATCACCACAAATTCTTATTTTCCCATTGTCTTTGATGATAGGCACTATTGCGGTTGCCCATTCAGAATGTTGCACTTTCGATATTATTCCCTCTTTTTCTAATCTCTCCAGTTCTTTTTCGATAATTGGTTTATGAGCGTAAGGAACTGGCCTGGCTTTTTTATAGACAGGCTTTGCATTTGATTTGATACTGAGTTTAGCCTCAACACCTCTTATTTGACCCAGTTTTCCATCAAACACTTTTGGGAATTCATCTAACAGCTGTTTTACTTCTTTATTGAAGGATTTCTTGGCGTCATCTATATTGTCCTTGACCATCGAATTTATGTTGTTCCAGTTCAATGGAACTGTTTTCATCCATTCCCGTCCAAAAAGTGGGTTTTGACCATTCTAATCCACAAACATACCTGTCTCTTAGAGAATCATCTAGGCTACTGCCAAATTCACATGTAGTAGCAAGTTTCTGAAGTTCCACTAAGTACTCTTGCATTGATTCAGACTCTTTCTGATTCCTCTTATGAAAACGAAACCTTTCAGCTATTAATAAAGGCTTAGGCTGGAAATAGCCTTTTAGTAAATCCACTAACTCATCATGTTTATGTTTATGTTTATGTGTAGTTGAAGGGACGGATTCAGAGATCCAAAGATTCAAAGATCCTCACACGTCAACCGAAGCTTATTGTGTGTCCCTAGTACGTTAGTTTGGCAAACCAATGCCCGTACCCTTTACGAGATCCAGGAGTTTTTTACCAATACTAGCGTCCCTTTCATCACCTGGTTGCTTACAACCAAACAGAGCCCTTCTCCTTGCCCCGAGTCTCTCGCAGTCCAGTATGATGTGCTTGGCAGTCTCTTCAGACTGATTGCAGAGCCTACACACCTGACTTTCATTTCTGAGTCCGAGAGTGTGGAGATGTTTCCTGAAATGGCCATGTCCAGTTATCAAAGCAATCAACTGCTTAACCCGACCTCTGCCCAACCTCACCAACCAGTTAGTGAAGTAAGAGCTAGTATCTGCTAGCAGCCTTTTGCCAAGTGCTTGACCAGTATAACCTTGCCATTGCTGGCGATGTAAGTCCCTGGACCATTTGTTTATTGTGTGAAAAGCAGTTGTTTTGCTTATGCCACAGCTTGGCTCTGGACCAAAGAATGGCATACCGGAACCTCTTTTAGCAAGCTTATCTGCACACTCATTGCCATCTATGCCTACATGACCAGGTACCCAACCAAGATGCACCGAGTTGCGTGTCGCGAGTTTGCTGAGTGTGTTGTGACATTCCCACACCAATTTTGACTTGATTTCGTTGGAGTCAAGGGCCTTGAGGGCAGCCTGACAATCTGACAAGATTACTATATGCTTGTCGCAATAGCGTCTGGCAATGCCTAGATTGGCACAACCCATGATGCCACAAATTTCTGCTTGAAAAATAGTACAGTGTTGTCCCAGACTTGCACAGAGTTCTGTTCTAGGTGATTCACTGTACACCCCGTAGCCAGATTTTCCTTCAATGAGAGAGCCGTCCGTGTACCAGACAAGGCTGCCCTTCCTGTAATAGGGCCCTTCCTCAGATGTCCACTCTTCTCTGGAGCAGAATCCAACAGAAAAAGGTTTAGTGAAAACCATCTCCGTACTCATGACATCTGATGTCATATCAAGCACAGGGTTTTGAGCAACAGCTTTGGTGATGGTGCAATGGCCTGTTCCAGACAGGCCTTCCCTCCATTGGCCTGCGACTTTTAATCGATAGGCTGATTTCCGTGCTTCTGCCTTGATGAAGATATCCAAAGGCAGTAATCCAAGAGCAACTTCGAGAGCTGCTGACGGGCTACTCCTGAAAGCTCCAGTGACTAGAAGTGTGCCCAACCTTTGTAAACTTGTGAGTTTGGCTATGGCTGTAGTCTGGTCCACCTTTGTCCACCAGACTAGTGATCCATATGTGACTTGAGGCCTTATTACTGCCTTGTACAGCCACAGCGCTATGTGAGGCTTGATCCCCCACGTGGAGCCTACAAATCTCCTGGACGTCATGAGCGCCCATTTCGCCTTATGCAGTGTATTATTCAAATGATCATTCCAAGTCAGCTTAGAATCAATTGTCAGCCCTAGGTATTTGACTGTACCTGATACTTCAAGCCGTGTTGGTCCAAGTCTCAGCCTGGAAAGAGACTCCAGGTTCTTTTTCCTTGTGAACGGAACAACTACTGTCTTTGAGGGGTTTATGCTTAGACCCTCTCCAAGACACCAGACATTGACATATTGAAGATTGACATTCATGACATCAGCAACAATATTCGTGAACCTTCCCTGTACCATTAGGACTATGTCGTCTGCATAGCCCTGGACAAAGACGCCTCTGCTAGTGAGCTCACGAAGGAGACTGTCCACCACCAGGTTCCACAGAAGAGGCGAAAGCACACCTCCCTGCGGACAACCCCTCGTGGGTGCGATCACTATCGATTCACCTTGAAGATCGGCTCTAATCCACCTGGAGCAGAGCACGGTCTCAATCCACCTACATACAGTAGACTCAAGACCACGCCCACGTACCGCCCGGACCATGGCCGTGTAAGTGACATTGTCAAATGCACCTTCAATGTCCATGAAGGTGCATAGAGCGATTTCCTTAGCAGCAAGGCTGTCCTCCACCCTGCTCACAAGTTGATGCAGGGCAGTTTCGCAGGACTTACCAGACTGATAGGCATGCTGGTTTCGATGGAGAGGAGTACCTGAAAGCACTCCCTTTCTTAGATGTCTTTCTACCAGTCTCTCCAGCGTCTTCAAGAGAAACGATGAGAGACTGATAGGCCGAAATGATTTTGCAGTTGAGTAGTCTGCTCTTTCTCTCTTGGGAATGAAGACCACCCTACTGAGGCGCCAGGCTTGAGGAATGTACCCATAAGCCAGACTTGCTCTAAAGAGTTCACACAGGAGGACCATGAGAGCTTCCGGTCCTTGCTGTAACATTGCCGGTATGATACCGTCCCCCCCAGGAGATTTGAAAGGGCCAAACTTGCTGATGGCCCATTTAACTTTGGAAAGTGTGACAATCCGTCTGGCTAAAGTCCAGCTTCCGCGATCAGCTCTTGGCCATGAGCCCCTTTCGCTGTTGCCGGACATGCCTAAACAGTCACTCTCAAAAATGCAATCCGGAAAGTGAGTCTCAAGGAGAAGTTTGAGACTACCTTCAATTCCAGTGGTATATTGTCCCCCTGGTGACCTCAGGGATCCCAGGAGGCCAATAGGGCTTGAAGCTAAAACACGCTGCAGTCTTGCTGCTGCGCTGAAACTGTTTACCTCCTGTGTAAACCGTCTCCAAGAGTTCTCTTTGGCTTTTTTGATTACAAGGCTATATTCTGTGAGTGCCTTATGGTATGGCTCCCAGATACGGCTCCGTTTGCAATGGTTATGAAGCTTCCTGACAACCGTCCTTTTACGTTCAAGGTCAGCAGTCCACCACTTAGTATTAGTGCGACTCTTTCCCCGCCGCAATGGACAATTGTCCTGGAAGCAGCTTACGATTGCGTTCTGAAGATCAGAAGCAATCTGGTCCATGTCCGCAAAGCAGCTGACCCTCCCACCTAATGATCCCAGTTGAGACAGGAGGTCAGACTTATAGAGTGACCAATCTGTTTTCCTGGGATCTCGATAGTAGGGCGAGTCACCCTCACCTTGCAGGTTAAAACAGATGTACCTGTGGTCAGACAAGGAGGCCTCGTGGCTTACGTGCCAATTGTCAATGACTCTAAGGACTGCTTCTGAACAAAAAGTAATGTCAATAACCTCACTTCGATTTCCTGTAACGAACGTCGGACGGTTTCCAACATTACAGACATAAAGATTCTTAGATATGAGAAACTGAAGAAGAGCCTCACCTCTTGGATTCGTGTCGGAGCTTCCCCATCCAATTGTGTGATGAGCGTTGGCGTCACAACCTAAAAGGAGTTGTCGTCCGCCAGCGCAGGATGACTCCACCAAAAGTTTGAGTTCTCTCGATGGAGGAAGTTCCCCGGAGTCGTAGGGCAAGTAAACCGAGCCTGCAATTGTGCTCCATTCCTTGCCTTCATAACTCCAGGTTATAGACACCGCAGTGAGATCTCTAGAACAGAATTCAGTGAGGGTTAGGCAGTCCATACCTTTCTTCACAAGTATGCATGTTCTGACATTTTTGAGAGAGGTACAGTAAATCTTGGTATCGCCCAGGCCTGCAACCCTTCTTTGGTGAAGCCATGGTTCTTGAATCAGTGCCAGGTCAAATCCCTCTCTGAGGAAGAACTGGCAGAAAGCGGCCGAGGCTGCTTTACTGTGGTGTAGATTGATCTGGAGGACCCTGGGCATTGTCCTTGACTGTCGTTGAGACAATTGAGACTTGCCAGAGTCCTAGATTGGCTCTAGAGTTGGCTGACCTAACAGCATTGAAGCAGGCCTCATCCAGGAAACAGACGAATCCGTAACCTTTTGGGTCTGGCTTAGCTGGCAGGACCTTCCATTCCTTCACCTTCAGGGTGGGGTTTTGCTTGTCGAGCATCTCAAGGACCTTTTCTGGAGTTTTCTTCAGGAGCTTCAGGTGAGCTCTAAAGAATACCCTCGTTGACCTCAAGATGTCTCTCCTTAATCCAACAGTAAGTTTCTTCTCCCCAAGTGGTTTAAGTCTGGGGATGAGTGTCTCCAGCCAAAGCTTAGTTGCTTCGTTGATGCAGGATGTTATTAAGGCACCTTTTTCCATGTAGGTGCCTGCAAACGATGGAGCAGAGCCGTCCTCTAGGGGTTCGAGCTCATCCATGATGGCGTCTTCAATAGCTTCTCCTTGCTCTGCTGAAAGCTTAGCCTCAGGATAGCCCTCCAAGACAATGGCCATTTTGATTGCAGAAATGTCCCTGTAAGAGACTCCTTTGCTAGAAGTCCCTGGATTCAAGGTTTGTTCATCATGATTTCCATGAGTTCCACTCCTGGCCTTTTTAGTAGGTCCTTCCGCCGAGGGAGGGGTGGCCATATTGCCTCTAGGGCGCTTGGCCGCCCTCGACTCAGCTTCTGGACCCACATTCGTGCCTTGAGTTTCACCCATATCTGGTCTCTTTGGTTTTTTCTTTTTGCCTCTCCGAAACTTCGCTGGGTCAAAAACTTCACCTCTCTCAAGAAGTTTTGCCTGAATAGCCTTCCTTCTTTGGGCAGTGGTGAGGTTCGTTCTCTTAACCCGCAGGCTGTTCAGTTGCTCTACGGCATCATCGAGCATACCCGTAGATTTTGGTGTTCCTGGACTTCTGAGAAGCTCATCCTCCCCCTCCAGTGGGGCTGATGTGATTGAGCTCACATCGTCCATGTTGAAGTCTGTGGAAGCCTTCTCATTGTTGATAGCCTCCTCATGAGAATGCATCGGAACCTCCTGTGTTCCTGATGCACTCATTTCAGGTTGAGGAACCTGCCCTGATGGGGCAGATCCTGATGGAATTAGGGGCAAGGTAACTTCTGGAGTTGCCTCGAGGTTTGGTTCTGCTTGGTTATTTTGCCCTTGGCAGTCCATGTGGTTCCCACGAGAAGCTAGGGACATGAAGTCGACCCGGACAGAGCCCCGCATGCCCGGGCAAGGCTGAATACTGCAGGAGGGCGCCTGGTATCCTGCAGGTACCGTTCTTGACACCATACAAAAGGCCTGGTGCCATCCACCCATCAGCACGGTCCACGTAACACCTTGGATTGGCCTGTAACAGAGATAGAGGAAGGGGAGGGAAGAACTAGGGTGAAGAGCAGTTTGGAGATAGCAAGATGAAGAAAGCTGATCCGTGTATACATAAATGGAAAGAACATGGATCAATAGGAAAGTCTCTGACACAGATGAAGAGTAGGGAGCCAGAGAGGCTAGCTGCAATGGACAAGCCACCGGGCGGTGGGGTCGCCACATCCCTACGCCAACAACTCATCATAAGGTTTGTCTGATGGTTTTGAAGGACTATTAAGGTTCCTTAATAAACTGTAAGTTTTCGGGCCGATAGAACTTAGAAGTAAGCAAACCTTTTTTGTATCTTTCACATTATAAGCAATAAATATTTGCTCAATTATTTCAAAATACTCTTCTATATTGCCATTATTTTCATCAAAACTTAGACGCTTTGGTATACTAGACATATTTAAACACTTGCTCGTCGCCAATATTAAATATTAAAACACTTAAAGAATGAACTCATCTCACATTTATTATATTTCACAAACTAAAGTAAAACGTAAACATAAACATTCAACATATGAAAAATGCCACAGCTGATTATAACTAATATGACTTAAATACACAACAATATAACATAACAGATTAAAACACTTGACAGGATTCATAAGAATAATATTCACAAACAAGCGATATTTAAAATATTAATTATTCTCCATAAGAATAACATTGGGGATGAGTACGCAGGTTTTCTGTAACAAGCAACACAAAATAATGGGGTTTTATGTAAATGTCAATAGAACTCATCAAAGTGAAGTCACAAACCAAGTTTCATCCATATACATTCATAAATAAGCGATATATAACAATTTAATTATTTTCTATAAGATTAACATGGGTACCAAGTATGGTAAGTATGGAACCTTGGTGTTAAACTTAACTTTATAATCTTGAAACACATTTTAGATTTGATTGGATAATTTGCTTCATATTTTGAAGCAGTTATTTTTTGAGTTAAATGAAAACACCCTTGTAATGTGGCTTTGGAAATAGTGTTGTAAACGAGGTCAAATAACAGTGTCCCACCAACACGTTGACACTACTGTACATCAGTCCAAAATATGAAATACAACGGCACGCTTTTTGAAGGTTATTTTCCAGAGAGATTTTAACTCATTGGCTTGACCTATCCACATAACCTGTAATGTATTTTCCAAAACAACATTAATCGACTGCCGATCTGTTGACAGCCGGGGTGGGAGGCGTGGTGGGGCGGGAGGAGCGTGTGCGCAGCGCCAGCTACGGGCTACTCGGCGTGGAGCGGGACCAGTGGGGGCCAGAGTGCGACGCCAGCGAGCGGCTGCGGTTCGACGGCGTGCTGGAGAAGGTGCTCGCCCAGCTGGAGCCAGTGTGCCTCTCCGAGCAGAACTTCTGCGTCACATTCTTCCAGCTGGACGTACTCAGTCCGACCACCAAGGTGCACACGGCTTGCTTAGTATTCAGTTTAAATATTCTGTAGAAATTATACAGGCAGAAAGGTGTCACAATAGTCTATTTCATAACTAGTGCCTATAGGTGTGCTGATATCCGAAAAGCCGGATCAGTTTCGGATTGGATCGCATATCCAAATCCGATCCGAAAGCTTTATCGATATCCGATAAGGTCTAGTAAAACTCTGACTTATTCAGATAGACTGTATAACTGAGGATAAAAAGCCACAAACTAAACAATAAATATGTTTGGACCATTAATAAACGTTTTGACTCTTGACGATGTCGTTCAAGCTAACAGGGCGAAATGACGAAATTCTTGTCACTTTCAATGTTTTCGGTACGTAACTCGTATCAATTCATCGATACGATATTTGTGTAGTCATGTATCGTATCGCAATACATGGCCGGATCGTACATCATTTTAACAAACAGAATGAATACGGTTTATAAAGAGAAATGTGCGATAGCGATCATTTTTACAGTAAACAACTGCAAATGTATACAATATTGTTGAAACATTGCAACTCGATGTCGATACACCACTCTCGGGATAGCTGCAGACAACAAGCTAACAGTAGTGGATTACTGGCGAATAGGTCAAAAATTGTTCGTCGATAGTCGATTTCCAATAGTAACAACTTTTCACGAATGCAATGAGCAAGCTCTCATGGAGTAAGCTGTAATTCAAAAGTTGCATGATGCAAACACAAATGTTAGTGTATGAAATTTAAAATTTTTGCTACTGATATTTTCTTTTCCATTCAATACAATTAAAAAAACACTGATTAAAAGTTTACTGACTTGCGCAAAACGAGTTGCATAGCTTTCTCTACAGGGAAGTTTCTCGGGATGTAATAATGAGCTTAATCTATCTAGAGCTCTTATATTCCAAGAAAAGACTTCACTTGTTAACCCCCGGACGAGAACTCTAGATATAATATATCGAATATCTATCTGGCTTGATTTAAGCTCGACGAGTATCTTTAGTCTTAATGACGACGGAAAGCAGTGACGATCTGATGACAGATACACGAAGGCATCGATTAGTTAGTTATCTCCATTCAATGCAGATTATCATACGGTATAACAATTTGGGGGAGCATTAAATTAGAAAACTGCAATAGAATATTTTGTATCCAAAAAAGGGCAGTCAGAATAATTAATCATGCTGCCGTAGTTGAACCCTGCCAACAATTATTCAGAGCCAAAACACGTAGTAACGGCCGCAAAAGGCGATTGCATCGTGGAAAATCGGCCGAAAATTACAATCAGAGCGCGTCATTTCGGCCGTAACTAACGATTTCGTTATTTAATATTGATTGTAAGCGATGTCTGGACCAGGATTAAATTGGCCAAATGACAACCGGGCCTTGTTTCATCGGCTGGAAATGACTGTCACACCGTGTTTTGTTTGTCAATACGTTTGTCAGTTTGATTGTACTGGCCAAAACTTTGTATTGCTACTCATGTATTAGTTAGAAACCATGTTTAGATTATCAAATCTAGGATGGTATCCAAATCCCATTACACTATTTTAAACTACCAACTGATGGCAACTACTCGCTCGAAAATACTCGAAACTCGAAAATAATTGGCACTACTCGAATCGACTCGACTCGATTTAAAAAATCAGTACTCGCACACCCCTACTTTACATCTATGAACTTTGTAAATATTTCATTAAAAACAAAGACCTCTTTATTAATATAATTATTATGTCAAATATGTACAACACAAGAGATAATTTTATGAAATACCCCTCACATTCAACTGCCAAATTTGAAAAGTCCTCGAACTACATGGTGTGTATCAACAAGTTTCTGTTATTGAATAAAAATATAATATTCAACAGGAGGTTTTTTTTTTTTTTTTTTAAAGAATATCTATTTATACACGCTTTTTACAGCCTAAACGAATATTTTAAACAAATAGCAAATTTAATTCTGTTTAAAGTAAAAGTGTGAAGAACCAACTATTAATCATGTGACATTGTTCTGTTAATTTTTTATTTTGATACTTCATAGTTAGTTAGTAGCAATATGTTGTGACAATTCTCTATGTGCATTCTTGAATGTATTTTGTATGGAGAAATAAAGATTCTTATTCTTATTCTGTATTTATTTAGATTTAATCGTTCAGATATTATTTGATTTTGGTAAATCGTGTATTTAAAATGGAACGGAAAAGGAAGAAAAACATGACAATATGTAAATTCGTTAAAAAGAACGAAGCCGATAGTGAAGTTGCCGATTGCTTGAAATGCAACCTGACACTTTGTAGTCCGTTTACATTCCGGTGACAAACTAGTTTAAACAAAGTTTCTAATTTGTAGTAAACAAAATAAATTCAGACTAGCCTAGTTAGTAAAACAAAGTATTTATAAAACAAAGGAAATTCTTTGGTCATGGATGATTTTGGTTAACTCATGCAGAGATGAAGCCCTATACTGATTCATTGTTTCAGTAGAGTCTGATTGCCTATGTCGTGCTAGGCCTGTAGTATGTTGGGATTTCAGCTATCAACATTGGTTGATTTCAGTCTTTTAAATAGACTGTAATCATTTTAAATGTTTCTTGTCGTTTCTCTTGCCTGACCATATGTTTATGTTTTTGTTTTTTTACCAGGCCTACACCCAGATAGGCTAAGGTGTTATAGAATAATTACAAGGATTAATGATAGTCAAGGTAACATTACATGATTTGAGTAGCCTAACCTAGGCCTACGTTATTAAATTACCTATATAACTTATACCTATACAACCAGTATACATATTTCTTGTATTTTTCACTGCAGAGAAGATCATATTCTTGAGAATGTACAGGGGTTGGTATATTGCTCCTCCAATTGGACATGCTGTTTTCTGCTAAGGTTATGTGTAGTACAGTCTTCAATTACTCAGAAAGATACATTTGTAAAAATAATAACCACTTCCTGTATTTTGAATAAAATTACTTAGGTTAAATATTGTAAATTTATATTTTGCAAGGGAAATGGATATGTAAAGTTCCAACTTAAAAATATGGTACGGTAGGTAGTTTTATTAATAGGGGTAAAGTAGGCTAAATATCCAAATCCGAAAATTATCCGATCCGAAACTGTTACTATCCGATCCGTATCCGATCTGAACTTAAGTTATCCGAACTGTAACCGATCCGAACAAAAAATTCACTATTTGCACACCTCTACTAGTGCCGAAAGTGGAATTTTCCGGCACACGATCATGTTTTCCGTGCAAGGCGACAACCAAGCTCAGAAATTCTATAGTGCTGGAAAAACTTTTTAGTACGAGTTATGCACGATACTATTCATCTCACTGTAAATAATAATAATAATGATAGTCTTTTTCAGACATTTTTATTAGCTTTGCTGAGTAGTATTTATCACAACATAATGACAAAAATAGTGTTTACAATGTGTTTACGTTAATCTAGTAATTAGATTATCACGTTGACTGCGGGCTACTATAAATATAGTACCTCTCCACTAGCCCGCCACGCGGCCTACTATAATAATAGTAGCGCGCTCCCCTGCCAAACATTGCTTCAGTGTGAGCTCAGCACTTGACGAGAATGGACTATACGCTGTTCGCAGTTTAGATATAACCATGTGCCATTTGTGATGTAGGTTGGCACTAAAATTTCCCTCAATTCCCACAACTACGGGACTGGGAAAACTGTTCTTTTTGCTAATAAAATCCCTCGAAATGGCAGTACTGACTCTCTACATTGACCTATCATGTGCTGCTATCTGTTGGTGCTTCTTAGAACTACGTACAGCTATATTGTAATGTAGTACAGCGCCTTCGAGCGCTACAGCCATTGGTTAGCCAAGATTTAGAAATGTGACCCCAACCAGCGATTGGCGGGCCGCATTTTGCAAACGACCTGCTTCGGGGCAGCCGCAGCAAACGTGTTAATAAGAACAGCTGATTTCAAATGCAACACTGCTATTGGTAGACGCAGCAAGCTACTAACACCACAGGTGTCAGAATAACTAATAACAGTGCAACAAAAATCACCAGCTGTTTTTACTGCACTAGGTGGAAAAGTATCACTTTCAGTACTCACAGGTGATATCAAAAAGAACTATTTTTGACACAGTGTGATGAAAAGGTGCTTTTTCCATACCAAAAAGTAAAACTAGACAGTTGCAATAAAAAATATAACTCCATTTTATACCAGTTCTGAGGTTGACTTCAGGTGTGGTACAGCAAATGAAGGTATCATAACTTGTGGTTAAGTCATTTGGCTATCCATTATGACAAGCTTCCCTTTCATCTTGGTCCCTCCATTTTGTAGACAGCAGGGACGGGAACACAAAACATGGCTAGGGACCTAAGATGTGGTCCCTATCTGTTGAACATGGATACCTTGTCACTCAGCCTAGAAGGGCGGAGCAGACCATCTGTTTGGGAACTGATAAAGTAGCTGTTACAGAAGTCGTGGGTGTGCTCTATAAAAGGTTGATTGGCAATTCCATTCTGTCCCACCTTTTCCTACCGTGCTAGTTCCTCTCCTTAGGGTGAGTTGTGCTAGATTCCCAAATGGAAGATGTGGCTAGCAGCTCTGCCAAGGTTTCCTAATCCAGCAATCTACATCTAACATCTAGTATCCAATTCAAATATCTTGATTAAAACAATTCTGCACAGATCATACAGACAGACATAATACAGATAGTTAAAATAGTGTCTCAAAGGTACTTTTACCATACCATTAACTATAACTACTATAGTTACAATAACATAAATATTGAAAATTGAAGGAGCCATGTGATTCAGAACAGACAAACCCCAAGAGTATTACAACAGGGTGTGTTTATAGATGGTTTCAAGAGCGCTCCACAACAACAGAACTAATAAGGCACAATTTAGACAGTCACTGTGTCATCACTATAATTCCTTCTAGAAGCTTGATAGGTCCTTGGAAAACATAGTCATACATTTATTGTAGTTGTAAGCTTATTTATTTAGTTATTGGTTAAGATTACTTTTAATAGTATGATTTAAATTTAAATTATACACAAAACCAACTCAATTTTGGAAAGTTTTGAAGGTGAGTTTATACTTGTTTAAATGTTGTAGGAAGTTGGTTAAATGCTGAGAATTCCCAATATTGCAATCTGCCATTCTCTACTCATGTGAAAGAAATAACCTATGTTATAAATAATCATGTACATATATATATATATATATATATATATATATATATATTTGTAGTTTCCTACAGTGTTGTGTTGTGTGAAGGAAATAAATATACATACATCTTTGTATAGCCAAATTAAAAATGTTAAAGACATATTTTCAGCTCAGTAAAAAAAGAGAACAGTTTTAATACAAAAAATTACAAAACATTACCGAAAACACTCTTTTCTTTACCTGTCTACCCTAGTGGCATTTTTTTCAACGTTGTTAGAGGACAATGGTCCAAACGTCTCTTAAGATAAGTCTTAAACTAGAACCTCTTTACAAAACTCCTAAATTTGTTATCCACAGAAATTATTATTACAGATAAAATTTAATTTGTTCATCACTTTTTAACATTATAACTCACCAAATTTGAGCAGTTTAGCTAAGCAAAATTTATTGTGTTGCTGCTAAAATAAAAACTAAAGCTTTGTAACGCCCGGTAACGATATTCCTCATGTCATACAGAACACGCAGACCACCCTGGATGGGCTGGCTGTGGACAGTCGGACGGACCTGACGACCGTCTCCCTGCCTCAGAGGCGGATAGAGAAGCAAGTCAACGACGAAGTGAGGCGCATGATGGGCGACATCTTCGGCTGCATTGAGCCCGAACTGGTCAACTTCATCAACTACCATGAGAAGCTGGACAACATGTGAGTCCTCACTGTAAATGTTCCGTAACAGAGTTGTTAAATGTAGACCTGGACAAAAATTTTTCAACAAAAATAGAATTTAATTTCTATATTTGTTCAAAATACTGATTAGGATGAGAGTTAAATATTCATTTGCGTTTATTGAAGTTACTATAAAACGGAACAATTAAATAAGTTATGTTCTAAGACAACGTTTAAACATTGGAAGTGTAATTTTAATTATCGTATCCTACTTAGGGGTCAGATTTATTTTTCATAAGTTAAATTGAAGTTTAGGAAATTAGTAAAAGTTTCATTGTTTGTTAGAATGTTAGTTTTGATAATCTTTACAAGGTAAGCTATTAAACGTTTCCTAAATTACGGTATTCATTTCAATTATATAACTTTAACTAATTCCTATAGGTATATTATTTTAACAGTTTTAACTTTTAATTTTAAATTCAATTCATTAAAGACAAACTAGCTGGAATAACAACAAGACAAAACACTCGCTTTGACCACAGTATTCGAGACACCTTAGAGACGTGGTAGGAGTCTTAAAGTTGAAAATATAAATAAGTAAGGTTTACTTTATATCAATAAGTGGGCCAGATAAAACCTGAATAGAATCTGTAAGTTTCACTGAACAATTCAAATCAAAACAGACCTCCCCAGAATAAAGTAAGTTAATATCAACACTGCTATTAACATTAACTCTAACTAGAACTGCCCTTGCGCAGCTTGAACATTTGAACACCTGTTTTGAGTCAGCTGAACTTGTCACTGCAAGACGGTGCTTCCAGTCTCTTGACAAGTTAATTTGTGAGCATCGCCAATTAAATTAAAATTTGTATGTTTTTGAATTTTAGAGCTAGCTGCTTCCCACTTTTAAATAACTGAAAGTAATGCTTTTGACAAGTACCTAATTTTTGTTAATTTAACTGTCACAATTTTCACAATTTACATATACAACCCTCATGTAAACCATCATAATCACTCTGTTCGACTACCTCTGATTCACAGTCTGTCCTTTAAAGAAACAAACAAACCAATCCTATTTATATGGATATACGGTATCTCTGAAGTAAAATTCAATTAAATATTTTACACTTATACTTACTACATTTATTTAATAAGGGTATCAATATATTGTATTAAATATTAAAGATATTTTGATTAAAGTGCTCTATCTTAGCCTAACTTAGGTAGTTTTAGACAGTTCACTTCACTTGTTTGAGATTTCGTTTTTGTAAAGTACACAAAAGTTATGTGCAGATAAAGTACTTATGACTTACTTACAACTTAAGCACGGTGATGGTTGTTCTGGACACTTGTGCATGTGCATGATATGTTGCAAGTGTGTGATGCATAGTTTGTGCCCCTTTTTAGTCAAATATCAGAATCTAGGTAATAGTTAGTGTTTATTTTATTACTAGAGAAACTAAGTAATAAACAATTTATATCAATACTAGAAATTATAAAAATATAGCCCACATAAACTTACATTATTACCTATTTCTTTCCTTGCACTTACTAGATTAATTACCATTGAAAAATCACCATTTTAAATTTTCACCCTGTTTCATTTTTTATGCTTGTAGAAACATATAATTATATGCATAAGTACCTTATTTATTGATAACCTGAATATAAGTTATTTCCATTTGAGACTTGTGTACAGAGTGGTTAAAAATAAACTGCATACGCTACTACAAAGTAAGTACATAATCTCATTCAATAAATTATTTTGTTCAGTTTTTGCAATATAAGCAAGTTATATTACCAAAATAAAGAGGCTGGTTAGGTGTTTTATTCTTAGCCACTCTGTGTGTATACTTAACTTTTTATTAGCTTTGATAAAATCGCATGTTTAATCACCTTTGTTAACTAGATCACTAAAGCATGTATTGAATGTTGAAGGCATGACAGTAAACAAAAACATAGCACCGGTGAAACGCCCATTAACAGACATTATCAATCGTAAGTATAATTTGGAGATTTTAAGGAAGGCGGTATGTGCTTTGGCAGAGTCTGTGGGGCTTTTTGTGCAAGAAAAAGTTTGTATTGTTTTACTGTTTGGTTAACTTATAGTTATATTTTTGTGACTTTAAGGGTTTTTGTATGTTACGTGTTTCTTTACTGTGGATACTTTTAATCGTGGCGTTTCTTAGAGTGTGGGGGAAAAATAGTATGTTGTAACAACCGACTGGTTACATAATTACCAGTGTTGGGAAAGGAACTTCTTAAAAGTAGCTACCGTACTGCTACATTTTTCCAAAATGAGCTAGCTACAGCTACACCTACAAGTAAAATGTAGAAAATTGTAGTCAAATTCTACAATTTTAGATATTTTCGCTAACTGGTACCTCATTTTTTTGCAATGGTGTATTAATTACTTCACACCCCAAATCTATTTTTCCAGAAAAGTATTCTTGTTTTATTTTGTATTAAGTACCTGGGGGCCGAGCTTTGCTCGGGGGAAGGCCAGTCAGTTTGTTTAGATGACTTGGAGTAATATTTCACCACTTCCCCCTACTGATAATCAGATTTGTATAACTCATTTGCCTCTTTTCTACATTTTTAAGGTCACTCAAGTTGTTATTTATAGCTCAATGTCCCTTTGATTTATTTTACTACTCTATGTAATCTTCACTCAAATCTTTTAATCTCTGCTCTCAGGAAACCACATGTTACAATCATATACAGCATAAGTATTACTTTGACAGTTCCCTGGTTGATTATGAACATCTGTTACAATTCTTTTGTTTTGATTTGAAACTCCATAAGCCCAATGTTAATTTTTTAACTTTTCATTTTAGTTTTTTTACATTATTTGATTTTTTCTGGGGATAAGGCCTGTCTAGAACTTATTTTTATCCCTGAAATTAGTTATTTAGAACATTTGAAGGAAATCGTTGGAGCCGTTTTTGAGATCCGTGTCGCAAGCAAGCAAGCAAACCTTACTCATATTAGAGTATAGGATAAATACCGTATTTTTTTGTTGTTTTGTAGACTTAGCTTCCTAGAAAAAACGTAAAAAAATGTATTTGTTTGTTAATCTATTTTAACGTAAACTTAATAATACAATATAAAAAGGCAGTTTGCTAAATGAAAAGATGTAAGCCTACTTTAAAGAGATAAACATCAACATTCAATTTAAAAATGAACAATGTACTGTGTTTAAGAAATAAGGAGATACCTTCTTGATATTTAGATTCTCATCTATTGGCCGTATTGGCTTTGGCCTTGACATAATGCTCGTCAGGGTCATCTTCTCTTCTCATCCTATACTTCCCACTAGGAAGGGTTCTTTGGAATAGGATGGGTCTATTGGGGGTACAGTCTTAAAAGATTCCTATAGAGTGTAAAAACTATACTCTAAGAGGAATGATTTTCATTTACTTACGACACTGTGGATTGTAATCATATTTATAAAGCTTGGTAAATTGTTTGGCCTGTGTACTTAGGTTTAAATTTACAAAAATGTAGGTCTATGCTGTTCATAAAAATGTTGTTAAATCTAGTATTATATCTATGGTTTGAGTTATTATATTCAACTATAAAACATTTCATGGAAATGGTTACTTATAAAATATACAGACCGGGTACTGTGAACACATTTAATTCTTTGAAGAGTGGCCTACAATGTGTTTTTGGAGGCAAACCAAAATTGTAACGCATTACGTTATGTTCAGATTGACGAGTAGGAGATGTGCGACTCAAATTAACAGTGGTAGACTGTTTGCAAGAGCTTTCTGTTGAAAAAAAGTTCTGTTACATATTGCTTACATGTTGTTTTAATTGTTAAAACCATTTACTCAAAATACTCAAAATAAATGTTAAAAGTGAGAGTGGAAAATAATTTATATTTATTGGAGGATTTTTAGTTATAACAAACAAGATTTTATTTATTTCAAAAGGAAGTGATGTTCAGAATTTAAATCTGTTAGTTTTACTCGGTTGAAAACTAACATTTATGAAGCTTAAGTATTGCATCAAAGTGAGAAACAAGGGTAAATATTTTAGGTTCGATATTCAATAAACGCTGGAAAACATAACATAGTCTTAGGTGTGATTGGCACTTTTAACAAAATGGTAATTTAAAGGTAACCTACACGATGCTTGACCTTTTGGTGTTAATCAACTTTGTTTTAAACCATAACTTAAACATTCACTAACAGTATAAACGTCTGAGTTAGAGGTTATGATGCTTTATTTGATGCATGTATCAGCATTGGATTGAAAAAGTGCCATCGATTAATCTTGCTAATAATACAAATATACTAACCGCTGACTGTACAAAATAAAACTGTAAAAGCTTCCGAAGCATAAAAAAATTGTTTATTTAAAAAATGTGTAATTTAAGTTAAGTGTAAATACCCCCGTCACAGCAAACCTGCATACTCAGTGAATTCCTAATGCATATATATGGGTATCACTACTACCTAGAGCCACGTACTAAGTTTCAAAAAAATACATTCATTAAGTGATATATATTTTTCATGAGAATAACATTATAATTGAGTACGCAGGTTTGCTGCAACAAGAAAGATAAGAAATGTGTTTTTTTTTTTTTTTGCAATTATCAATACAACTCAACCAGGTGAAGCTACATACCAAGTTTTATTAATTTAGGTTCATAACTAAGGGAGATATAAAACTTTACATATTATCCATATGAATAACATGGGGCCCGAGTATGCAGGTTTGCTGCTACCGGGAAAAATCAACAAAAACTATTTTTTTGTGCTAATATCAGTATGCCATAACTAGTTGAAGCCACATACCAATACCAATTAAATACCAATACCAATACCAATACCAGTACACCAATACCAATTCATACCAATTGAAGTTTCATCAATATACATACTAGGGGTGTGCGAGTAGTGATTTTGCTAATCGAGTCGAGTAGTGCCAATTATTTTTGAGTTTTGAGTATTTTCGAGCGAGTATTTATGGGATTTGGATACCACCCTAGATTTGATTATCTAAACATGGTTTCTAACTAATACATGAATACCAATACTAAGTTTTGGCCAGTACAATCAAACTTGATTCCGTATTGTCAAACAAAACATGGTTTAACATTCGTTTCCGGCCGATAAAACAGGGCCCGGTTGTCATTTGGCCAATTTCACCTGGTCCAGGCATCGCTAATAATCAATATTAAATGACGAAATCATTAGTTACGGCCGAAATTACGCGGTTCGATCGTCATTTTCCGCCAATTTTACGTGATGCGATCTCCTTTTGCGGCCGTTACTACGCGTTTTTGCCGGTCACAATCGTTCATGGTCGTCATTTTCAGCCAATTTTACGCGATGCGATTACCTTTTGCGGCCGTTACTACGCATTTTAGCCGGTCGCAATCGTTCATGGTCATCATTTTCGGCCAATTTTACGCGATGCGATTACCTTTTGCGGCCGTTACTACGCATTTTGGCCGGTCGCAATCGTCAGCGATCATCGGGAAATCGGCGGGAAATACTCGCTCAAACTTTCTAGTAGTTTTCAAAACTTCGAGTATTAAAATACTCGGTCAAAGTTTCGAGTACTCGCTCACCCCTAATACATACATAAATAATCGAAATATAACATTTTATTTATTCTTCATAAGGATAACATTGGACAACGTACTGTGTTTAGCACTTTCAATATCACTGCAACGGTTGGACATAAAACAACAATTAAAATGCCAAAATGATTGTTTTGTAGAGCTAAACTGATTGGTAGAAATAAATGTGGAGTTTTTAGTGAAATTATCTGAGGAAAATCTAAAAACCGTATTCCCATAAGATTAAGATAGGAAATTTTATGGACACATTTTTTGACTTTTCTCCACAACCACTAAACCTAGCTTTTCAAAATACTAAATTGTTTGTTTTTTAAGCTCTATAAAATTGATACAACTAAAATCTAGTGTTTTTTAAATTTTAGAGTAAAAAGTTCAAAAAACTGATTTTTGGAAAATTTTAAACCCCCATAAAACCCCCTTCCCATAGACTGATCGATCAGGTTTTCGAACTTAAGTCATAAATGTTACATGTGTTTTAATGTAATTTATGACCTATTTATGTAAATTAAATACTTTTGAAAATCTTGAAAATGTGATGAAATCTACTCAAAATCAAGAAGATAATCAGCCTAGGCTGATAGCAGTAAAAACTCTCTACAATTCAGAATGGTATTTAATAAGTTAATGTTCTCTAAACATGAACAGTATGCTAGTTAATTCCGTACTAGGGGCGGACAAATTTTAGGGTGAACAGCGCAGAAAGGGTGATTGTTATTGTGATCGGTTTCTATTTTTAGATATTGTCCGTCGCTCTGCCCATTGTAGGTGCAGGTGGCTGGAGCAGTGTCAAGGTCATTGCTCCCTGGCACGCGACCACGGCTTATTAGCAAGATGACAGACTCTCAGATTACATTTTATTTATTAAATTGTTTGTGTAGTATTTATTCTGATAAATTAAGTAAATTTTACGATTCTGGAGATTATTTAACCTAATTATTATTGCTCGATTTATGTTTAGAAGGGGATAAATAAAAATAATAAAATTAGACCTTTCGTGACCCCGGTTAAACCGCAACCCGTTTAATCGGCAGTTGAATGTAGGTCATCAAGTGAGGTTTTATTGTGCCTTTTACTGTCCTGGTATGACTAGGTAAATCGCTCAGGTAAGTCTTCTAAGCGTAGCTAAGCTGACCTGCAATGCAGTACGTCTCCTATTGGCTGATCTTGATTGATAGCCCGGCAAACCACGCCCTCAACTGGCAACTTAATTGTCCGCTGTTATAATCACGCCCTGCTATGTCCGCAGCTACTGCATGTACGCACTGGTCCGCTTCAGCCAGCACGTCATGTCGGCGCAGGACACCGGCTCGTTCCTCAGCATGACGTTCGGCTCGGTGCTGGTGCAGGTCAAGCGCAACTACGACCGCTATATGCAGGCCCAGCTGCGCTCCGTGCAGGAGGCCAAGATCAACCGCAAGAGCAAGTGCGGGATTCTCCCGTTTGTCGCAAACTTTGAGGTTGGTTTCTGATTTAAAAATTGTATTCATTAAATACAGTTTATTCTAGTATACAATTGTTGTTACAATTCAAGTCTCTCCTTATATTATTCAATAGTTAATAATTATTTATTCCTACATACATACACACAGTACAAGAATGGAGTCATAGTTTTAATAAATTATTATTATTATTTAGTCTAATTTAAATTGTAAAATAACCTTTACATGCACAAAGATAAACATGCAGCCTTGAAAACCTCTACTTTCAGATTACAACTCAGTAGTTATACAGAACTAAAGAACTAAATGTATTCCAATTTCCAAAGGAGTTGGCAACAATTTTCATTTAAACCCTACATTTGATTTTCTAAGATGGAAATTCGCTCTCATCTTGTCAGCATGCTACTACATGCAGACTCGTTTATGAATGTGTTGAAGGTTGAATTTAGACATGGGTCTTGGGCATGGGACCTAAATATTTGTTAGAGGCAGAAATCAGAAAAAAACATACTACACTTACAGGAATAAAAATGGAACACTTAATGTTTTTACAGCAAGCAATAACAAATATGTCATAGTCTACTATAAATTAAAACGAGTTCGCAAGCAGCACACTGACGTGAGGGAAGTGAATTTCCACATACAAAGCTTTTAAAACTCAAAACCAGTGTAAAAACATTTATTACATAGTGTTTTATTCAATTTTGCTCATTATTAGGTTAGGAGAAGGTCCAGTCAGGCTTGAAAGTAGGCGCGAGGTTGTTGGGGATGATACAAATACACCAACAAATGAATAACATGCTTTTCTAATGTAAAAACCCCATAAGACAATGTACTGTGTTTAGCCGACATACATTTTCTTAAATAACTTGGTAAATATTTATGCTAGAATGACGAGAGAGGGCTTAAAACTTTCGCTTCATTGCATGCATTAATTTCACGTCCGGAGCTTTTCTGAACATTTTTGGGCCCAAAAACTCAAAATGTGAAAGAATAATCCCCAAAAAAGGGGTTTAGAGTTTTCCGATTGTTCTGCCCAACAAACTTGTCCAATTGATTATAGAAAGGAACGTCTCTACCAAATTTGAAGTAAATTGGACAAAAAATGTGACCGCTAGAGTGCATATATATAATTTTGAACGACCCCCCAAAACGTGTTCAGGGGGTCACGTTAGGAACTTCTATGGTGGTCCCAGGCTTAAGTTTCACGGTGCAGGTCATGCTAATAGTTCACTTTCCATAGGAAATTCACTAATACATTTTTCCTATAGGAATTTGCCAACACAGCGGAAATGATCTTCAAAGATACAGAGCGGAGGGCGGACCTGGACAAGTGGTATGTTAAACTGGTGGCCGCTGTGTTTGAGGTCATCCCCGCGATTGCCAATGACCATCATAAAACTCCGCCGGAGGTCATCAAAATGGGTAACTATGTCAAAATATTACACCGAACTCTGAAGTATTAACATTTTAAACCCATTGAAGCTGTAAAAGGTTACTCAGTAGACTGTCATAAATCCAAACTATTGTAGTGCACGCCCGGTCCGGATTCTTCAAAATCCGGATTTCTCGGAGCCGGGTATGAATCATCATTCCGCCTTTATAGTAAACGATAATGGCAATATGCGTTTATGTTTATCTGGTAATGAGCTTCCATAAGAAAGTTATAAACACCCTGTAATACAGTAGAACCTCGTTAATCCGTCACCATCGAGACCGAGACCATGGTCGGATCACGAAAAGGGTTGGATTATTAGAGGAACACATTTATTACTTGAAAATGTGATAAAACAAAAAAATCTAATATTATACTGTGAATAATTAATAAAGAATACTGTAGTAAAAATTGTCACAGGTCTACTGATTTACATCGTCAATGATGAGTCACCGGTAGGAAAAGACCTAAACGGAGCAGCGCATCGAAAACTTAAACAATAACAAAAATCGATGACGGCACGGAAACACAGAGCGCCTGACAATGCAAACTACATGTAATTTGTGTAATTCGGGATAATCGCGTGAAAACTGAAGGCGCTAAACCGTGAAGATCGGTTTTTTCATTGTATTTGTAGCAAACAAAAACATAAGAATCAAGATCATTGGTCTGGATAACCTGGAGTCCGGATAAGTGTGATCCGGATTTCTGAGAGTCTACTGTAAAACCTTTTTTTTAATTTGAGTGAACATCCTAGTTGCAGGATTAAACCTTGAGTCAAAAGAGTTTTTTTGGTTACTGTTAATCCAAAAAGATGAAAGATGAATATATATTTTGACTGTAGAATTTTGACTGTATTTTGACTGGTCCTGGGCGATATGTGTGATTCCATTAACCAAGTTTCTTTATTATTATTGCCATCATTAACATTATTACACTTTCTATCAAGATGCACCGGAATTACCATTACTTTTAATATTATTTTATTTAAGAATTGAAAATATTGTTCATCCTAGTTTACATGTGTGTTAAAAGAAATAAATGGAGTTTGCAAAGTTCTCCAACATTCAAGAAACATTCAGAGTGTGCTTTTTAAGCCATTATATAATATGTCTTTTTATTCATATGATTATCAAAGTTCCTCATGTCTTCATTGTCTTATAAAAATCCTGTATTTCAGAAAATTTCCATCACATGTTTTCTTTGCTGTCACAACTGAAAATATCCGTTCTTGATCAACACAAAAAGGAAGCAAAACAGAAGTACAATGATTCTTTGAAGGCTTACGTGACAAGATATTTTGGTCGCCCACTCGAGAAACTAAATGTAAGTATGGAAAGTTGATTCTTAATTTTGTTACTTGTTTTTTATTTTTGAATTTGCCTTTAACCCTTTGCGATCGGAAGGCCAGCAGGAGTGGCCACAACGCAGTCGGCAGCCAGTCGGAATTCTTTCCGTACTAACTTGGTTCCGACGGTCGGATGGCCAGCTTTACTGGCCACGTCCCACTACGCGTCACCTCGGCATTTATCATGGCGGCTCGCTCCCCGCAGCTCGGAATTATTTTCACTGAAAACCTTCAATGTTAGCATAGGGGATTTAAATTTTAATAAAACGTCTCTCAATTCGTCTTATCTTTAACGATCGTTCATTATTACTTAGTTAAATATACGGGGGGAAAAAAACATAACCCCATTCTTACTAATAAATGTTTATACGGGATAAAACAATTTTATTGTAGGCCTAATTATAATATAAGTGTAGGCCTATACGTAAACGTACAAGTGTTCTTATAATCATGTACATTAAAACTTAAAACGTAATTAAAAATACAAATAAACACAAATCTCTCGAGAAAATCACCAAAACACAGTTAAAATCACATAAAACTGAATCAAAACAATGATGATTATGACAGCACTTGTGCCAGAACAACAGGTGTTTATTTTAGTTGTTTATACCACAATTCTTACGATATAATGTTGCAAGCCTGCTGATCGTTTAGTTTAACAATTTCTCACTAGGTTGCAGCACTCTACAGGCATTATACCACAGTTGGAATATTACAAACGAAAACATTGTTGTCGGCCAGTCCTGCTGGACGCCCAAGCGTTCGTTGGATTTCATGTTGGCCAGCACCGCTGGCCGTCCGATCGCAAAGGACAACTGCTGTGGAAAAAAATCCGACTTCCACGTGCTAATGGCGGCGGCCAGTAGAGCTGGCCGCGCGACCGTTGAGGAATAACGGCAAATATGCATTCCGATCGCAAAGGGTTAAGGGTTTACATGAGCCTCTTGGTCTTCAACATGCAAACCAGTTGGGCAGTGGACCACTACTGTGGTTGAAATGTTATCATGAACGTAATTGATTTATTTTAGTGAGCTTACCAAATTTGACTTGTACTTTTTTCTGTTTTGTCATTATTTATAAAATTAATATTAAATGAATTGAATGTAAACGTAAACGTTTATATTATGAAACCTAGATACTGTTCAGAAGTTGTGAGTACAGTAAAAGCACGCAAATCCTTCTTCCAATGGTCCGGCACTTTCAATAATCCGGCATCGGTCAAAGTGTTTTAAAACTAATTTTTGTACACTGCATAAGCCGTTTGGGCATGTTCGGCAGAGTTCGGGCGCGATCGGTAGAGTTCGCTGGTAATCTGCAGGAGTAACTATACAGTATGTATGCAAAAATAATACTGTAAATCTATTTTCTGGTTGAAATGTTGTTTTATTTTTATCGTTTTCCATCACTAACGAAATCAGACAAAGTACAATAAACACGAAATAATGACCCGCTAACCAATGATTTCCTTCTGAGTCTCTATTTTTAGCGGCACTTCCGCTATTCTCGCAATATCGGTTACTTTTAGTCGGCGCTCAGTAATCCGGCATTTTCGGTAATCCTGCACTGTCAAATTCCTGAATGTGCCGGATTAGCGAGCGTCTACTGTAGTTTGTTGTATGAATAATGTGTTTTATTTAATTGTTACTTATGTGGCTTAATGTTGTCCCAAGTTGTCTTTGTCCTACCCCATAGGCGTAATTCGGGGGGGGCAAGTTGCCCCCCAATAATGTGGAGGACATATTATTGTAATATATAAAAAGTTACAATAATCATGATCACGACCATTTTTACCCCTCCAATCAAATTACTGAAATTACGCCTATGCCCTACCCTTGTGTGTGACTACCACCAGTAATTAAGACTATTTGATAAATCTAAAGAAATTGTTAAAACAACAATGAAAACCAGTTCTGCAAGCAGATTGTGTTTTATAAATAAATTAACATTTGGACGGGTGAAAAGCAAAGTGGTCTAAGTCAAAAAACACACTTTTGAGATATTTGATGTTTTGTGAATTATACTATAACAAAATTATTTTTTATATTAGGTAAACGTTTGATACTAGATTGGGTTAACAACAAAATTCTTTGTTTTTTAACATGCAACCAGAGCCTGTAACTTGGATTTACGCAGTTTTATAACAAAAAATAAGGACTTAGACCAATTTGCTTTAAAGAAATATTTCGTAACTTAAAATGTGTACCATAATAACATATGGAGGGAAAGTGGTCTAAGTCAGACTTAGCCCACTTTACCTTAAACAATGACTTGGACCACTTTTGCTGTTATGTACCATATTTATTTACTGTCTGGGAAACTGGTCAAACAGTAATACACTTTTTACTCAGCATCATATTTTATTACAAAACTATAAAAGCAACATACAACTACAGGTGACTTTTGATGTTGTTTCTTAACAAAATAAAACAAAAAGGTCAGTTTTTGGTCAAAAATCGTCTTCGATTCCTTCATGAACGTCCTCCAAAAACCCAATATCTTCCACGTTTTCTGAAGTCACTAAGCCATGAAAAATTGGTGGGATGTAGTCTAACAAGTTCAACATGTCCCTCTTTTTTTCTTTCGTCACTGGACATGAAGCACTGTTGAGATTCTTTTGAACCACTGTACCTATAGGCACTTGTACCCCACTTTGGGCTTTCTTTAGCTTTTGTTTTGACATTACTAGTGACACGGATTCAAATTCAATGTCTTCTTGGATAGACTCCTTGTAGAATAGTTTATAGGGCTCACTTCTAATGAATCTTATCCATTGAGTTTGCAGCCAAGAAAACTTACCCCCTGTTTCATTGACTGACCTTTTGGTAACTGCATCTGTAAGTTCCTTAACTGATTGGAAATCTTCTCGCTGCATTTTCGTGACATGGAATTGGCTTTTTACTCTGCATTTCAATGTTGCATCATTGATTTCATCCGTTACCCCCCAGAGTGGTCTGAGTCTGACATGGACCACTATGCCATAAGAATATGAGCTGACAAACAGTTTCAAGCAGACTGGTCTAAGTCTGACATAGACCGGTATGCCTTACAGTCTAATCAGCTGATTTCAGTCAGGCACAGTAAACTACTGCAATCTGTTGGCGATATGTTGAACCTATGACAGCTCTCTTTGCCATAAGGTGAACCATTATAAAAGGAATTCATTTATCGACAGTCCAATTTTGGCAAAATTTGACTTAGACCACTTTGCTTTTCACCCGTCCATTTCAAGGGTCAGTTCTTTTATAGAAGTAATTTAAATACTTGGGTTCATCTAATGCTAGAAGAACTAAATCGGGGAATGATTTTGTAATAAAGACATCACTGTTTTACCATCGGTTGACTCCTAGAACTTTCTTACAAGTCAGTTATGTGAAGTGAAAATCATTGCTGTTATGTACCATATTTATGTATTGTCTTATTGGTTTGTTCTTGTCAAATCTATTAGCATTCACTAATTTGAGGATTTGATAGGCTCATGTAAACAGTGTTACTTACTCTTTTGAAACAATTGATTGATTTAGCAAGATACATATTGTTACATATCATTACATTGTTAATCAAATGTGTCATACAACATTACAGAATATAGAGAATCTCTGTTTGGGTCTGATAATGACTTGTGTGACAGGTTGGAAATGATCGCCTTGTCAGAAAATAAAAGGTTATTTTAGTTTATTCTTCTATAGGTCTTCTTACTGATTTTAAATTTTAAATTAGTACACACATCAATAAATATAAAAGAAAATCGATATTAAATTGTTACGAATAGAACCTAAACTTCCCGTTGTTCTACCCCCATAATCCATACCTACTTGAAATAATCGTCTTTGCGTCTACTTTCAGGAAATCCGATAAAAAGTTTGAATAAAAATTCAATTGATTGATTGATTTATGTGTAATTTTGGTTGTTTTAGCAATTCTTTGATGGTGTTCAAGCTAAAGTTGCTCAGGGCGTCAAAGAGTCTGAGATCAGTTATCAAATGGCCTTTAGCAAACAAGAACTGCGCAAGGTCATACGAGAGTATCCTGGCAGGGAAGTGAAGAAGGGGTTGGATCATCTTTACAAAAAAGTTGAAAAACACCTTTGTGAAGAGGAAAACCTTCTCCAGGTATTTCAGACTTATTTTCTTTAACTATCTGGGATTTATATCATTCTGTACACTTCTGGAGAAGAGAAAACCCGGGTTCTCTAAGTTATTATAATGATTCTTCATGTTCATTCCAGGTGTGAAATAAAAAATAAACAAAAACTGGTTAAGGAATTAAGGATTACAAAATGTTAGAGATGTGCGAGTACAGGTTTTTTAAGTTGAGTCGAGTAAATGGCAAAAGATTCTAATCGTGAGTTTGAGTCGAGGATACAAATAAAAACAACACATAGGTCGAGTTGGATTGGATCAAAACAGTGTATACACTGTTCTCCATATACAATGTATAAAGTGGAGAAAGTAAAAGTGGATTTCTGCTTAGTGGAAAAGGTTTAGTACATTTATCTGAAAATAAATCATACTAAAGTTATTGCATAACATTTAGCCATGAAGATTGAATACTTTTAATCTTTTGGTATTAATGTTGTTATAGCCTATAATGGTATTAATAAACAGTTTCATTATTAACAAATAATCTCATTTTTTGTTTTATTTCCTCCTTTTTACTTTCTCCCCCTTATACATAGTATATGGAGAAAGTATTGTTTTCGTCAAGATTTTTGAATTTGAGTTGTTAGTGGAAATATTAATTTTGGTGCTCCCTGAACCCAAAAAAGTGATTTTTACGTGATGTCTGTGTGTCTGTATGTCTGTATGGATGTGTACAGAGCTAGAGCCCTAACCAATGGTCCGACTTTTATGAAATTTGGTATGTAGTCACTAATCCACGATATCTCCAAGCATTTTTTTTTTTTTTCATTTTTATCTTACCTATGTTCTGTATATTATGTTTAGGCCTACACCTTTCTCCGAATGTAGATAATAAAATTACATTTATAAATTAAAATAAACTTTATTTTAATATTTAAAAGGCCTGTTACATGGTAATCAGAAAATGAAACTAAATCACATTAATTAAATTACATTAGCCTACTTACTTACCACACAAAATTAATTTACTAACATATCTTAGCATTACTTTTAAGACTAATATTCCTAATCAAGTTTTTCATGAAGAACAATCAGTTAACAACATGAAGATATATTTGAAAGTGCCTGGCAAATCAATAATTGATTAAATTGAAGCCATGTCTTAGAGTTTTCAAATATTACAAATAATTTAAAAAAATCATTAATGAAACTTAAACAAGGCCAAAACATATCACTTGTCTTTAAAAAAAAAGCTCAATACCAAAGGACAGTTGAGCCTAAAATTAATGGATTTACTCAATTTAAATTATTATGGAACAAAAACAAGCACAAACTTCTTAGGCTTACCTATAGATTTAACTAGATGTTACCCGCAGGCTTTGCCCCGCGAATGATTTATAAAAACTATGGTAGTTGTGTTTGCTGCATTCTGTGGTTAGCTCGTGGAACTACTACGAATTAAGATCAGCTGTTTGTATTTTTATTAGCTTAAACAAAAATGAATTTCCATAAGGAATACATCGGAACTTTGAACTCCCACGGGGCTAAGCCCTATAGGATTTTCCCAACTTTAATATGCCTATATGTTTCTCAGGACTATCAAGTACCTCTCTGCCAAATTTCAGCTCAATCAGTCCAGTGGTTAGGGTGTGATTGAGCCACAAATATCTAAACAAACCTACAAACTTTCACATTTATAATATTAGTAGGATTACTGACATTTTTTATATTTAAAAAAATGATAAGGTTAGGTTAACCCAAAAGTGGATTATACAGACAGTATTCATACAACACAATCTGAAGGTCCTGGTAGATAATCCATTTTGGTGTAAAGAGTAACATAAATTTATAAGCCACAATTTACTTATTTATTAATAAAACACTAAAATCCACATCACAACCCAACACCTCAAATATGTTCACACTCAATTTGAATTTACGCGGTCGCGGACGACGCAGACCGGTGTAGCAGTATATTTGACCATAGACTAAGCTTCAGATTATTAAATTTATTAATATTTTTTGAATCATGTTTTGGTTTTATCTTCATACTTCCATTAATTTAAATTGATCATGTAATCGTTTCAAGGTTTAAAAAAATCTACGTAATTTTGTTATTCTCAATTCTATTTCAATCGTCTGCTCTAACCAGAATCATTGATCATGAAAAATAATCATTCAGTAATACTCCTTATATGATCTATGCCATTACAATGTAAGACATTTTAATGGCAAAATAAGCATAAAGTTATAAGTATTAACTCAATATTTTAAAACATTTAACTACTTAATTGGACTTATGGTATCTTAAAAGGTTGGGAAATTATCATTACGTACAAAACTTAACAGTAAGTTTTACAATAAATACATGAATTTATTAGGCAATAACAATAACATGGGGAAGGGATTCATTAATAAAACACAATTTTGTTCAAACATTTTACTTTGTGATGAATTGGATTTCTTCTTGGATGCCAAGTCATCATTGTCGTCTGTCATAACGAGTCACAGAGTCACTTATTGTTACTCTGTGGACGATTTTGAGATTGTAAAATAGTTAGGAAAACTTCCTTCCTCATATTAGTGCAACACTACCAGTCAGTTTATGCAGTACATGTCAGTTTATGAAGCAAATTAAAATACTAGTGCAACAATTCAAAAATATTTATGAGTTTTTGCAATTTTGACACTAAACTCGTTCGAAACTTTTGAGTTTCAGTGCCGAACTCAAAATTTCTGGTACTTGCACATCCCTACAAAATGTTGATGTTCTCAAATTTTGTTTAACTATCTCACTTTCGGTGCTCACTTATATTGAAGTACAGTAGAACCTCGATAGTTCGACACTTTGTGGACTAAACGGGACAAGTATATGGAACATTTTAACCCAGGGAGTATTAAAACATGAGTTTAATTTAGAAAGTACAGTAACACAAATTGAATGAATACAGTAATTTAAAACTAAATAAAAATAAAATTAATTCCCGTAGCGTCTCGAGCGAACTGACTTGACCTACTTACTGGGAAGGGCAGGGAAGGGGTTATATTGGATGGGGTAGGGGGTGGGAAGGGTGAGTTATTTATAGAAAAGGCGGTGGCGCACGTTCGCGAAAACAATAAACGGGCTTTGGACACTGACTGGCGAACACGTCATGAACACTGTCGGTCGCCGCCACTGTCATGTCATGTCGTCACGGCCCGTGTCGAAGTATACAGACTGTCGAACTATCGAGTGTCGAACTATCGAAGTTCTATTGTAATACCAAAATAATTGTAGGGTTAAATGGGATTAATCAGATATCCTGAACTAAAAAGAGGTTTTGAAGCGATCGTACTTTTATACATTATTGACTTTTAATGATAAATTGCTTCTTGTCTAAAACTTGCATCTTTTGGCAATACAGTTAGAGCCCGCAGTCACAGTGAGTGGGGCAAGGGCTGGTCCTCTTACTACTAAACTCCATGATCCTCTAGAAGTGCCTAGTGACTGCCTGCCTGACTATGCTTAAGAAGTATAATGAAAAGTGCTCTAAGACTGCTTCTCTCACCGTGCCTCATCCGAGATGACTCTGTACCAAGGCCTTTGTGGCCAAAATTAAATGATATATCTGGTGATAGTTCAGGGTTGAAAATGACTTGCCCTATATAGAGCATAATTAATTGTACTATTGGCTCCAGGCAAGTTTAACCACTCTCAGAGGTGAAAGCCTAACCTCACAAGTTGTATGTGGCCCCACAGATTTGATTCCGGCTTACAGCTAAGATACTTTTCACAAGCTGTCATTACTGCTTGCCAATGTAACTAGTACCATTACGGTACTTCAAATCTCTTTATATTGCTGCACAGGCTTATTGGCCCCTTGCAATGGGCAGTTGAGGTTATACAATATATATATATATAAACAACTTTTTTATTAGCATATTAGTGTTGTTATTACGTGTTGAGTTCTCTCATTGGCCTGATGATGACTGGTGTGACTGGTCGAAATTGATAGCCTAGTACCATCTTTTATATATGTTTACCGTCTGTATGTGAATCATTATAAGTGTAAATATATCTTAAGTGTTGTGAGACGTCTTTTATTACATCCCGTATATATATATACACACAAAATAATAAATTGCAGTCACATCCAGCTAGAGGGTGATGGGGGAAAGCCCGAGCTAGGGATAGTGAAGAAAAATAATACCAAGCACTAATTAATACATTACAGTATGCCAATTTTCATTTGCTTGTACAACCTACCTGGGTTGAAGTTAACTCACCAGTTGAAACTTGGATCTGTTGTTGCAGGTGGTTTGGAGGGAAATGCAAGAGGAGTTCATCAAGCAATACAAGTATATTGAAGACCTAATCCAACGTTGTTACCCAGGCTCCATGATCACACTGGACTTCTCCATCGAAGATATTCTCCAGTTCTTCTCAGAAATAGCACGGTCCCATTAGGCATGGGTTGTTTCAACTCACAACTTAACTCGGAGCTTTAGTATTGTAACTTGAGTGTATATAGTGTATTGGGGAATCATGTTTTAAGATGTATATAATAATTTACCCCCTTGTAAGTATCCTATACTCTAATACGAGCTATGGCTGTTTGTTTGCAAACTTTATTTCGAGTTGCAGCGGAAGGATTTTGCTGAAAGTTTGGGATTAGGGGCTTTTGGGTCTAAAAAATCGATTGGTGAAAACCACTACCTCAGGAAAACTTGTATTTTTCTAAACAACTCATTTGAAAATTGAACATTTTAGCATTGGGCTTATGGAGTTTAAAATCATAACACCGGTTACTATGAATAACAAAAACAAACCATTAAATCAGCTTATATCAATTAAAATATTGTAAACAGCTGTTTATCACTATGGAAATAAAAACCCTACTTGAATGGCAACTCTCATAATGGGAAAAAAACTACTTGTATGGCAACTCCAACTCTTTTTTCAATAGGCAAGTGAGCTTAGCGAAGCGAAGCGAGTGAGCGAAGAGAAGGAGCTAATCTGGGAAGCGAGTGAGCGAAGCGAACGAGCTCTTATTGAAAATGAACGAGTATTTGAAATAAAACAAATTCAATGCCTCTTCTGCGGAATCAAACACAGAGCATGGCTCGGTCCCTCAGTATGTTCCATATAAAAACTTAAAGAATGTATTCTTCTTAAGCTTGACGCTTTATGAATTGATTTAACCCATTCAAAAATGAATAGTCATCATAACAATTTCCCTGTTAACCTGAAATCGAGCTTATCCTGTTGAATATCTACTATAACCGGGATGGTAAGAAAGTAAATTTGCCAATAAGTGCCAAGTATTGATAATCTTAACTTGATTATTAGTCTGGCCAATTTATAAAAGAATTCCAGCACCTGTCTGGAGAACATTTTCTGAAGGTTCGTTTCCACTGTGCCTCTGATTATGTGCAGTGTTGCATACGCCAATGCCTTACGGGATGTATCTTTCAACACCTGACTTAAGCATAGCCGCCTTTAAAGAAGGCCGCGGCGTAGTAGAATTGGCAACGCCGCAAGAGGAGTTACCACGTGCCTTATCACCCGTATCTTAGCATGGGGGAAACGAGATGCCACCAACTAAAACGTTATTTTTTATTCTTCAAGTTAGAAAATACTGTTTAAGTGATGTTTATCGTTTTGCTAACAAGTATCTTACCCTGTTGTGAGCCCAATAAGGTTCATATTTAAACTGAGAGTAAAGTTAAGAGTGTTTATTGTCAGTGTTGCTGGGTTTTACATGTAGGCATGGTAAAACTATATTGCCTTGCACAGTTAATTCAAGAATGTGCTAAGGATTTAATAATTTTATTCAATATTTTAAATAACCTGGTAGCAACAAATCCACCCACTTATTGCATTTAAAGTCAATCTATTTAATACATTCAAAATTTGTTTATTTAAGAGTTGTATACATTTCTTTTTGCCGTAATTTGGCTTATTTAAAGTTAAAATCCATAGCACAGGTAAGTTATGTTTTTTTTATTAATTAAGTATTAATTACAATTACCTTTTATCATTAGTTTGTTTTATAAATATCAATAAATAAGACAGCTTATTACCATTTATTACTTACAGTATTCTTCAAAACAATATATTAAACAAGATTGAAAATAACGACTTACAGCCTTTAATTTAAAGGCAAAGCATAGTTAATGTACAGCAACAAGTATGAATAAAATTCATGGGCAACTGTCTGTACAAAGTATTAACATTTTGTATGCACTTATCTTTCAAAGAAATAATTGTGTGCCTCGTATTGCATTTGTCACTGTTTATTTTTACTTCAAGCAGTTTATTAGGGACATTTATTGAACATATTAATTTTAAAATGCATTCATAGGGTATCTAAAATGATAAGATACTATGACCATGTTTTTTCAAAGCAATAATCTTTAAAACCTAACAGAAGTACATGATTCATATAGGCATATTGTTTTAGTTTACTGTGAATTTGTTTGTTTAACCTAATATTAATTTTCGGTTATCGTATACTTGATCAACAATCCCTGACGCCCATTCTATTTGTTCTCTCAAAAAAAAAATATAGCTAAAATGATTTAAAAGGACGCGTTATTTGACTGGGGGCAATGGGCTATGTGCCGGCAGTGACTCCTCTGCTCAGTGAGATGGCGGCATTGCTAGTTTGAACCCCGCTGCCTTCTTTAAAGGCGGCTATGCTTGCGGTTGGCTCCGTACGCATTGCTTCTGTGTTTCCACTAACCATGCGCCTTTTAAAGTTCAACCTGACAATGTCATCAATGAGAAATGTACGGAGGCTCTTGATTTTCAACGTAGGGATCCCCGGCTTTCATTCCATAAAGATAACGCGAATAATTTTCTTACAACAAGGCCATTTCTTGAACTACAGCTTGGCATTATGTACAGTTTATTCATAATTTGCCTCCTGGATTGAAAATTGACTTGAAGTAATAGGTTATGTACCTTATCCGTCGTCAATCCAAAATCACCAGTACATGACTTGTTTCGGGACTACTGACCAATTTTCAAATCTACACGACAATTCTACTACTAGATTTCAACGTGTATATCTGAAAATGGAACAGCAGTCCCGAAACTAGTCATCTACTAGTGATTTTGGATTTGGGTAAGGTACGTAACCTATAACTTCAAGCATTGGGTACGGCTTTTATAATCAATAAGTGGGGCCTGCCATACCATCAGAGTTTTCAGATAATTGTTCTAACAGATTATTCTCTGAACACCATTCCATGATGAATATTCAAATTTTAAAATAATAAATCGGCAACAAAGTTTCAATTATAATAATGAACAAGAAGGCAAAACCAGATTGGTGTTTATGCTACGAAGTACTAGCGAGGCAAACAAGTTACAAGTGCTCCCCTTAGGCCTTGGGGAACAAATGCACCTAATTGTGGTGAACTGTGTAGTAGTTAGAGAAAGCTGTTGGGTCATATATGTGGTCAGAACTACTTCTAGGGCACGCAACATGGTGTGTATTATGTGCGCCTAGGTGCAAGGCGCACAACAAAAAAGGAATAGTGGAAATGAACTTTGAGGCAATCCTTGAAATTATAAATAAAGACCCATCACTGTAAGAGATAATTTGTGTTCTAAATAGTGATATGGCTATATAATAGAACAATTTTTAAAACTTGTAAAAATGATACAAATATTGACTGACGTTGGGTGGTTCAACATTATTAATGATTTCTTAAGTTCAGTCAATTAGTTTCACAAGTTTAATTCAATGCTTGGCATATCTTGTATAGAATAACGTTATGTACATATATGTATGACTGTTATCCTGTTATGTAATATAGTTAATATTTAAAAATATATTTCTCTTTTTATGTTCATAAACAAATATATATTTGCACCAGTAATGTTTGTTCAATATCATTTTAGAGCCTGTTTGTTTCATTAAAGATAAACATTTAACAACTTTGGTGCCCCAACTGCTGGGAAATTGGGATTTATTGTTTTATCTGTAAATACCGTCTAACACAGACGGAAAATGGAGCTAAGGGTGTATTTAGACTAGGCAATTTTGTTTCACAACCTGAAATTTATTTAAGTTAATAATGTATATCTAAATAAAAAATTCACAAATTAACTGTACAAGTTACCTTAGAGCAAACTGAATGCAATGCAATGTGACAATGCCACTTCCTGGAATTTAAAATTGCTGTAACTCATATTTTGCGTTCATTCAATGGCTTATTTAAAGTATTATGATAGCTCTAGTGTAACTCAGGGGAGATATCGTTAAAAATGTCGACGTCCAGACACCACTTTTTAAAATTTTGTTTTCTCTAATTATTTGTTTTCCAAAACTTGTTTTTTAAAGCTGTTTTTCCCGGGAAAACGGTAATTTTTGTTCGTCTCAAAATATACCTTGTGGGTCCTCAAATTGTAGGGAATCTTATTCTGAACACAATGATGTAGTTATTTTTACAATTGAACAATTAGTAAGCTTGTGAAAATAAAGTGTAAAATCCAGTCAATCAAGGGGACCCAGTGGGATTCCAGGATTTTGGGTAGGAACATTTTCCCCTAAAAGGGGAAAATTTCCCATACAGCGCTCTACGGAGTTAGGTTAGGTTATGACAAATACAACCTAATTCCTCAGAGCGCTGTATGGGAAATTTTCCCTTTTTTGGTAAATTTCCCCTTTAGTGGCAATTTGTTCCTTAGTGGAATAAATTTCCCTATATTTAAAAATTATCACCACCCAATACCCCAGAATCCCACTGGGTCCCCTAGATTGACTGGATTTTACACTTTACTTTCACAATAGTTTGCTTATTAATATTTCAATTGTAAAAATAACTACATCATTGTGTTCAGAATAAAATTCTCTACAATTTGAATACCCGCAATGTATATTTTAAGACTAACAAAAATTCCCAAGAAAACTGAAAAAAGGCTTATCTAAAAAAATTTGGAAAACAAACAAACCGACCAAAACAAACAATTTGAGAAAACAAAGTTTCAATAAAAAGTGGTGTCTGGTAATGACATTTTTACTGAGATATCTACAATCCGAGCTACTTACATTCTTTACTTGAGTGAAAAAATATCCAAACCTATTCTTAGATTGCGAGTGTCACCTGATATCTACAAAAATCTCAAAGGCATTGGCAGTTGCTGCCTCTAAGCGCAACTATCTATAGTTGGCACTTTTTGCGCAAGAGTACCTTAGACAAAGTTGTCACAGTAATTTAGAAATCGCTGTATCATCTAAACACAAGTGTCACTACAAGTTTGATAAGGATCCAACAAACAAGAAAAACAAACACTGACTTTCTTTTTTATGCACCTGAACGATGTTGGTATTGTCTGTGCTAGTCATTATGCTTATGGAAACGAGTTCGCACACAGCACGCTGACGTGAGGGAAGTGAATTTCCACATGAAAACTTTTAAAACTCAAAATCAATGTAAAAATGTACATTTGTCCAATTTTTATTGAAATCTGAAAACACTGATTTTTTGGCTGTTCTGATACTCCTGGTTTCATTTACTTGCAAAGCTGGGAATACAATTTTGCGCATTATAAGGTTAGGAGAAGGTCCAAACAGGCTTTAAAGTAGGCGTGAGGTTGCTGGGGATGGTAAAAGTACTCTAATAAAGGAATAACAGGCTTTTCTAGTGTAAAACCCCCATAAGACAACGTACTTTGTTTGGTCGATACACATTTTCTTTAATATCTCGGCAAATATTTATGCTAGAATGACGAGAGAGGGCTTAAAACTTTCGCCTCTCTAATTCCCATCTTTTTCCATGCTTTGATTTTACATCTGGGGCTTTTCTGACCCTTTTTGGGCCCAAAAACTCGAAATTTGAAAGATTAATCCCCCAAAAAAGGGGTTTAAAGTTTTCCGATTGTTTTGCCCAACGAACTTGTCCAACTAATTACAGAAAGGAACGTCCCTACCAAATTTGAAGTGAATCGGACAAAAAATGTGACCGCTAGAGTGCAAACACACACACACACACATATATATATATATATATATATATATATGTGTCTATATATATATATAAAATTTTGAACGACCCCCCAAAACGAGTTCAGGGGGTCACGTTAGGAACTTCTATGGTGATCCCCGGCTTAAGTTTTACTGTGCGAGTCATGCTAATAGTTCACTTTCCAAAGGAAATTCACTAATAAGCAGACCTCAGCAACAAATGCCAATGCTGAGTAAACTCACTGGGGTAGCAGCAGAATGCAACAAAAAAGTTCTTAAAATTGGCATTACAATGGTGAGAAATTTTCATGTTAATTTGTTCTTAAGTATTCCTTAAAAGTATGGCTACTTAGGGCTGAAAAACCTTGCATCTCATGAGGGACCAAATACTATCAAGATCAATATTTTAACTACATATTTACTTGTTTGTAGACATGACGGAGTTAGTGAAAGCTGTAGGGTCATATATGTGGTCAGAGGGTTTTAAAAATGCTTTGCAAATTTATTATCTGATCAGAATTTTCATTGCAAAAATATGGAATACACAGTCTTTTTCCAATGAAATTCCTAAACCAATTTTATCCTTACATTAATTATCATCTAGTGCATTAGACCTGTACTAGGTCTTGTTCATTGTAACTTATCTGGACTAGAACTCTCTCAGTTGATTCAAAACTTTACCTATACCATTGCCAAGTTACTTGCATTACTTGTCTTACCATTTGCCTGTTCTTTGAACCCAAAATGAATAATGTTTAAGATGGCTCATTCAGAGTTTGGGCATGAGGAGGTGTAGAAAGCGACATGATGTTGAAATACCCTCCTCCTTCCTTATTTCTTTATTTACTGTTTGTTTTTACTACTTACTATATTCACACTTGTAACATATACTGTTCTCTGTTATTAAATATATCAATACCTACTTATTTCTATTGAGTTTGGTTCTTGTATTGCTAGCCTAAATACTCTGTGGCGTTGGACGCTTCTAGTTTCTAAGGTGGCATAAGAAACAAGATGGTTACTTCTGTTGGAAATGAAGACTAACTGTTACAATTAACAAAATTACACATTTATTCCACATAATTTACATTTCAGCATATACAAATTTCAGGGGACTAAAAAATATATAATATAAAATATGGGGATGAGGTATGACTTTGATTTATGAAACAGTACTGTTAACAATTATATTAAATGTCCTCGTTGTCTCTTACGGTGAGAATTAAGTTTCTCTGGTCTCAGGGCATTATGGGAGGATTCGTGGTGGCGACTCTCTCTCTCTTTTTACTACATTTTTGCTAAGATTTTAAAATTGATTCTCATTATTATTAAAATTTGAATCTGATCGTATGACTGTAATATATAATTTAGTCTGATGATCAAAGAATTGAAGTTAGCTTGGCGTCACCAAACATAACGGTGGCCATGATTTTGAATGATTTGGGTCTAAAGAGTTCTGTTCTGATTTCACTGATGCTATAAAATTTGATTACTAAGTTCTCTTCCTACTGAATTTGGACTAAAATTGCATATTTAACGAATGTTTATTGACAGAATCAGTAGTTAAGGCTGCTCGATCCACCCTAACTCTGATGTAATTTGGTCTGTATGTTCAAGATAAGCTTGGGTTTGTTTTACCAGAGCTGCATCATTTATTCACTAAAACCATTTCTTCTTGGCCTAATAACAAACAAAAAGGATAATCTATATGGTTTTAGCTCTTCTTCTATAAAAAATAATAGACTTTTAGTGTCCAATGCACTTATTTAAAGGGAATTTAATTAATTTTGAGACAAGGCTCACTTTTCAGCATCTAACACCTAGGCCAGTCATTTTAGAAGAGAGAGAGAGTTGTGGTCATCTCCCATACAACAATACACTTACAGGTGATCTTCTTTCTTGAGGCTTCCAGTAAACTTTCACTTTAAATATCCATTGAGATTACTATATAAAATTTTAGATTGGTAATATTATATTTAGGATCAGATTTCATTTATATTTGTGTTTGAGGTAGTTTACACTATTATTGGACAAGGTTATGAAATATTTTACATCAGATGATTGGTACATATATATTATACGATTAGGCTTATAGTTTTATATACACATTATAAATCTTATAAATACAAAAAAAATAATTAAAATTTATTTGTGGGACTAGTAATTTATAAAGAACCGCACGTGGTTAAACGCACGTGGGAAACACAAGGGAGCCTGGGAGTGGAGCTTTCACTAGCAAGTTTCAAATGTACAATGGGAAACATTAACACAACGTATCGAATAGAGGGGTAAACACTTCATGGAAAACTTGCAAGAATTTACCAACTGGCAGTATCAGCATTAAAAAATGGTGTATTTCCGCTGACAGATGATCAGCCAATCAAATAGTAGAGGCGTGGCTAATCGTCACCCTGATTGGTTAATAGATTATGGGATGGTCAAAATCTGGGGGAAAACATGAAGAGAGAGAGAGAGAGAGGGAACTGAAAAAGAGGGAGGAAGGAAGACGATGGAAGGAAGTCATTCTTGGGAGGGTTAGGAAAAGAGCAGGGACATCTAGGGGACGAGTACTAAGCCTCCCTTACCAAAACGACTGTCACCGAGATTCCCACTTCAGACGAGAACACAGATTCGTCATCACTGGAGGGTGTCACAATCCCAGCCGAGAGTCCAGGACGGGGACGCTGATGGAAGACCACCTACACAGATCTCCCGAGACGTTCAAGCGGAGCGACCCCGAACTTCGGTCGAGCGAGGGCCCCGGCACTACCCCGGACCAGGACACCGCGGACCTGAGGAAAGAGGCGAGGGCCACCCTCGTCAGCGAGCCCGGCAGACAGCGCCCCTGGACAACCCCAGAGAGCAACACCGCAGCCAGGGCAGAGAACCTCTTGGGGCAGAACCATTTTAGGACTTACGGTATGTGGAACATCGTCAGATTGGTGCACAGAGAGTTAGGCTCCATTTTCCAAAAATGTAATTAAAGTTATAAAAGCTCAAATAACGGTACAAGCTCCCTCTTGAGTAATAAAACATAATTAAATATATTTGTAGTAATCACATTAAATAAGGTTTGCCTGACATGAAGTAAAACGTTGAGTAAAGAGTCTTAATAGAGAGTAAGGGAACCTAAGCGTTAAAATACTTAACGTGAAGTAATTAAAGAATAAAATGTTTAGAGCCCTGTGTTAATATAATTAAGGAATTTTCAATAAATAAGTGCTGTATATAATTTTGATTTGGGGATGTTTAAATAATTAATACTTGTGTGAGAACTCAATTTTGGGAAAGAGTGCGGACCCAAGTCCCTGTCATAGGATATGCTCTAGTAGCAGGTTACCCTCTAACTGTGTCGTATATGAGAGTAAATTTTGTGGGATGGTAAATTAGATTTAAACTCGACTATTTGTTTTATGAGGGTTCACTTTTTTGCTTAATTTTGTGTTAGAGTTTGTCGGTGTATCTTGTTTTAATATGCACATTCGGTGTGTCTTGTTTTAATATGCACATTCTTATCTATTTGTAGTATTGAGTGTTTTAAGCAAATTATTGTATGAGGGATATATAATGGAAAAAGGACACTAAATCAGTGATAGCCTAACCCTTACAGGAACAGTGATTTCAATATGTTATGTTATGGGAAATAGAGACTTTAAAGTATATTCCCGAACAGCACCATTTTCCTTGCAGACGGACAATATCCTTTGTATATTGTTACCTATATCCAGTTTGTTTAGCTCTTATCTGTGCATCTTTTATTTTTAAGCATGTATTCTGATTTTAAAGTGTGTAATAAAACAGTGTATATCTTTTATCTGTGTTTGCTCAATATTTGATCCTCGAGTGTTCTCTCACAGGCTAAGCGAGAATATAATTAGTGTACCAGTCAGTTCAAAGTTTGTTACCTTTTGTGAACCAAGCAAAATAAGTTTACAGCATGAAAATTATATATGGGCCTAATTGGGTTCTCATAAGCAGTCAATATTGTTTGGTTTATGAACAGTCATTTATAGCTGGGTCGCTGAATAAGCGACCTTCTTAGAGAACTTTAGAATAGGCTAACTCAATAAATGGTCTAAGACTGTACCCTATAGCTATGATCGGAACAGTGAACACCAAATGGTGGCAGGGCCAGTAAATATCTGGGTACTTTGGTATTATACGGATGCCACCCTTATACAGCGCGCTGCGGCAGTTATGTTAGGATGGGTTATCACAAAAATGATTGTAGGACTTTCCTTGTTTCGTTACGAATCGAATGATACCTGATGAGTCATACTTCAGGCCGCCAAACCCCCTCCAAATAGGCCAAGGTCAGGTCGTTGACTGGAGCGCGCGCATCACCTGTCACCGCCTGTATCTGGGTCAGTGTCATGAGTAATTTATTGCCGTCACTACGTTACATTTGTTTTCATAATGAGTGACGTTCTTTTGGTATGGGATTTACCTCGAAATGAAGAGGAAACCGTACGTATTTTTATAATAACCCATCCTAACGTAACTGCCGCAGCGCGCTGTATATTTGGCGGAGTACATATGGCGATCGGGTGTGGCTGCTAGCGGCGGCGACGCATTCAACACGATCCTAGCGGACATCTCTGTCTTTTGGGAGACACAACACAAAGACCGCTCATCAGAATGATGTAAAATTTGTACAGTAAGTCAATAAAAGTACGTTTTTTCCAATTATGTAGTTATCCTTTGTATCCGGTAAAAATTAACCTCACAAAATAGTGGCATCCGTATAATACCAAAGAACCAATATCTGTCCTTATGCACACCGTTTGTTGCAAATGTCTTGCACAAGTTCTGTAAGAAATTTGGTTTCAGAAGCCCAACTATAGCTTAGTATAACAACTAAATCTTGTTTCGCCAGAACTATCAGAACTTGTTTGGGTTTTTTGTTAAAAGTTCAAGACTCAGTACTTAAGTAATATACTTTATTTTACAAATAATAACAGGTGAAATTTTAAGAGTCACTAACGTTTCCTTCAATAGATTCAAGCATCCTTTTCCTTGACAGGGAAGGGCGGTGGGCTCCAGTTGAAATATATTAGGTTGGAGGTTTTTGCCTGGAAAAAAAATCATTTGATAAGAACATATTACAGAATTATTTCTTAAATATTTCATTAATTTTGGAAACAAAATTATTAATAATTAATTATAAAGTCTGATCCTTTACAAGACTCTGCATAGTTAATTGTTTAAAAAAATCATAGTTAGATTATGAATTTACAGGCATCACTGGAAAACCCATCCAACTATATAAACTTTTGGAGATCTAATTTTTTCAACCAAAGATGGTGTGATACAGAGGGATCATGTTATAATAGGCCTGAACCTGTGCATGGGGCATGGGGAAGTCAAACAGTTGACATTTGTACTCACTCTGTTTAACGTTACCCTCGACTCAAGCACAGATTCTAGAAACTTAAAATGGAACAAGTTTCTAGGAGTTACTGTTGCACCGTTTTCAGTATATCATACAACATTTCAGTAATACTGTTAATAGTTGACACCAATACTTTTTTAGGTGGTCAATCTCATTATTGCTGATTTTAGCCAGTGATAGACCATGCGTCCCATATATTTGAAAACTAGGTCAATAAAGTAAACTGAAGTTGTGAGAAACCATATTTAACGTTTGTAACAACCACAACTAATATCAATCCACTGGATTCAGATAATTCTTCAATTAGGCTATAGTTGACTTTGGTCTCCAAAAAAGATTGACGTGTCACCTAAGCCCATGTTTTTACGCTGGTCTGAGGTCATGGAGGTTTTTCACATGTCTGTTTAAAAGTATCAATACTTTGCACAGACATGATCTTCAAAAAGTTTCAAATCAAGTCTGTGCAAAGTATTTTCATCCATAAAAATATTCTGTATGTAAAAGAGAATAATGAACAATTTTCATTGAGGAATGAGGTAAAACTGCCACAAAATCTAAATATTAGCAGACTTCGTTTAGAAAAAAATGTTCAAGTTCCCAAAAATATCAATGTTTAATAAATTGCCTATAGATTTCCGTGGATTGCCTTTCAATTCTTTTAAACACAAACTTAATAGGCCCTACTTTCTTCATTAACAATGTTTTTAATGATGTAAAGGCTTTTCTAGATGTTAGGGGTGATTTTGGTTAATAACTGTTATTTTCTTAGATAATTATGTTTTTATTTCCATTATTACCAATGTATATTGTATTATTGTTTATAACAGTAATTGTCATGTTCAGACGATGTCCATTACACAATATAACTTGTGTTCAAAGACAAATAAAGATATTATTATTATTATTATTATTAATATTATTATTATTATTATTATCAATCTGTTGGTGACCCAATTACTGTAACCTCACTGAATTAATCTGTTCTCAAGATGACTTAATGGCCCTTGAGGGTGCAAGGAAGGTTACCCCTCCACTGTTCATTCACTAAACTGATCCCACAAGACAAAGCCAACTACAAATCAATTATCATTTTAACAGAATGTTTAGTGTTATATACCTCCACATAAGCTGATGGCATTTTTTTATGTTTTAATAGGGAAAGGTCCAAACTCTAATCTTGTTACCATCCAACATCGACCTTTTAGAAAGCATCTTTAACACATTCGGTGCTAAGGAAAAATTAATAAACTTATCCTATACCTGAAAAACTATAATGCTTAAAAACTTAAATTTTGGTTCTAAAAGTCAAGATTTGAGGAGTGTATAAAATAATGATACCACTTAAAATCACATAGCCCTTCCCGTTCTGAAAATATTGTTATTTACATAAACGTTTGTAAATGCAAAAACTGCCGATGCAGTAAAAGAAAAATTGCCGCCACATTTTTATGAGATAAAATAATATGAAATTGTTTTTTAGCTCTCCAAAGATAAAAAAACTCATCAAGCAAAATTTGAATTTTTTTGGAGTCAGTTGAGCAACCAGTGCTGGACAACTCTGTATGGATATCTAGACTGTTATCCTTCATGGTAACAAAGAATTTACAATTTACAATTTTTATTATATATTCTGGACTTTGTCCCATAAAAAGTTACTGTAAAACTCAATTGAAAAAGATATGAATTTTGAAGGTCAAATTTTATACTAACCACAACTAAAGTTAAAATGAAGAAGCCGGTTCCTAGGAGCAAATGCTTGTTGTATTTAGTTTGCATGGCATTGTGATGCTCCTGCCAAGAGCCACAGGGCACAGGCAGGTCGTCCATTGTAGGCTTCTTGAAATCAGTGACGGCATAGTCTGAGCTCTTTCTGGCATTGCGACCCACTGCAACACACAACGGATTAGGAATCTTGCACAACCTATTTGACTTGGAAATCTATGAGTCCTTCAGTAAAAAAATGGGAGAAAAGGGTATAGCCAAAACGAAGTAGAGAGAATCCTTATATTATTCATATTTGAAAATTGCCTCTGAACTGGTAAGACTTATGAAAGTAGTGGTTTTATGTTACCTTTCCGTCACCAGTTCTGTTGTAATCGTTTTTCATGACCAGGTTTCTATACTAAGTTGTATCATGATCACATGGAAGTCGTCGAGAATCAAGCTGTGACTATGAAGCTGTCCAGTAGACCTTGTCGAAAGTGAAAAGAGAACAAATACACACACCACGAAGAACAATGTGCGTGTGTTCTTCGTGGTGTGTGTATTTGTTCTCTTTTAACTTTGTGGTGGATAATGTTATTATCTTTCAATTACAATCATAAAATAAAAAATTTTCCCAACATTTTATTTTTATTAGTTATAGATGGACCATCGCCACAGAGGAAATGGTAGTTTTCAACGATTTTAAAAAAATATGTTGTACAATAGACCAGACATTCTATGAAGAGAGGGTGGTAGATAATCTTATTATCTTTCAATTTCAATCATAAAATACAACAAATTTCCCAACAATTTTCTTTTTATGAGTTATGGATGAAACCTCTGTCATTGCCATTAGATGAAACCTTAGTCAACGTTCTTCTACTTGAGGGATGTTTTTTAGGCATATAATGGTTTAATAAAGTACACAGAATATGTTTTAAACGATATTTATTATAATTAACAACAATAGAAGGCAAACATCATATACTGTTTACGTTAGTTACACATAACAGCGGGAAACCGAAGTTATCTGCTACAACACTAACCCCGCGGCAGCGGGGGTGTGCGGTAAGCGTTCCCACCTTCCAAAAAAAACTAGTTTTGAGGTTAGGTTCATCCCACTGAGCTCTATGTTATATCTGGAGTCACTCTCTCTGACTAAATATTTTCCAAAAACGTGCCGTCAACACAGACATTTTTCTCTATTGTGTTGTCACTTTGACGTTATCTGGACCAATCAGAATGCATTGGGTGGACGATGTCAAAATTTCAACCAATAGGAAATAAAATAACTATACCACCAAAATGTCAAAAACACATCTGGCCGACATGACTATAAACACAGCGGCACGCTTTTTCACCACGGAGTGGTGACTCCAGATATAATATAGAGCTCAGTGGTTCATAATTTTGCGGCAGCCTTTTTTTTCAGAACCAGCTTGGAGTAGTGACATCACAGTTTAAATACCCTGACCAATGAGACAAGTGATGTCATAGTTGAAATATCCTAGAAAAATCGTGGATATTTCTTGGGCAGTTTCATACACATGAAGAACTAGGTTGGACTTAAAAGAACTTGTTCTTCAAGTGGCAGTTGCGTTTGCATGAAACACAATTTGATTAGGCCTTTAAGTTAGGGCCTATAGGTAGGTATACTAGAGTGCAGTACTATGTTGTAAAACATGTAAACTGAAAATAAATTTTATTCTTGATTCATAAAGTTTAGTACCTGGTATGCAGGTTTGCTATGACGGGGGTATTTAACTTACAAACTAATTGACTGAAAGTTAGTTCCAATAACCTACTAGTACATGAAGAACTAGGTTGGACTTAAATTATCCTTTTGAAGTGTTCAGAGAACCACTTTTCAGCTGACATCCTCTGCTATCTTTTATAGGCTTGCCTAGTTTTATTGTATACAGTTTGTTTATAAAAGTGACACAATGTATCCGACGGTGTTGGTCCAAGGTGAAACAAGTATCAGGCACCGGTAAGCTAGGGTATTTCTTTCCTTAAATATCTCATTTCACCTTTCGTCCTAGGGCACTACAACTGTTAAGTAAAATCCGGAATATATTGATTATAGACCTATCACTATTTTACCTTAAATCAAACACTTAGTTCTACGAATATTCAAACTTCTTTTACCTCTAGACCTTTTGGAGATTGGTATAAACTTATCCCAAGATCACCTAAATTGAATGCAAATTGAATGGTTTAATTGATAACATGATAATGTCAAATTCATTTTGAATAAATTCGAGACACCTAGTCCTAACCCATCAGTATACCTTATGAACATGCGTATGTTACTGGAAGGGGAAAGGCGGATGACCTAGGCCTAGGAAGACAAATTCCTAAAATGTTGGGCTAAGGCCTATTTGTCAATTTTAAAACTAAAGCCATATAAAGTCAACAAGTATATTTACTTACAGTTGTTAAGGGCAAACCTCCTGAAAACACCACTCATATTTTATAGATTGATATTCACTAATATTCAGTATCACCTTCACTGAACACCTAAAATTCACCTTCAGCAAATTGCAATCAGCTGACGAGCTGAGCTGACTATTGTGACCAGTGTCTCCACCATATCAACATCATTTTACCCTAAAGGTACTTAAAAATTTAACTTTTTTTCGGAGCCATATTTCAGAAACTATGGACCTATAATAACAGGTTTGGTCTTAAATTGAAAACTGTAAAATTTGGAACTTTTTTAAGTTTGGTGAATTTTGACCCTGAAAGACGTTCATCAAATAAAAATTACATTAAATTCCTACAATTTAAGACCATTTTAGTTTCAATAGGCCTAAGAATGTCCGAGATATGGCTTTTTAAAATTTCCATTAATACTATTACTATTTTTAGTGAATTTCCTTTGGAAAGTGAACTATTAGCATGACCCGCACGGTGAAACTTAAGCCCGGGACCACCATACAAGTTCCTAACGTGACCCCCTGAACACGTTTTGGGGGTCGTTCAAAATTGTATATATAATATATATATATAATAGGGTAAGAAACAAACAGGACTATTTCTTGTTATCAAAGCTGCAAAAATTAACACTACATTATACGAAAATATGTTTTAGTTAATAAATAATCGAACGTTTAAATCCCAGGGAGAATGTGGATGGACTGTCAAAGAATAATAAATTTGAAAACACATGTTCTTGTAGTGTTTTAAATATTTTAAATTTGACATATTCCCGGTTTTTCTACATGTTATTGTTGTGATAAATAAACAAGTTTACAGTTGGAATTAACTTTATGAAGGTTATAATTTATAAGGTTCTATTTAGGTTTCCAAAGTTATTTTTCAGTGGCTGTACGTAATATGTTGTATCGGGATAGAAACAAGAAGCATGAAAGCGTGTTTTAATTTAGTATTTTGTTGTTTCGTTGTTTGTTTTATATATCCTAATAAATGAGCAGAGTATGTCGGAGCAAGGATCTTCCACGAGTTCTACTTGTTTCATATGTAGCTTAAGTTTGCAAGAAGGTGACATTGTATTGGTGAAAGAAAAAGGTGTTCAAACTCTTGGATTATGTAGTGCTGCACTGAAACATTCGGTCAATGAAAGACTATATTGAGACATTTGCAGCAGATATACATCCATACTGCATGCCAGAAGCGGTACAATAACCCCAAGTTGATGAAAACAGCTGTTCAACGTGGAGAAACAGATATAAAAAAAGAACTACAAGAGCTTCCTCTGAGCAGTTCAACTTTAAAGATCGCTGTTTCTTGTGCGGGGAAGTCATAACAGCAGAATTCATTGAAGCTCAGAAGAAATGTACGCCAGAAAAAAGAAACACTGTGCATAATGTGGTGAAGATAACAATGAGCAATACCCCCGTTGCAGCAAACCTGCGTACTCGGCGAATTTCCAATGAAAAATATATGTCTTAATACCACAAAGCCGCATACCAAGTTTCATTAAAATATATATTGACAAATAAGTGATATATCAAATTTGAATTATTCTTCATAAGAATAACATTGGGGATGAGTACGCAGGTTTGCTACAACAAGGAACAACAAATATGGGGTTTCATGTAAATATCAATATTACCCAACTAGATGAAGCACATACCAAGTTGCATCAATATAAATTCATAAACAAACTATATATACCTTTTAGCGAATTTCCCCTATAGGGAAGAAGCTATTACCGTAGTCGGCATGGTAAGACCTAGGCCCGGGACCATGATAACTTTTCGTTTTGAGGTCCCCAGACCCCAAAAACACCATTCGTTCGAAACTGTATATATATTAGCGAATTTCCCCTATAGGGAAGAAGCTATTACCGTAGTCGGCATGGTAAGACCTAGGCCCGGGACCATGATAACTTTTCGTTTTGAGGTCCCCAGACCCCAAAAACACCATTCGTTCGAAACTGTATATTTATATATATATATATCTATCTATATATATATATATATATATATATATATATATATATATATATGTGTCCGTGAGCACGATAACTCTCGTAAAAATTATCCGATTTTGATGAAATTTGGTATAAACGTGTAAAGCAACATTTATGACTTTAAGTTCGAAAACCAGCCAGATCGCTCTATCCGAAGGGGTATTTTGGGGGGGTTTTGTACCCCAAAAATGGGTTTTTCGAATTTGTTACATATAATTTTGGAAATAGTCAAATTTTATTTTTTCCCATTTGATTCAGCTTAAAAAAACAAACAATTTGGTATTTTGATCATTTCTCTACGTCAATTGGTTACCGAGATATTGAAAGTGCTAAACACAGTACGTTGTCTAATAAATGTTATTCTTATGGAGGAAAATAAAAATTTTATATCCCGCTTATTTATGAACGTATACTGACGAAACTTGGTATACGGCTTCATCTAGTTGTGGACCATTGATATTTGCTCAAAAAACAATTTTTTACCCAAGGCTCCCGTAGCAGCAAACCTGCATACTCAGCTCCATGTTATTCTTATGGAGAATAAGTAACGTGTTATCTGCCTTCATTATGAAAATAAATTAATTAAATTTGGTATGTGGCTTTACCTACATGAGTTATATTGATATTTGTATAAAACCCAATTTGTTGTCTTCCTTGCTTCAGCAAACCTGCATACTCAGCTGCCATGTTATTCTTATGGAGAATAATTAAAATGTCATAAATCGTTTATTTATGAATGTATACTGATGAAACTTGGTATGTGCCTTTATGTGGTTTTAAGATACATATATATGCATTGGAAATTCGCTGAGTACGCAGGTTTGCTGCTACGGGGGTATATATATATATATATATGTGTCCGTGAGCACGATAACTCTCGTAAAAATTATCCGATTTTGATGAAATTTGGTATAAACGTGTAAAGCAACATTTATGACTTTAAGTTCGAAAACCAGCCAGATCGCTCTATCCAAAGGGGTATTTTGGGGGGGTTTTGTACCCCAAAAATGGGTTTTTCGAATTTTTTACATATAATTTTGGAAATAGTCAAGTTTTATTTTTCCCCATTGGATTCAGCTTAAAAAAACACACAATTTGGTATTTTGATCATTTCTCTACGTCAATTGGTTACCGAGATATTGAAAGTGCTAAACACAGTACGTTGTCTAATGTTATTCTTATGGAGAAAAATAAAAATGTTATATCTCGCTTATTTATGAACGTATACTGATGAAACTTGGTATACGGCTTCATCTGGTTGTGGACCAATGATATTTGCTCAAAAAGACAATTTTTTACCCAAGGCTCCCGTAGCAGCAAACCTGCGTACTCAGCCCCATGTTATTCTTATGGAGAATAAGTAACGTGTTATCTGCCTTCATTATGAAAATAAATTAATGAAATTTGGTATGTGGCTTTACCTACATGAGTTATATTGATATTTGTATAAAACTCCATTTTTTGTGCTCCTTGCTTCAGCAAACCTGCATACTCAGCTGCCATGTTATTCTTATGGAGAATAATTAAAATGTCATAAATCGTTTATTTATGAATGTATATTGATGAAACTTGGTATGTGGCTCTATGTGGTATTAAGATACATATATATGCATTGGAAATTCGCTGAGTACGCAGGTTTGCTGCTACGGGGGTATTTGATTATTTTTGTGTGTGTTTGCACTCTAGCGGTCGCATTTTTTGTCCGATTTACTTCAAATTTGATAGGGACATACCTTTTTGTAATCAGTTGGGCAAGTTCGTTGGGCAAAACAATCGGAAAACTCTAACCCCCTTTTTTTTGGATTTTAAATTTATAAATTTGAGTTTTTGGGCCCAAAAAGGGTCATAAAAGCCCTAAATGTAAGATTAATGGATACTAGGTTATAGAACGTAAACAGGCGAAAATTTTAAGCCCCCCTCATCATTCTAGCGCTAATATTTACCGAGTTATTAAAGGAAATGAAAATTGAGTAAACACAATACGTTGTCTTATGAGGATTTTACATTGGAAAAGGCTGTTTTTCATATCTTGATGTAGTTTTATCACTCCTAATACCCCGATATCGATTTTTGATCCTGAAGGTTCATCTTCCTAAGCTTACAATGCACACCATTGCCATCCCAATACTGCATTTAAATAGAACCAGGTGCATCAGAACTGCCAAAAAAAACTGAATATTTTACATTTTGCTAAAAATGTCACAAATCTTTGTTTATTTCCGTTATTTGATTTTCTAAGTTTTTATTGGGGAAATTCACTTCCCTCAGGTCAGCGTGCTGCGTGCGAACTCGTTTTGTTTTAAAGCTACACTACTGATTCAAATCTTAAGAATAAAATAAAATGTATTCAAAATTAAAACTCTGTAGTTTTATTCAAAATAATGTTTGTTTATAATTAGAAAAAAAACTCTAATAAAAGCTTTACATTGTTAAGAGGAATTGCAAAAAATATGAAAAGGTAACAGAGGGGAAACACGTTGACATTGAAATCAGCATTGTCAAAACTGAATTGAATAAGGCATTTTGCTTTAACTCTAGTTTATCTGGCCGCATGATGGCTGACGATTCAAGCACAGTGGTTTCCCTGTAACTAGATGAAAACCCTTAGGGATTCCAGCGTTTCAACAAGATGTTTTGATCTAAACTTGTGATATAAATAAGACCCAATGCCATGTAGTAAAGAAGAGACAAATGAGCGAGGTCGCACTGATGATATTAATGAGTGTGCGAGAGCTACACATTTTTACAATAACCTTCTAGATTGCCTCGTTTCTGTGTGAGGATCAATGTGTTCAAGAAGAGTTTTAATGACTCAGGGATGACAGAATGGACGTCTTTCAAAAACTCATTTGATGGTGTACGAAAATTCAATACACCTGTGAGCGAATATCTTCCCGTATGATATCAGCAGCTGCCTTCACAACACATAGCCTTTCTTGCTGAGGATCTAATTTGCTCGTATTTTCGTACCATGAGTTTGTGAAAGTCTTATAACCGGTATTTTTAAAACAAACAACTGTTGCTTTATTTGCGGTCTCTTCAATTAGAACGTCGTTGCCATATTTCTCAAATGTCCGTTTCTTAATGGTTCGAATATCAGGTTTTTCTCCCTCTATCTGTTGAATAAGTTGGCATAGAAAAAACTGACACTCGTCAGAATGCTGTTCAAGATAAGCGAAAATGCAATCCATGGCTTTATTAGTGAATTTCCTTTGGAAAGTGAACTATTTTATTTAGCATGACCCGCACGGTGAAACTTAAGCCCGCGATCACCATAGAAGTTCCTAACGTGACCCCCTGAATACGTTTTGGGGGGTCGTTAAAAATTATAGATATATATATGTGTTTGCACTCTAGTGGTCGAAGTTTTTGTCCGATTTACTTCAAATTTGGTAGGGACGTTCCTTTCTGTAATCAGTTGGACAAGTTCGTTGGGCAAAACAATCGGAAAACTCTAAACCCCTTTTTTGAGGATTAATCTTTCAAATTTCGAGTTTTTGGGCCCAAAAAGGGTCAGAAAGGCCCCAGATGTAAAATCAATGCATGCTAAAAGATGGGAATTAAAAAGGCGAAAGTTTTAAGCCCTCTCTCGTCATCCTAGCATAAATATTTACCGAGATATTAAAGAAAATGTGTATCGACTAAACACAGTACGTTGTCTTACGGGGGTTTTATACTAGAAAAGCCTGGTATTCTTTTGTAAGAGTACTTTTATCATCCCCAGCAACCTCACGCTTACTTTTAAGCCTGTCTGGACCTTCTCCTAACCTTATAATGCGCTAAATTGTATTCCCAGCTTTGCAAGTAAATGAAACCAGGAGTATCAGAACAGCCAAAAAAATCAATGTTTTCAGATTTTAATAAGAATTGGACAAATGTATGTTTTTTTACACTGATTTTGAGTTTTAAAAGTTGTTATGTGGAAATACACTTCCCTCACGTCAGCGTGCTGCGTGCGAACTCGTTATTAATATTGCAGTGGACATCTTCCTAGGCCTTTTGATGGAGATTTGTAAAGCTTTCTTTGGCAAAACAAATGGTATCTTGCATGGAGTGCTACACCTAAACAGTCATCTCCTCTGAAATTCGTTCCTTTATTAGTGAATTTCCTTTGGAAAGTGAACTATTAGCATGACCCGCACGGTGAAACTTAAGCCCGGGACCACCATAGAAGTTCCTAACGTGACCCCCTGAACACGTTTTGGGGGGTCGTTCAAAATTATATATATATATATATATATATATATATATATATATATATATATATATATATATATATATATATATGTAATTTTCAGTAAAAAGGGCTACTAAGGTCCGAAACATGTCGGTCTTGAAATAAAATAATTTAAACCAGGGTACTGTGTTTAAAATGTTTCAAATAATAAATATATATATATATATGTGTGTGTTTGCACTCTAGCGGTCACATTTTTTGTCCGATTAACTTCAAATTTGGTAGAGACGTTCCTTTCTGAAATCAGTTGCACAAATTCGTTGGGCAAAAGAATCGTAAAACTCCAAACCCCTTTTTTGGGGATTAATTTTCCAAATTTTGAGTTTTTGGGCCCAACAAGGGTCTAAAAAGTCCCACATGTAAAATTAATTCATGTAAAAAGATGGGAATTAGTGAGACGAAAGTTTTAAGCCCTCTTTCGTCATTCTAGCATAAATATTTACCGAGTTATTAAAGAAAATGTGTATAGACTAAACACAGTACGTTGTCTTATAGCAGGAGTAGAAAAGCCTGCTACTCCTTTGTTAGAGTACTTTTATCATCCCCAGCAACCTCACGCCTACTTTCAAGCCTGACTGTACCTTCTTCTAACATTATAATGCGCAAAATTGTATTCCCAGCATTGCAGGTAAATGAAACCAGGAGCATCAGAACAGCCAAAAAATCAATGTTTTCAGATTTCAATAAAAATTGGAATACAAGTATGTTTTTAGACTAATTTTAAGTTTTAAAAGTTTTTATGTAGAAATTCACTTCCCTCACGTCAGCGTGCTGCGTGCGAACTCGTTTTAATCGCGCCCACTCGTCACCTCGTATTTCTGCTGATCTTAATACGTTTTTAGCGAATTTCCCCTATAGGGATGAAGCTATTACCGTAGTCGGCATGGTAAGACCTAGGCCCGCGACCATGATAACTTTTCGTTTTGAGGTCCCCAGACCCCAAAAAACCCATTCGTTTGAAACTGTATATATATGTATGTGTGTGTGTCTGTGTGTGTGTGTGTGTGTGTGTGTGTGTGTGTGTGTGTGTGTGTGTGTGTGTGTGTGTGTGTGTGTCCGTCCGTGGGTGCGATAACTCTCGTAAAAATGGTCCGATTTTAATAAAATTTGTACAAACGTGTAAAGCATTGTTTATGTCTTTTAGTCCGATAACCAGACAGATCGACCCATCCGATTTGGTATTTTGGGGGGGTTTTGTACCCCAAAAATGGGTTTTTTGAAGTTTTTACATGTAATATTTTAAAAAGTCAAATTTTAGTTTCCACCATTGGATTCAGCTTAAAAAACACACAATTTGGTGTTTTGATTATTTCTCTACGTCTGGTTACAGAGATATTGAAAGTGCTAAATACAGTACGTTGTCCAATGCTATTCTTATGGAGAATAAGAAAAAAATTATAGCTCATTTATGAACTTAAACTAACGAAACTTGGTATACGGCTTCATCTGGTTGTAGTCTATTTTTATTTGCACCAAAAAACAATTTTTACCATAATTACCGTAGCAGCAAACCTGCGTCCTCAGCCCCCATGTTATTTTTATGGAGAATAAGTAAAATGTAATGTACCCCTTAATTCTGAACATAAATTAATAAAACTTGGTATGTTGGTTCACCTAGTTGAGTTCTATTAATATTTGCATAAAAACCAATTTTTTGTGTTCCTTGTTGCAGCAAACCTACGTACTCATCCCCCATGTTATTCTAATGGAGAATAATCAAAATGGTATATATAGTTTATTTATGAATTTATATTGATGCAACTTGGTATGTGGCTTCACCTAGTTGAGTAATATTGATATTTACATGAAACCCCATATTTGTTGTTCCTTGTTGTAGCAAACCTGCGTACTCATCCCCAATGTTATTCTTATAGAGAATAATTCAAATTTGATATATCACTTATTTGTCAATATATTTTAATGAAACTTGGTATGCGGCTTTGTGGTATTAAGACATATATTTTTCATTGGAAATTCGCTGAGTACGCAGGTTTGCTGCAACGGGGGTATTGCTCATTGTTATCTTCACCACATTATGCACAGTGTTTCTTTTTTCTGGCGTACATTTCTTCTGAGCTTCAATGAATTCTGCTGTTATGACTTCCCCGCACAACAAACAGCGATCTTTAAAGTTGAACTGCTCAGAGGAAGCTCTTGTAGTTCTTTTTTTATATTTGTTTCTCCACGTTGAACAGCTGTTTTTATCAACTTGGGGTTATTGTACCGCTTCTGGCATGCAGTATGGATGTATATCTGCTGCAAATGTCTCAATATAGTCTTTCATTGACCGAATGTTTCAGTGCAGCACTACATAATCCAAGAGTTTGAACACCTTTTTCTTTCACCAATACAATGTCACCTTCTTGCAAACTTAAGCTACATATGAAACAAGTAGAACTCGTGGAAGATCCTTGCTCCGACATACTCTGCTCATTTATTAGGATATATAAAACAAACAACGAAACAACAAAATACTAAATCAAAACACGCTTTCATGCTTCTTGTTTCTATCCCGATACAACATATTACGTACAGCCACTGAAAAATAACTTTGGAAACCTAAATAGAACCTTATAAATATAACCTTCATAAAGTTACATTCCAACTGTAAACTTGTTTATTTATCACAACAATAACATGTAGAAAACCCGGGAATGTCAAATTTAAAATAACACTACAAGAACATGTGTTTTCAAATTTATTATTCTTTGACAGTCCATCCACATTCTCCCTGGGATTTAAACGTTCGATTATTTATGAACTAAAACATATTTTCATATAATGTAGTGTTAATTTTTGCAGCTTTGTTAACAAGAAATAGTCCTGCTTGTTTCTTACCCTATTTACAATGCATGCAATCAATACATATTACTTATTAATATTAATCTATTTATTAAAATACATCTTGCAAGTGTATTAACGAACACATGAATGACCAGTAAAATTTAAAATAATATGACAAAACCTTTTCCAAATAACTAATCACCTATAACATTGAATGTTAAGAACATCACTGGCATTTTTTCTCATATTAAATAATCATAGCCCGATGGAAACCATAGAAACCATCCAACAATTGTTTGTAAATTACAACACTTCCAAGCTAATTACGAAAAATAAAACATGGCAAGAATTCCCATAACGTGCGTACACCACATATCAGACATCAGCGGTAACGTACCACGTGACAAAAATCAGCCTTGGCCAAAACAATTTAAGAACCGATCTATAGAGAGAGTGAGAGAGTGTATACTGATAGAGCCCCATGGAAAATAACATCGACGGAAGATTTGACGAAATTTAAAGAGCCATATCTCGGACATTCTTAGGCCTATTGAAACCAAAACGGTCTTAAATTGTAGGAACTTTAATGTGCTTTTTACATGATAATAGATGTTCACTATGAATAAGTGCTCTTTCAGGGTAAAAATTCACCAAACTTAAAAAAGTTCCAAAATTTGCAATTTTAACTTTTTTCGGAGCCATATCTCAGAAACTATGAGACCTATAATAACAAGTTTGGTCTTAAATTGTAGTGAATTTAATGTACTTTTAAAATTAATAGAAGTGTTCCTTTTGAAAAAGTGACGCTTTAGGGTCAGAATTGGCCAAACGTAAAAAAAGTGCAAAATACCGGCGATTTTTACGCTTTTTTGCGATAATCCGGAAGGTCGCCGAGGTCGAAAAATTGGATTTAGCATCTCGGTACTATCCCATACAATATAAAACGAGTTCGCACGCAGCACGCTGACGTGAGGGAAGTGAATTTCCACATAAAAACTTTTAAAACTCCAAATCAGTGTAATAACATACATTTATTCTAATTTTTATTGAAATCTGAAAACAGTGATTTTTTGGCTGTTCTGATGCTCCTGGTTTCATTTACCTGCAAAGCTGGGAATACAGTTTTGTGCATTATAATGTTAGGAGATGGTCCAGACAGGCTTGAAAGTAGGCGTGAGGTTGCTGGGGATGATAAAAGTACTCCAACAAAGGAATAACAGGCTTTTCGTGTAAAATCCCCATAAGACAACGTACTGTGTTTAGTCGATACACATTTTCTTTAATAACTCGGTAAATATGTATACTAAAATGACGAGTGAGGGCTTAAAACTTTCGCCTCACTAATTCCCATCTTTTTACACGCATTAATCTTACATACGGGACATTTTTGACCCTTTTTGGGCCCAAAAACTCGAAATTTGAAAGATTAATCCTCAAAAAAGGGGTTTAGAGTTTTCCGATTGTTTTTCCCAACGAACTTGTCCAACTGATTACAGAAAGGAATGTCCCTACCAAATTTGAAGTAAATCGTACAAAAAATGTGACTGCTAGAGTGCAAACACACATATATATGTCTATATATATATATATAGACATATATATATATATATATATATATATATATATACAATTTTGAACGACCCCTCAAAACGTGTTCAGGGGGTCACGTTAGGAACTTCTATGGTGGTCCCGGGCTTAAGTTTCACCGTGCGGGTCATGCTAATAGTTCACTTTCCAAAGGAAATTCACTAAAAAAAAAACCTACAACCCCATTTCATGCAAGCTAGACCCCGCTTTTTATGACAAGGTTACTGTGCTATAGGGGGAATATATCATAAACTTTTTCAAATTTTAGCATCCCTAGATCTTTCTGGACTGTTGAGATTATCAGTTCTCACCAGTCATTTTAATAATGACTGCTATTAGTAATGCGGATGAAGGATGTTAACCCTCACACTAGAGGGATGGACATCTCTTGTATTGACGCGTTTGTTTTCGCCGTGGCGGTTGGGGAGGGGGAGGGTGTTTTGTCTCGGGCTGGTGATAAAGTAAACAAACTAACGGTTTAGGTGCCTCATCATCTCTCCCCAGCCACGGACGTTTGTCATTCGCCATGTCATTATACCGACAAGATATTTTAATTTATTTAGTTGGTTGATTATATTAGTCGTAATTTTACAACAGTAACGATTGTAATTCGTTAGCCTAAATACCTGAGTGTGACTAAAATTATTAACAAATATAGCGCAAAATGTATTCAACTGTTATAATTTTTGTAGCGAAATTTTGTTGTTCGTTTTACAACTAAAATAAACAAGGTCCGTTTCTCTGATTATATGGTTAATTGTTGTCCAAATGTGTTGCTGTTTCTGTTTGTATATTTAATTTACTATAACAATCTGTTTTTTTTATTTTTAAAATCACACAAAATGATTTCTTTTAATTTCAAATTCGTTTCAGTATCCATTCTATCTACAATTAAATATACTAGTTGTCCTGTTGCTCGAATCCGAGCAAGTTTGTACCCAATGAAAGGTTACTTCGTATGTAAACACACATAACAAAACATGTGATATTAAAACGGATGATAACAACGTATTTTGAATCAGCACGTGGTTTAGACTTCCGCCGTCGCGTCGGACAGCGCCACTGTTCCGAAAATTTAGCCCTTTACTGTATTTAAGTAATACTCTTTCTTAAAATTCTGAGACGTGTTGGCAAATCTACGTAAAAATACCTATAACTTGACACCTTAAACGTTAAAATCCGTCCAGCCGTTATCGAGTTATGACTGTGAAGAAAAAACCCCTAGCTTATTATAGATGACACAGTTATTATCACTGCCACTATCTGGGGGTCGGCTGTGTTTTATCGGTGGCCAGTTTAAAAGAATTTGTTGTATAACAATCATTAATAGCAGGAAACCAACTGTTGTTTTACTGCTATTAATTAATAACGTTGTTTTAACTATTAACTCAATGCACAATGATGTCAAACCAATTGAATATTTCCGATTTTACCGTTTACAAATGGTGATACAAAAATGTGTTCCAGGCTTTATTTTACGAGTAGTTGAAATTTCTGACTTAATTTAAATTCTTTGGTTATTTTACTGATTGAAGTAAACAAGAAAAAAGGCAACACATATGAAAACCCACCACTGCAGTTTTCAACTTTCCTAGAGCGTTAAAATTATAGTTATTAATTTGAAGTATAAATATAACGTTAAATAAACAAAGACGAACTAGTACATGCTGACTCTCATGCTAATTTTACCTACATCAGTATTTTGACTGTAAAAGTTTTAAAAGTGATATTTTAGGGCATGCAGGTACTGTATTGTATTGAAAATTAAAATGAAGCCATTTTTTAGAGTCAGTACACCTAACAAAAACTAGTAAGCCACTATTTTGTTGCTGTATGACACTTAAACATCTCAAGTGTTATAATATGTAACTTTTTCAAATTTAAGCATGTCAATTTTCTTATCAGACTTCTTCCAATATCTAATTACACAAGGAATTAAAGTTTACCAAAGAATCTGGTTAGTAAAAACCGCTTATCTCTCTCATAATGTATCTTTGTGCAGTTAATAATAGTAAATTTTATTCAATACAATAAAAATTGCCCAATAATCGGGACTGCCTCTTTCAAACAAAATACAATTCAAAATAACAATACATTTAGTAATACAGTACTATTAATTTTGTGGGCTTTAGAGACCGAATAAATTACTTCTTACAATTTAAACATATAGTATTTCAAAGTAATTGTGACTGTCTTGAATATTTATTTGATGCCATTACAACTTTTTACAGTCGCTAGCAACTAAATTAAATATATAATACAGAGATGATTCCTCTTGATTTTATTAGAGAAATAGATTGTATTTTTCTTTTTAACATTTTATATTTGGTCGTTATATTTGATTTTGGACCACCAAGAGACAATCGCAAAGAGTCGCCTTATCAATGATCAGAGACGAGGACCTTCACAAAAACACACAAAAGCCGGTGTATGTTGCTTCTGACGAGTTGGCGCAAGCGCGGCGCGACAGTTGCCATCGATTACGATAGGTGTCGCTAGTGTCGGCGCTGCCGGTACAACTACAGCACCTGACCACAAATAGTGCAGCAGCGAGCCACAACACCGCCACCGCCACATTAACCTAGTGAGTGTTGGGCAGTAGTTGCCGACAGACTGTGCCGGGGACACAGGATGATTTTCGTGGCCAGATGACGATGAGCATAGACCAGAAGTTGATGTACGCGTTCCGGGGGTGGATAGCGTTCGTGGCGTTCATGGACCTAGGGGTTGCCTTCCGCTCCTTCATAGAGAAGCGGTGTTTCCTCGGAGAGTACGCGGAGACCAAGTCTGACCAGTTGATCGAACAGAGTAAGCGATTTTAAGTATTTTACTCTAATTTAGATATACATGTTGTAACCTTCAAACGTAACAACTTTATAGTTTTATTTGCATCGATTAATATAAAAAAAAAAAACAAATTTTGAAATCATTATTTTTTTCAAATCTTTAACATGCATGCACTCGTATGCAAAATATCTATTACTTCGATACAAACAATGGTGTTTTGTTTGTGCGATGAGAAGCCGCCGATACTTTTGTTTATGCATGCGCAAACAGCAAACACCCTTCCACCCCGCGACGCCCAAAGAATGCGTTATTGGGAGTTAGAAAGGGGGAAGCCTGGCACTGATACTGATCCTGGTATTGTATCGCGTGTCTCAGACATTTCACTTTTGATTAATTTGTATGTAGGAAAACAACAATTCTTGGATAATACGGCTAACAGCGTTATTGGTACACGGATAATTATTAAGTCTCCCATCACAACAAAATATATCTTATTACTTAATAAGTCAATCATTTTTAATAATTTTTTTCTGAGAACTACTGATCTTTTTCAAAACCTACTTGATTTCTAGGAACATTTTTTTTGCAGCATTGCATAGAAGTGGTCAAAATTGACTCTAAAAAATACCAACATGAACAAAATGTTTCTATTTCAAGACGTGTTATTGTTTGATCATATTAGTTGTTCATTATAAAAAATACCCTTCCTTATTGTTCTAAGCAGACAGCAAATTGAACAATTCAACCTCATTTAAAATTACGTCGTACGAAATGTCCTGCCTATAAAGAGCTCAGTGAATATTTGCTTCCAACTTTATTCTTGTTAGTACAAATTTGCATATAAATTATTTTCGTTTATATTTTACACAGATTTGAAAAACGGAACATTTTTGGACTCCGACGGCACATCCTGAATAGCGATTATCGAAATAAAGTGATTGGCGGAACGGCTGCGCTCTATTTCGTAACCTCGTGGAAACGTTAAATAAACGCACATGGTTAGAAATTTCCAATAAACGTTATTAAAATAGTCAGGTAAACACGAATTTAGCACGTTTAAAATATTTTGAATCTTATTCTGATGAGTTTGTATTGTTAGTTATATTTAAAACAACACGAATTACAATTAAACATGTCGCAATTCGTGTTTACAAAATATAACTCTGATTAAAGTAACATATATTTGAAACATGTGCTAAAAACGTGTTTAACTGAATAAAAAAACTTTTATTGGAAATTTCTAACCATATTTGTTTAACTTTTCCACGAGAGTATGAAATAGAACGTTTGGTCGCCGCGCGCCCGCTCCCCCACCGTCCTGTTCTAAAGCGGACGTCTGACCATCATATACACATCAAGCATAAAAATTGGTTCAATGGATCCTAGATCTCGCCCTCACAACATTTTTGATTATGTACTACTAAATATTAAGAAGACAATTTATTTGTTATACAGGAGTGTAAAATAAGTTAGGTAAATTTCTCCAAAATGTAATTTATTTATCCTTTGTGAATAAATTTAGTTTTAATTATATTTATTTTGAAAATAATGGCGAGTATCCCCAAGGGAATTTTTATCATCAGGAGTTTTTGTGCAGGTTTTAACGGCTGAAAACCAGATGCCGACGTTATCAAGCCGAAATATAAGAATATAATATTACAAAGAAAACTACAATAAAGTATATTTATTAGTCTTAACAAAGTGCAGATATTTTAAACAAATGAACGGATTAATTTTGAAATATAAGCGTCACCTCTATTACCTATTTTAGTTTTGGAAATATACAAACTGTAAAATGTGTTGATTTAAAATACATTAAAGAAACCTTTTTTTATCCAAGCGAGTAATTTTTGGATTGGGATTGTCATTTGAGGACAGGAGATTTAAGTTCGAGGTAATTTTGTGGTATGAAGTATGAGTGGAGTGATTTTGGAGGTCTACAAGTGACATTCCGCATTATCATACTCCGTGATTTGTAAAAAAGATGTGAAGATATTAGCGAATTTCCCCTGTAGGGCTATTACCGTAGGTCTCATGGTAAGACTTAAGCCCGAGACCATGATAACTTTTTGTTTTGAGGTTCCCAGATGCCAAAAACACTATTCGTTCAAATGTATATATATATATATATATATATATTACCCACATCAACAAAAAAATATATATTTTGTTAGGTTTTATATGTGTGTGTGTGTGTGTGTGTGTGTGTGTGTGTGTGTGTGTGTGTGTGTGTGTGCGTTTGTGTGTGTGTGTGTGCGTGCGTGCGTGTGCGTGTGCGTGTGCGTGTGCGTGTGTCCATGAATGCGTTAACTTGAGTAAAAAACGTCCGATTTCAATAAAATTTGGCTCAAATGTGTAAAGTGGCATTCATGACTTTTAAGTTCGAAAACCAGAAAAATCGGACCATAAGAAGGGAAGTTTATGGGGTTTCAAAATTTTCAAAAATCAGTTTTTTGAATTTGTTACCCAATTTTTTTCTGTTTGTATTTTTAAAAGACACAATTTTTGTACTGACCATTTTATAGAGCTTAAAAACACAAATAATATAGTATTTTGAATTATAGTATTTTTAATTAAGTGATTGTGGAGGAATTCCAAGAAAACGTGTTCATAAAATCTCAATGTTAATCTTATGGGAAAATGATTTTTAGCTTTTCCTCAGTTAATTTTACTGTAAACTCTACATCTGCTTTTACCAATCAGTTTAGCTCTACAAAACAATCATTTTGGTGTTTGAATTGTGATTCTACGTTAAACCGTTGCCGAGATATTCAAAGTGATAAACACAGTACGTTGTCCAATGTTATCCTTATGGAGAATAATTAAAATTTGATATCTCGATTGTTTATGAACGTACAGTATATTGATGAAACTTGGTATCAGGGGCGGATCTAGGAATTTTTTGAGGGGGGTGCACTCTAGAATTTTGTTCTCACTAAACGATAATGTCCCGCATCAACGGGAGGCAGATGTTGATACTCGCTAAATTCAATTCAATCATGATTCTAACAAATAAAACACGACATTGTAACACTTATTTTGCAATGAAATGTGTAATATTGATGTATTCCACTGATACATTAAACAGTAGGTACATAAATATACACATTTTATCCAACTACTACTTCGAAAAACCAACATTTTATACCGATTTATTTACTTACACGCACTACTAAAGGCTAAACCAACGCGCACAAAATGGCTAAGGTAGAACGCAAAGGTTTCAGAAAAGAAGAAGATTGAGGAAGACTCTAGGGTTGGTGCTGCGGTGTGTGCCACTAGGGCAACCAAAGACAATAGTTCGGTGCTGTGGTGCGTTACCCTAGGAATGCTCGTCCCAAGCCCCTAGGCCGGTGCTGCGGTGTATGTGTGGAAGCCAAGAGCATAAGTGTATGTGTTTATGCGGTGTGGAAGCCAAGGGCAATAGGCCGGTGCTGTGGTGGTTACCTAAGGGATACTCGGCCCTAGCTCCTAGGTCGGTGCTGCGGTGTGTGCTCCTAGGGCAGCCAAGGGCAATAGGCCGGTGCTGTGGTGCGTGACCTTAGGGATGCTCGGCCCAAGCCCCTAGGCCGGTGCTGCGGTGTGTTGCCCTAGGGCAGCCAAAGGCAATAGTCTGGTGCTGAGGTGCGTTACCTTAGGAATGCTCGGCCCAAGCCCCTAGGCCGGTGCTGTGGTGCGTTACCTAAGGAATACTCGGCCCTAGCCCCTAGGCCGGTACTGCGGTGTGTGCTCCTAGGGCAGCCAAGGGCAATAGGCCAGTGCTGTGGTGCGTGACCTTAGGGATAATCGGTCCAAACCCCTAGGCCGGTGCTGTGGTGTGTTCCCTTAGGTCGGCCAAAGGCAATAGGCCGTGCTATGGTGCGTTACCCTAGGGGATGCTCAGCACTGGCCGATGCCTTTACCTTACAGATAGTAAGTTGTGTTTGTCAGATTTAAGGAGCTCAGTGACTCCCTAATTTTATGTATCGATCGGCAACTGTTTATCTTACAAATGTTTGGATGCAGTAAGTTACTTAACACACATAAAGGACGTATTATTATATGGCGACTTGCTTCCTTACCGTCCTACCAACGGGGTTCACTATCTTGTCCTACACATTCCATGATAATTGTACTGTTAAAACTATTCGTAGCGACACGTTATAGGGGAGACTCCGTTTTGTAGAGCATCGCCCAGTAGGTAAGACGTATTGGTGCAAATAATGTATTTGCAAATATTAAAAACAAAACTAGTACAGCGACAGACAGCGTCACACTATTACCATTGACTATACACCTGTAGAGTTACGTCCACCATTGCGTGCGATGAATCCCGCCTCTTTTGTTATCAGACGGGCCCATAAGGTTTTCAGTTTAGTACAGATATATAGTCAATGCTATTACCATAGAAAAATAAAGCAGGTATTACCCATTAATTAAACATTTTCTGAGTCCAAGGGGGGGCGCCCCCTGGCTGGATCCGCCACTGCTTGGTATGTGGCTTCATCTAGTACTGGTATATTGATATTTGCATAAAAACTGTTTTTTTGTTGATTATACCCTTAGCAGCAAAACATCATATTCAGGCTTAGGCTTCCTTTTAAAGTCCTACATTATTTGTATTTGTTTACACCTTTAAACATTTATATAATTTAATCTGATACAGGTCATATGTTCATACCTTGATCGGGGTTTTACGGCAGTAACAATTGTGTAACAAAAAATAATAATATACTACAATTATTTATTTTATAAATTGTATTTTATATTTTAACGGCCAAGCCATTTACAACAGCAAATTGTAATGTAATATGATACAATGATGTGAAAAATGCAATCAATAAATTTACTACTCAATTAAATTAAATTAAATCAATGAATTTACTACTCAATTAAATTAAATTAAAATCTACTATTCAATGAACAAGTAGAACAAGTTAAAATTAATGAACATGAGTGAAATGTTTCTTCACTGGTGTGGCCCTTTAAGGTGTGGTGCTTAATTGGTATTCAGCACAGCACTGGTCAAAAGCACTAACCGCTGTTTATGATAGTGAAAAATATACATACACAATAACTCCATACATTGGGAATAACAAGCATCTTTTAGCAAGGGACAATGTAACAATAATAACAATAACAATGTAATAAAACAACAATAACAAGGAACAGTAGACTATCATCATAATTTAACAGCAATTATAATACCAACAACAACAAATTTAATAAAAAACCGACTTAGGCCTAGCAATAATGATTGCTGATGTGGAAAGAGATCTTAGTCAAGCTGTAACAAGAGGAAGTAAAATCAATTAGTTAAGAGTTATAGATACTTTATTATCAAATCCGAAATAGTGTCCTAGCCCCTAGTTCTATATAGCTTAGCTTATACTAAATTATTCAGAATTCCCCAAAAAGTAGTCAATACAGAACGTGACGATGAAAAGAAAGTTTAACCCGGAATACAGGAAGACCCGAACAACAGTGGTGACAGGAAATGGCAGAATGTCAGCTAAGCGGTAAGGCCGGCAAGAAAGAGGAAGAAAAACAGCTGTACGGAGTTTTGGCGCGCGCGAGCCGTCTGGCAGCAGTCCAGAGGAGACGATAATTCTCGGCTTATGCTTCGCTTACCTCCGCTTATTTCTGTTACTCCAGCTCTCCGCCTAATTAATTGCCCTCCTACACAAAGGTTGATACATAGAACGTAGGCTGGAACACCAAGAGGATATCTGTCTTCTAATATTGCCTAGTTTTGCCAAGTCACCGAGTCTAATGTCGGAAATGAGGGAATAAGAAAGTTATCTATTTATAAAAATACAGTGCTCTTGTAAGATTCTGTGTGTAACAAGGGTTTTTGTACAAACACAAAATGTATTTGAAACGTATGTGTTTGAAAACGTATTTGAAATTAAAGTTCAACGTTAAATTTTGTAAGAAAACATTTTTATAGCTCGATTTCTCATTGTGCAAAATTCTAGAGTGTGAATAAAATTTTAGGTCATTTAACCTTTTTTGACAGGATCTTAGAAATAAATATTTTTGTATTGTTATTTTTGTTACGTTACCTCCAGTTCCTGATAAAAGTTGTAACTGCCAGCTTTTGTTGTGGGATAACCCACACAATATTTCTTTTAAAATCATAAGTATAGAATCGGCTAAATTATTCAAAAATTTGAGTTTTCATATTGGATCTCATTGTTTTTTTTCTTAAAACAGCTAAAATTTCAATCTCACGTTTACAATTAATTACTGTAATACCCTATTTCCAGTTGTAGTTTGTGTTACTCCAGCTACGTTACTGTGACTTTAGATACAAAACTGTAAGTTAGTGTTTTTGGTACCAATTAAATTAACATAATCCTACAATCTAATACGAGCCATACTGTGTTGATTTGTTAAATTTATCTTGGAAACCAGCGGGAGGATTTTGTTTAAACTTTGGAATTGCGGTTTTAGGCCTCATAAATCAATTGGTGAAAACCCCAGAAAAACTACAATTTTATTAAAAAATATTTGAAAATTGAAAATTTCAAAACTGGGCACATATGGATTCTTAGTCTTAAATCAAAACACAGTAATCACATAAATAACTCCTGTCAACTCAGTCTATAATGTATGAACTTGAGATTTCTTGAGAACAGTGACTAGAACCACTGAATAAAGATAGATAGTGGTAATGTCTGAAATTAATAAATGTGAAAATAACAAAAATACTACCTGAAGGGAGATCTAACCCTATCATGCAGAAAATAGTCAAATGAGTGAATCAAATCTGTTTGGCAATGGGGGGGGGGGGGCAAATGGGGATACAAACTACTCCAGGACTATTTAGTACAGGATTTAAGGGGGGTTGAGTAAGCATGGAAAGGTTGACACAATTTTATTTTTGATTATTGTTCTGGGTACCTAGGTGATGCTAAAACCAAAAGGCCGTCGCTTCTCAGGGTGGTCCCACTTGGGAGGGAGGGGGGATACATGGCGGAAATACCGTTGACTAGAATGCTTGTATCTTTAGAACCACACAACATAGAATAGCGAATAAAACGATGTTTAATTTTAAAACGTATGTTCTTTAAAACAAGTTATTATACAAAAAGTGCTATCTCTTATCATTTAGGAGTTAAACACGTGTTTCCGCAAAATTGTGTATCTTGGAGGAGTTTATTATAGCTATAATTTTAAATATTGTTGGCGTTTATTTAACAATATTGACACATTGAAATGTAAATACATTATTTCAGTCCTATCAAAGTTGGTTTAACACAGTTTTAAATGTTAAGGAGGGCTACATCAAAATTAATACTTAATAACTACGCGGGCGCTGAAAGAACGTTTGGCTATATCTGTGAAAATCCCCGCTATTGTATTTCGAGAACTACATCAAATAGAACAGTGAATAAAATGGCGATGTATTTCCAAGTCATATGTTCTTTATGAAAAGTCATTATACAAAAAGTTATACCTGTTATTGTTTAGGAGTTAAAAACTGTTTACTATAAATAGTAATGTTTTTAAAATATTTGTTTTAAATAAATATGTTTTCATTTGTATTTTGTGTAGATAGAAAAAGTATTTGACTAACATATAGTTCATAAATAATTTAAGCAAAAGATGTAACTCGTTTGAGTTTACAGTAATGTCAGAAGCAAACGTCATATAAAACTTAATAACGAACATGGTGTACCACACACGTTGCCGTACACGGATGTTCAGTTTGTATATAATTGTATTTAAATTTCCAATTTATTTTCTGCAAAGTTAAATGTGAGGCAAAAGTCTATATATAGTTATATGATTTTAGTTGAATTTTTAACCTTTTTTAAAAATTACCTGGAAACGTTAATTGCCTGAAAACACCTGACTGCGAATTATTTGGATTAGTGGCTGAATTCCTTGACACATGGCTGGAAGATTTTCAGTATCACTTCAATATGCGAATGGTGCATCACTTTAGTAATGGTTTTAGTAATAATAAAATACAATTAAATTTGCTCATATAATTTTTTTTTGTTATATTATTAAGATGCAATTTATAATCTTCCATGGTGTAGATGCCTTTTATTAATTTAGCAGAAGTCGCTCTTATTTTCTTCTATGCAGTCGTTTGTGAAACTATACATTTTTTCCTTGTAAGTGAAGTATACAAACAGCAAGAACTTTCTTTCTTAAAACATTAGCAAGTTTGTTTGGGATGTTTTACACCTAATGGGTGGAATTAACTGTCTGGTAGAGGTATCAGTGTCATAAGCCGAAGTCGCAGGCATTTGTTTTCATCCATGTATTAGCTGTATTAGCCCTAATTCAAAAGGTCCAACATCTCCACAAGGGCAGTTGTTGAGTTTGTCCAATAATGAAGTTGGGCGATGCATCTCAATACATTTTGGTGAAAGCTATCAGAAGTGCAAGGTAATTAGGCAACTGATGTCTGAAGGTGCTGAAGGGTTTGACAAGAAGTGTAGGTAACGGCTTTCATCAAAAGAGTTTGCTTTTTTCGTATAGTTTTTAAATATAAATGTTGTAACTGTATCAGTTGCTTGGCATAGAGGTTATTTCCTCTATAAGGTTTACTAATTTTAAAAGTGTGCTGATTTTATAACAACACCGAGTGCATTCCTTTTTGTTCAAACTTTACTTAATTGTAACATCCAGTGAAAGCGTGAAGAGCTACAGACTTCCGAATTATTGTTCACTGAGAGCTTCTGCCGCTAACTGGTAACCTCAAGCTCTCTTTCTGTCCCCAACACCAACTATCATCCACATCCCTTGGCAATTCGTATTCTTGAAATCACTTCACCAAAATAATATGCCCAATCCGAAAAGATCAGTGTCTGGGCTATGAATGATTACATAATCCATAACTTTGAATTATTGCATCTCTTGCATGCAAAACATTCTTGTATGAGTTTCAATATGATTGTTTTGTAAACTTGCATTCTTGTAAATAGTATGGTTTTCATTCTTAGAGTAGCACTTGTCCTCATTTTCAAATCATCCAGACACAACAATGTTTTTTCCAACTGGCACGCTTATATTATTGATTATGTAGTTAGCAGTATATTTAATTAGAATTTCTTTATTTCCTGGTAACTCAATGTAGCGAGACCATTGTTTTGGAGGTCTTGGAGGTCTAGTAAAATCATTGTGTATCTTGACAGTTAATGAAGATTTCCTTTTAGACCTCAAACTGCTGGACGCACAGACGCATCTGTTATTTCTTACCTACTCAGATAAATACTGAGTATTATATTTATCCTTTTCAAATTAAAGTATGATGCCAAACAAGGTTTATGGTACAATAAATCTGCAGCAAATAAATCACTTACTTTATTCAAAGTACTAAGCCTAACAAATACACATCTTCTTATTGCCTTCCCCGCACAGTTTTAACAGTTTTGTAGCAAAACAACGTAGCCAATTCCATAGGTTGTCTTTATTTTGAAAGAGAGCTTCGAGTAAATAAAGCTGATGACAAATTGTTTAATGCATCGTTATTTTCAATGCTACTTTCTTGTTTCAATTGGTGCCTTACATTTCTTGAACTTGTGTATGACGAGTAGCAGTTTCTATGCCATTTCAAGCCTGGTATTTAAGTCACCAGCAGAATGGCTATAGATTATTCGAGAAATGCAGTCCTTCTTCAAAATACTAACTTATTTAATATTTGCTCAACTACCGGTTGTCGATTTAGAGTTTTTTACAAAAGCTAGGTCATTATTTTGCTGGAAAATCAAATATAAGTCCGTATCAAAATGTTTTTTGTTTTTTTGTCTAGTCTATTTAATAAAGGGAAGGTAATTTATAATATTTCCTGCTAAATTAAACACAAGTAAATAAAAATAATTAAATTGAAAAAATATAGCTAAAAGGCTTTAATACATACTAATATATGCAGCTGACAAATAATTAAATTTTGAGTTCTGATAATAGTTAAATAATAATGAATTAAATTGATACAGTACCCTTATCCTAAAAATATTTCCAACATGTCTCACTGACCCAGTCACATGACGATCAAATCAGCATGTACTAAATCACTATTGCATTTTTTTCTGAACGCACAAATAAGTACACTGATTACATGGATCCTAAAACGCCCAAACTAAATTCAGCCCTGACCGTAAAAATTGCATAGCGGTACTGAAGGAAATTCGGAGAAAAAAAAGAGTAAAAAAGTTATAACAAGTCAAGTAGACGTAAGTCGCGACTATACGGCAGGCGATCTCCACAGATGGAGCCGAATGTTCTTTCAGCGCCTGCATAGTTATTCAGTATTAATTTTGATGTAGCCTTCCTCGAAATTTTAAACTGAGCTAAACCAACTTTGGTAGGGCTAAAATAATTTATATTCATTTCAATGAGTCAATATTATTAAATGAACACCAACAAATTAAAAATTATTGATAATAAACACCGCCAAAATTCAAACTATTGTAGAAACAGGTGTTTAACTCCTAAACCATAAGACATAGCACTTTTTTTATAATAACCTTTTTTAAAGAACATGTGTTTTCAAACACAACACCGCTTTATTTACTGTTCTATGTTGTGTGGTTCTCGAGATACAAGCGTTCTAGTAAATGGTGTTTCCGCCATGTTTCCCCCCTCCCCCCCAAGTTGTCGACCACCTGGGAAGCGACGACATACGGTTTTAGCATCACCTAGGTGCCCAGAACAATAATCAAAAATAAAATTGCGTCAACCTCCTTTAAATCCCGTACTAATTAAATAATGACTGGCCTTCTCCAAGCAAAATCCTTAAGGTAATTATTTTTAACTACAACAAAGTTGGTGCAAAAGGCAGATAAACCCAGCTGGAATGTTAATGATATGGGCTGGCGAGCCACCAAATGTGCCAGAGCCTCTTGATTCCTGACAGATCAGATCTGCAGTTGTAACTTTAGTCATGTTTGTGGTTAAATGTTCACCGAAGCTTGTGCCAAGACCACCAGAACCAAACCTTCCAAATAAAACATGCCAGCAGTGCTCCTATCCTCAAACGTATCAATCCTTTCAATACTAAACGAAATGCTATTTTACAAATGTGTATGTGTGTATTATGTTCATGTGTTTATACTTATTTCAAAAGAGAGATTAATATTTCAGTTGAATTATATTAAAGATTAATTTGATCTTATAAGTTACCGAAATGTATATCCTAACATCCTCAAGTGTTTGACAGTAAAACATTCAAGAATGAAATTACCGGTACCTTTAGGTTTTTGTTTCATATTTATAGTTGAGTCTAGGGTTTATAGAAACTCATACCCTAATCAATAATTGTTTTCAAACTGAATATGCTAACCACATACACTATTCAATTAAATTTATGATTTTAAAAATTTAACTGTTTATAATTTGTTGTTTTACATCTTATCCACTTAAATAATAGAAATAAACTGAAAAATTACTTGTTATCCGTGAAGAAACTCCAAGATTTCAAAAAAGTCCCAAACCTTAAACGTCAGCATTTTCCAAGTAGATAAAATACCCCAAAAAATAGTTAAAACAAAAAGCAAACTTTTTAAATTGTACTATGATCTAGAAAATTATTTCATCCCTTTTTTAATAAAATTAACTTATTGCTAAATACTACTTGGTTACTTATTTGCTCATGCTCTAAACTCTAATATTCCTAACTCTTTGTAATCAAACAAATAATGAAATTTTCACCTTTTGAGAGAATATTAATAAACAAACAGCTTGGCAGTCAAGGACTAAGAGTAAAGAATTAAAGTCAATGAGTACTGTTATCCACTTGAACTAAGGAATACTTGTCTTAGGTCTGATGTTCATCTCAACCCTTAACACCACTTTCCTGACACAACCCTCCTCTAAATATAGGTCAGACTCTTAGCACAGAGAAACGGTTTTAAGAGTCTCTGCACTTTTGAATTAAATTGTAAACCAGCTACATGATTCTTTGTCATACTTCCAATGTTACAACAACTTTGATAACTGTTCTTATCATTTTCAAGAACCCTTAACTAATTGTGTATTTTGATAATAGAAAATGTTAACAAAATTAAAAATTTTCAATTTGCTTGCTTTGCAATTATTTGTTGAGATTCGTATACTCTGTTACTGTAAATTAACTATTTTTCTCTATTCCAGAGCACTCCTGTTAACCTCATTCTCTGTAACAAAGGCATTATGTTTTCTTTAAAAGAAGTTGGCAGCTTTTTTTCAATACTCTGCCTGCCCACATGGCCTCAGACCTACGTGGAACGCTCTGCCTGCCCACATGGCCTCAGACCTACGTGGAACGCTCTGCCTGCCCACATGGCCTCAGACCTACGTAGAACGCTCTGCCTGCCCACATGGCCTCAGACCTACGTAGAACGCTCTGCCTGCCCACATGGCCTCAGACCTACGTGGAACGCTCTGCCTGCCCACATGGCCTCAGACCTACGTAGAACGCTCTGCCTGCCCACATGGCCTCAGACCTACGTGGAACGCTCTGCCTGCCCACATGGCCTCAGACCTACGTGGAACGCTCTGCCTGCCCACATGGCCTCAGACCTACGTAGAACGCTCTGCCTGCCCACATGGCCTCAGACCTACGTGGAACGCTCTGCCTGCCCACATGGCCTCAGACCTACGTGGAACGCTCTGCCTGCCCACATGGCCTCAGACCTACGTGGAACGCTCTGCCTGCCCACATGGCCTCAGACCTACGTGGAACGCTCTGCCTGCCCACATGGCCTCAGACCTACGTGGAACGCTCTGCCTGCCCACATGGCCTCAGACCTACGTGGAACGCTCTGCCTGCCCACATGGCCTCAGACCTACGTAGAACGCTCTGCCTGCCCACATGGCCTCAGACCTACGTGGAACGCTCTGCCTGCCCACATGGCATCAGACCTACGTGGAACGCTCTGCCTGCCCACATGGCCTCAGACCTACGTGGAACGCTCTGCCTGCCCACATGGCCTCAGACCTACGTAGAACGCTCTGCCTGCCCACATGGCCTCAGACCTAAGTGGAACGTATAAAGCAAAGCAAGGGATGAGCTGCTAAGCACAAGCTAGTCGGTAGTACTCAAATTTACTTGCCAGGGCCGCTGCCATGGATCCGAAGCCTGTTGCCTTGACCACTGCACCTCTTGATGGGACACTTGACCAATCATGTCTTCTTTATGGTTTCAGGTGACCCAACACTGCCCAGGGTCCTGGGGATGTACTCCATATTGAAAGCAATAGCCCTCATCCACTGTACAGTTTTTATTCATTACAGGCCGTAAGTTAAATTGAAATTATACATTCAAAGTATAAAATGTAATGAAGTTAAGGTAAGATGTCTCATGAAACTATTTTTACAAATTTGTAAATTTATGCTTGAAATTTTTTAAATTTTAGCATTAATATTAGAAATTTATAAAGGTGTACCAAGTACACATTTTAGTTTTTAAAATGAAGCAAACCTTGGCCATTCTGGAACAAGTTTGCCATACAGTTAGAGGAGCGAAGTTCCCTAAAATAAAATAAAATGAAGCATAGGCTTAGTTCAACAAAAACTAATACATTTGAAATATATTGTAATATATGAAAAGTAAACATAATCACTATCACTATCATTCTCTCCCCGCCCCCAATACACAAATTACATTTTTATGTGTTGAAGAAAAACCACCTGTGCCAAGTTTATTTTAAACATCGGATATGTTCATTACAAATACCGTTTTCTCAGGTGATCTAGTAGGTGAGTGGCATAGTTTCGAAATTTGGCATTGTAATATACTATTTACATTTTTATTGCTTGATATTGCCAGACAAATCAATATAATTAATTAAATCATGATTTTATATAGTCCAAAATAATGCTTGTAGAGATATTTTTGCGTGTCAAATTAATACATTTATGTTCAAATAACTAAGGTACCTCACAGAAGTCTTTCAGTAAAATGTTAAAGGTATTACTTAAATTAAATAGTAAATAGAATATAAATATGTTTATGTTCAAGAAAATATATTTAAATTGATTTTATTCAATTGTTATATATTTTTTATTCCAGAATTATCAGTATGGGAGTTTGCTCACTACTCTTGACCATAATCATGTACACAATGGAAGCTTTATATTACCAGTCTGCAACTTTAAACTTTTACATAATATTCCCTTGTGCGTTAAATGGTAAGTAAGATTTTACTTCTCGATTAAACATTATGGTTGTGATTCTGGTTCTATAAATAATCTATTGTTACTCCAGCTTACTCTCTCCCCTCAATTCGGAAGTTGTGATAGACTGACTCAGTAAGTGAGAGCTTTATCTTAATGATGCACACAACCGAAACTAACGGCAACGGTTGGTATCAACCAGCACGATTGCCGCTGTTCTCTCTCCTCTATGTCACACTATAAAACTTTAGCACAGGACATCCAAATCTGCGTGCTTGTGGTTATCTAACTGGCATGATAAAACCTCGGCCGTGCCTGTGATTTGATAATGCAAGGGATTGTCAATAACTGCCCTCAGAATATATAATGCATTATTCACGACTCCAGTATGATTCTGTCATTGATAAGTGGGAGCGATCACATTAGATATTCTTATGAGTTCATATTTCATAAGAAATAGGCAAATTACTACTAGCATTTTGTAATAATCTTAGTTTTTATATAATCGAACAAATAAATCCTGACATTATAGTTCAATGTCGTGATTATGTAAGTTACTGTTGAATAACTAAACTTGTTCTCATAATGGTATATAATACAATTTGTCAATAAAATTAGCAAACGTAAGGAACTCTCTATGGAAAATAAGCTTTCAACAATTTAAAATGCTTACAAATTAATTATTAACAATAAAATAAAGTTTTCATTTTGAAATAGCTTTGCCCAAAAACTTCCCTCGTTCACCTGATTTAAGTTTTACAGCCAAATCAAATCACACTTCAATTTAATTTATGGTCTTAAAGGTGAACAAAAATATTTTTCCTCCAATTTTGTCTCCAAGACCTTTCATTCATTCTGGTTGACAGGAGTGAAACTTATGGCTTTCTCAAAAGTTCCTGATACGGTTTGGTTTTATATAGATTATTATTAATTTCAACCAACTAATTTTTTTATTCTGTTGTAAGCTACAAAAAAATGAATTCTTGATAAAAAATAATCAAATAAAACAACAGAATATATATATTTAGTAATATAAAATTATTTGATCTTAAAAATGAAAATGAACTAAATTTATACATTACTAGCTGTTACCCGACAGACGTTGTCATGCCTTTGACTATTACCAACTAAAACCAATATCACCAAGATCACCTGTTCAAGTAAACATGTCATTAGCTTTTATGTAAACAACAATATCTTTCCATAAGGTTTATATGGGAACCCTTTTGGGCCTCTTGGGAGAAACCCAATTGAGTTAAGTCGAAATGGATGGCTTGAAAACCTTCTCCGTGAAATTTTACATATATATATACCAAGTTTCATAGCAAACGGTCCAACGGTGTCTGAGTCCATAAACTACAAATATATATACAAATAAACAAACCAACATCCTTTTTTATGGGTATAGATTTATTTCTTCCGTTTTATAGTTTACAATTTGATGTACCATGTATATATATGATTTAAAATTGATAAATAAATTGATTTATAGTAATTTTCTCCAGTTTTGGTGTCGTTACTCTAAAGTATACACCGGAGTTGCAAACAAAATTGTGAACATTTTTTAGACCGACAATCATTTGTTGACAAATTATTGGTTTGTTTAACCCCATTAGAATTATTTTTAGCCAACATTTCATTTTTTTTTACTAACACCTATAGTATTTAATGTGAGTTTTTATTTTTAACTCACTGCATTAAATGTACATACCAATACCTATAGTGTAATGTCAAATACCAATGGGGTCTGTCTAGCACCAAACAAGAGAGGACCTAATTAGTATTATTATTTTCTGAAAGTTTAACTAAAATAATACTTACAATAGTTTATGCTACGCTAACTATTGCTTGAATTTAAATATAAAAAGTAATTACGTTTCCAAAATAAAATATGGGAATCCATGTTCTTGTTTCTACATTCATGACTGTGCACTGGCTGCAAGATGTGAGCTCCATTCACACGATGACAAGCCACAGGGTTTGGCAGGGTGTCAATACTAATGAATAAAGAGGTTTGTGTGTCTCGTAAATAAAACAGGAGGGTCAACGGTTCTCCCCTTTCCACAGACTTTAATTTCTCATTAGCAACACATGTGCTTAACATCAAAGGCAAAAATTTAATTTAGTAAGGCTGTAAAAATCAGTTACAGAATAATTCATGTTGGTTATGTCTACCTTTGAACCTCGGTAAAAAGGTCTTTAATAGTCGTTATAATTCTTGGTAGTTTTATTAATCTAAAAAAATGGACAATATTCTATGTAAGGTTGCTAATCTTTTTGCTTTCAACTCTTTTCTCAGGTCTTACGCTTGTAGGCTTACTACTATTGCCTAGAAGACTACTTGAAGTTCCATCTCTCGTTGAGGACGAAAATGCTGAACTTCTCAAACAAGCAACAGCTTTCAAAAGAAGAAAAGCTCCGAAAAAAGCAAACTGACATCTTGAGAAATTTTTAGCAATAATTCCAACAATAAAGTAGGCTTTTGAAATTCCTGCCATTGTAAATATTATTTCATTTAATATTTTTACAATAATTATAACAATTTTAGGGAGTAAATTTAAGTTTTTGGTATTACGTTTTGCATATAGAGCAATAATACAACAAATTTACTAACATAAAATTATAAAATATCTCTAGAGTTACAATGTTTAGTAAGGCTTGCTATTTATTTAATGCATAGTTCTAGTTTGACACATTTTTCAATTGTTACACAGAGGAAAAACTAATCAGAGGTTGATTTCTTATGGGAGAGAATTACATTTAAAAGAGCTGGGTACCATGGAAGAAGTACAAAAATAATTCATTGGACTTCTGGCCCTGCTATTCCCCCACGCCTTCACTGTTGTTGCCTCACTGAGGCCTCAATCCCCGCAATATGGGATCTCAACTCTGATTCTTTCTTCTTCGTGATTGATACTAGGAATGTCGTGGTTGACTCTAATGGAATAGAAGTTCTTTTTATTTAATTAAGGCAATAACTCAATGATACAATATATTTTTTTTTTGAGAAATACAGACAACGAAACTCATAGACTCATCCTAAACAAATGAGTATCATGTAATTTTTAATATATTTTATAATCAGCCATTATGATTATTACTTTTTTCCAATCAAATCTAAAGACTAAGTTTTATGTTCAATAAATATGGAAATTGTATATGATGAATATTTATTTATTCTATACTTCCTAGACCAAGCACCTTTCATCACTCCAAGAACATCTTTTTCCACAAGAATAACAAAGCAATTTTCAGGCCAATGGGGCAGAGTTCTAATGTCAAAGTAAATATACCCCTGTTGCAGCAAACATGCGTACTCGGCAAATTTCCAACGCAAATGAATATCCTCATCAACACGTTAATTAAGATTACCTAGTTTCAACAAAGTGTATGGTTAAATTAGTGAGGTATAACATTTTAATTTCTTTCATAAGAATAACATTGAACAGATTACGCAGGTTTGTTGTAACAAGGAAGACTAATATTGGGAGTTTTATACAAATAAAAACATACCACGACCCCATCAACAAACTGTATTCATAATTAAGGGAGATATCAAATTTTATTTTATTGCCATAACATGAGATAACACAATAATCCATATGTTTTCATAAGACTGTGTATGCATGCAGGTTTACTGCTTCAGGGGTATTTCACGTGGATATTAATAGATCCACATACAGACGGTAAACATATATAAAAGATGGTACTAGGCTATCGATTTCGACCAGTCACACCAGTCATCATCAGGCCAATGAGAGAACACAACACTCCCGTCTTTTATTACATCCCGTAAGTAATATTAATAGATCCAGATGAAGCTATATACCAATTTTTAGCAATATATGCTCACAAATAAGCAAGATATACAATTTTACTTATTAACACGCATAACATTGGACAATATACTGTGTTTGCACTTTCAATATCTCGGTAACCAACTGAGGTAGAGCAATGATCATTGGTATTGAAAAGATATCCCAAAATCATGAAATATTAGCCAAAATGATTAGGTGTTTATAATACCACTGTATACATAACAGAATAAGATTTATAATACCACTGTACACATAACAGAGTAAGAAGGGATACCCCATGTTATTTTACTTTTGCTCCCAAAGTTCAGAGGAGAAAATTTACCCTGTTATTACCCGACATATGAGCTACTGTTTACCTTTAAGACGTCAAATAGAGTATTTTTGTAAATTGAAAAATGGCATATGCCTGTCAATATATTCCACCCGGCTGATAGGATTTTAACAATTAACTTCATCCTTAAGTCCTTAAATATGGACCGAATAGTCAAATACACGATTGTAACTCAATCTAAGGTTGGTGGACAGCGTTCTCACAAAAATTGTTTTCATAAGCATGTTTGTCCCTCCTTATTCCATTATGAATACATTGATAATTAGGGTAGACATAAATGTAATGGTTAAAAACAGGACAATGAGACGATTCATAGGCACACAAGCGCCAGATGTGCCTGCCGTTCTGTTTGCGTCAACACCCCCTTTTCCTAGACATATTAGCCGAAATGACGGGGATGAAAGGAGTTTTTAAAGAAAAATGTGGTTTGTTGGCAACTAAACGGGACATTTTGGAAACCAACAGGGTGCCCTGAACACCATGAAATAACGGGACATATGGCCTCCCTACTGATAATACTAATAGAACTTGGGGAATCTAATTACTCCTGTCAGATTTATTCTAGCGCCACCAGAATACGCTGTTCAGTCGATTACAGTTTAGTTGCTTCTTGTCTAGTAACTTTGGTGGCACGGTGGATAACGCAACTGTTTTTAGTCTTCTCAGTTGTTCCCCTGGTTTGATTCCCAGCGATGTTCTTACTTTTTAGTGAATTTCCTATTAGTGCAGGAGCCCCACTGGTGACGATTTATGCACGGGGGTGTATAGGCAGTTTCTCTTCAGAACTTTTTTCCTACATGTCTAAGAACAGTTTTTAGCTTGGGTACGCGTTTTTTATATGGGGAGGTTTCTTCCAAAATGGCCGCCCGGCCAAAAGGTAGCCTTTGGGAAAATACCTTATATCTTGGAAACTATTGGTTATAGCTCAAAATTGCAAAGGACAAAATATGTTCAAAACCGATTTTTACATTCAATAACAATGTTAATGTACTATAAAAAGGTTCACAGGTAATTAAAATTGTGTTTCAAAAAAGTCAGTTTAGCATTTGCAACCTCCCAAATTTATATTAGTGTGTGGAACATGTGTATCCTTCACTTCCAGAAACCAGCACCAGACCTTGATTATATGCACATAAAAGAGTGAAAATCAGCCGGGAGGCAAGTTTAAAAATAATTACGTCAAGAGCAGTGACGTCATCAATATGGCCAATTATAATAGTGTCACATTTCTCGGAAACCACCAAACTATGTTTCACATTTGTCATCTCATTTTGAAGGTCTATTCACTATCTATAATAAAGGTAATTACACTTTCAGCAGTAAAAACAATGGTTATTGAGTATTTTGTAAAATTACTCAAATTAAAAAATGATTATTTACATTCATTAAAATTGTTTAATAAATATTTTAAATTTTTTTAGAGAAATGTATTTTTACTTGGTTTGTTGGACTGATCACCCACGTGACATTTGACTGTAAACAGCAACTAACAGCTGGATGGGTCATTTGTCACCATTGTTCCCTAAAACCCGAAGCCTCCATTGCCGGTGGGCGGTGGAGCAAGGCCGACTCTACTACAGGCCGGAGCGCTGAATTCGTGACGTCACGGTCTGAGTGCTACACGACCGGCGAATTCTGTGCTCGCTGGGCGACTCCCGTAAGAAACATACGGCACGCCTTGACATACACTGCTTTAAACTGGTCTACAGTTAAAACCCTTCATCCTATTTCATTGAAAATTTAAACTTAACTAAATAATAGGGGTGTGCGAGTACTCAAAACTTTGAGTTTTCGGCCGAGTATTTTAATACTCGAACTCGACTCGAAGTTTTGAAAACTACTCTAAAGTTCGAGCGAGTATTTCCCGCCGATTTCCGGACGATCGCTAACAATTGCGACCGGCCAAAACGCGTAGTGGCGGCCGCATAAAGCGATCGCATCGCGTAAAATAGGCCGGAAATGACGATCGCTAACGATGACGACCGGCCAAAACGCGTAGTAACGGCCGCAAAAGGCGATCGCACCACGTAAAATCGGCCGAAAATGACGATCGCTAACGATTGCGACCGACCAAAACGCGTAGTAACGGCCGCACAAGGCGATCGCAACACGGAAAATCGGCCGAAAATGACGATTGGACCGCCTAATTTTGGCCGTAAATGATGATGGTATACATAATATCGGCAAAAGTGGCGACCGGGCCACTTAATATCGCCCGTAACTAACGATTTCGTCATCTAATATTGATTATAAGCAATGTCTGGACCAGGTGATTATAAGCAATGTCTGGCCAAATGACAACCGAATCGTGTTTTATCGGGCGGAAACGAATGTCAAACCGGGTTTTGTTTGTCAATCCCATAATCCAGTTTGATTGTACTGGCCAAAACTTGGTATTGCTAAATTAGTTAGAAACCATGTTTAGATGAGCAAAACTAGAGTGGTGTCCAAATCCCATTACACTATTTTAAACTACCAACCGATGGCAAATACTCACTCGAAAATACTCGAAACTCGAAAATAATTGGCACTACCCGACTCGAATAAAAAAATCACTACTCGCACACCCCTACTAAATAATGAACCACTTAATGCGCAAACACGTTTTAAGCATTAAATAAATATTTTTAATTTTGTATAAATATAGTAAAATCTCTAAATAGTGCAATGTCATTGTATTCGTATTTTTTTGCATCTCTAACTGATATATATTGAACTTGTCATTATCTCAATTATCTCTGTCTACGTTCAGAAATATAAGTATTGTATATGGTTTTCCTGTAATTCTAAACCAAAGAGATTTTTTCATTGCAATTAGATTGTTTTCATAGTACTGTAATAGTTTATTTGTAATCGTTGAATAATTATTTATTTAATGTAAATAATAACAAATTATTTGATTTGATTTGATTTTAAGTAGTGAAGTAATTTTATTATATTTTTATTACATTTTGAAACAAACATAAGTTTCGAAATTAAAAAAAAAATGCAATTGGTTTTTATGTTAGGTTGGGTTTTATAAAAGTAAGAATAACCAATCATAGTATAACATTATAAACATTAAACGTGAAACATTATAATATATTATAGTTATAATAATAATATCCCTTTTCACTCTCAAAACTAATCTGGCTGTCCGGGTCACTGAATTTTCTTTGATAATAAAACCGTCTTCAGAATGTTTTACTACTGCGTTTATAGGCGTTTGGAAATATTTTCTGTTTGTGGCCGACAGCCATTGTATCTTCCAGTGTTCATATCAAGAAAACTAAAAAAAAATAAATGCCATCATTACACACACTTTTGTACCTGCTTTTACCCGGCCCGGCACACAACAAACACGAGGCATCTCAAACAGACATTATTAGTGAATTTCCTATGGAAAAGTGAACTATTAGCATGACCCGTACGGTAAGACTTAAGCCTGGGACCACCATAGAAGTTCCTAACGTGACCTTCTGAACACGTTTTGAGAGGTCTATAAAAACTTTATACATATATATATATATATATATATATATATATGTGTGTGTGTTTTATACATATATATGTGTGTGTGTGTGGTACACACTCTAGCGGTCACAAATTTTGTCTGATTTACTTTAAATTTGGTAGCCATTCCTTTTTATAATCAGTTGGACAATTTCGTTGTGCAAAACAATTGGAAAACTCTAACCCCCTTTTTTTTAGGATTTTAAGTTTTCAAATTTTGAGATTTGGGCCCAAAAAGGGTCAGAAAAGCCCCAAATATACACTTATTGCACATTAACTTATTGTACGTAAAAAGCCAAAGATTTTAAGCCCTCCTCATCATCCTAGCATAAGTACTTACCGAGTTATTAAAGAAAATGTTAACTGTCAAAATAAAGTTTTATGTCTTATGGGGATTTTACGCTGGATAAGGCTGTTTTTCATATCTTAATATCGTTTTATCACCCCCCATACCAACTTGTTATGCCGACAATATCTCCTTCTAACTTTATAATGTACAACATTGGCATCCTATTAGTGAATTTAAATATAACCAGGAGCATCAAAACAGCAAAAAAATTCAATTTAAAAAAAGATTTATCAAGTGTTGGTTTGAACCCTTTATTTGGTATTTTTAAGGTTTTAATGCCAAAATTCACTTTCCTCACGTCAGCGTGATGCGTGCAATCTCGTTTATTAATTTAATAAGCGATACGAAACAAAATACCTAACTGCAAGAGTCTAAAAATTCCCATGATCTAACTAAAATAGCAAAGGTAATATAAAATAAGACAAAAACGCCGCCAAACTGTAACCGCCAGAAGCGTGGCTAGACGCCAAAGCAAGGCTAGCGGCGCAAGTTGAACTGAACGATGCCCTGCTCCTTTACCTTTGATTATTGAACAAACAAAAAACTTATCAAAAAATATGTGAAATAAAGGCTGTAGATGAACTAATTATCTACAAATTTCCCGCTGGAAGTTTGTTTCTACCTCAAAAACAATAAATGATTATGCTTAGTGACTTCGTGTCCCACTATTACAAATCATAAATACATTTAACTAATACAAATTTGAATATTTGCTTAGCTAAATGATTTTTACACTGTTGTATTCCGTATTTCATACAGATTTCAAATACATAAGATTCATTAAAAAAAAAATTACAGTAAAGAGGTCCAGCAGCATGTAATCGAAAACGCGCTCCACTTACACCGTGGCTGTATAGAACCAAACTGTGACGTAGCGGCTACGGGAAGAGGGAAGCACTCCGGCCTGTAGTACAGTCGGCCTTACTAAAACGCTTGAAATATCCATGGTAACATGTTGTTTCTTGTGTTCTTTGTGCTTTTTTTCAATGTTATTGGTCATGTCATGTTGGTGATCAGTCCAACCAACCAAGTAAAAATACATTTCCCTAAAAAAATAAAAATATTTATAAAAAAATTTTAATAAATGTAAATAAACATTTTTTAATTTGAGTAATTTAAAAAATACTCAATAACCATTGTTTTTACCGCTGAAAGTGTAATTATATTATTATACATAATGATTAGCCCTTCAAAATGAGATGACAAATGTGAAAGATAGTTTGGTGGTTTCCGAGAAATGCGACACTATTATAATTGGCTGAGCGGCCATATTGATGACGTCACTGCTCTTGACGTAATTATTTTTAAACTTGCCTCCCGGCTGATTTTCACTCTTTTATGTGCATATAATCAAGGTCTGGTGCTGGTTTCCGGATGTGAAGGATACACATGTTCCACGCACTAATATAAATTTGGTAGGTTGCAAATGCTGAACTGACTTTTTTGAAACACAATAATTTTAATTACCTGTGAACCTTTTTATAGAACATTAACGTTGTTATTGAATGTAAAAATCGGTTTTGAACATATTTTGTCCTTTGCAATTTTGAGGTACAACCAATAGTTTTCAAGACATAAGGTATTTTCTCAAAGGCTACCTATTGGCCGGGCGGCCATTTTGGAAGAAACCTCCCCATATCAAAAACGCGTACCCAAGCTAAAAACTGTCCTTAGAAACGTAGGAAACTGCTTATACGCCCCCGTGCATCAATCGTCACCAGTGGGGCTCCTAGACTATATGGAAAGTAAACTATTAGCATGACCCGCACGTTGAAACTTGAGCCCAGGACCACCACAGAAGTTCCTAATGTGACCCCCTGAACGGGGTCGTTCAAAATGATATATATATATACCGGTATATATATATATATAAATGCCACTCAAGTGGTCACATTTTTTGTCCGATTTATTTCAAATTTGGTAGGGACGTTCCTTTATATAATCAGTTGGGCAAAACAATCTGAAAACTCTAAACCCCTTTTTTGGGGATTATTCTTTCAAATTGCGAGTTTTTGGGTCAAAAAACTGTCAGAAATGCCCCGGACGTAAAATTAATGCATGTATTAAGATGGGAATTGGTAAGGCGAAACTGTTAAGCCCTCTCTTGTCATTCTAGCATAAATATTTAAAGAGTTATTAAAGAAAACGTGTTTCAACCAAACACAGTACGTTGTGTTATGAGGGTTTTACATTAGAATAATATGTTATTCATTTGTTAGTGTACTTTTATCATCCCCAGCAACCTCACGCCTACTTTCAAGCCTGACTGGACCTTCTCCTAACCTTATAATGCGCAAAATTGTATTCTTAGCATTGCAGGTAAATGAAACCAGGAGCATCAGAACAGTCAACAAATCAATGTTTTCAGATTTCAATAAAATTGGAATACAACACTGTATTTAATGTATGTTTTTACACTGATTTTCATTTTTAAAAGTTTTGTATGTGGATTCACTACCCTCACGTCAGTGTGCTGCGTGCAAACTCGTTTTAAATGGAATAATTATCAAAGAACTTTTTATATAAATTAGTCAATTGATTCGTTAGTTAATTTGAAATCAGATTATCTATTTACAGGAATGAGGTTAGTTTTGGATAGGGATTTTTGCCATTTTATCAGGAAAATATGGTTAGGACAAGCAGGCTTACCTTGGAAAAGTATAGGCATCCGACTGATAGCACACTGACACTACAAAACACACATAACAGAATATTTCAAGGCCACTGGCCTATGTCAACTTTGAGAAGAATTCCTAGTTGACAAAGAAGCCAGTGGCCTTGAAATATTTAACTGAACCAGGAACCGAAAATATTAATAGGAATGGCTGGTAGGTGAGGTTGACATGGGTGCTTATTACGTTAAGCAACTTGGGTTATGTAAGGTTTATAAGACAGTGTGGTCTGGTGGGTTTATTTTATGTTTGTTTGGCTATTACAGGGACAATTTGCTGAAGGGATGTATAGCAGCAATTTAATGAACTACTCGCGAAGAGTGCAAGTCTAGTGCGCCACAGCTAACAGAGCAGCAAATTTGACTCCCCAACATCTTTCACACTAACTTTCATTAAAAAAAAAAATACAGTTAAGAAACAAACGGTTTAATCATTAAAACGTTTACATTACTTAAGCAAATATACACTTTACATTACTCCAACTTAATCCTATAAAGTACATAAATAACTTAACTATACAATGTGATAACGTTCTTAGGGAACTTACAACTTAACAAAATCACAGTACACCTGGTTTTGATGGGGGTACTAATCAATTTTTTTACTGCTTATTTCTTCGATGATTTAGTCTTAGAACTCTTGGAAACAGCGGCCTTGTTGTTCCTCTTCGAAGATCGGACTGGAGTGAGACTCATTTCATTACTTTCAACACTTTCTTCAGGAACTTCTTCGAGCCTTGACAATTTCCTGGAAATGATTATTATTTAAACATTTGATTTACTACTTCCTTAGTAAATAATAACGTAGAATTTTACAATGAATACTAATAGGCCTAATCATATTTAACAGATAGCATGTCTCGAATTAGTTAACAGTTTTACCAGAGATTACAAACTGAAAATTATAATACATGACAATAAAATATAGTAAACCATTTTAAAGTGTATAGAAAAATTATAATTTCCCATTTCAGGCTAGAGAGGCAAATCAAGAGACCCCAATATTGCTAATAAATTACAACATTCAAAAATTTGTGATACTGGAAAAACTGCACTCAACAGTCGTAATAAATCTTAATAGACAACAACAAACAAAACTCAGCAGACTGTTTCTCGGTAGCAGCTACGCGAAGCAAGTCAATTGCAACAAGAGCAAATAAAATTTGGTGGTAGAGACCACAGTCATAAGATGGATTAGCTGGTACAGTCTTAAAATGATAAAACAGGAGAAGGTATCGCTTACAAAATGTGTTTATCCTTCATGTGTGTATTTTAAAAACCAAAATGCATACATAATTGTTTCAAAAGCTCTTCAACAAATGTTAAATAATTTACTTTTCAACTTAAAATGTTGTTATGCAGTAGCTAATAATACATAATCAATTTACGGAATACTGTGGTTTTTAAAAGTAGTAAAGGGTTGGGAGTAACATTTTAAGCAACTGCATATTGGGATATTCAAGAACAGCCATCCTCACTAAAGGTGCAAAATAGCTTACGGAGATTCGGCGAAAGAACGCTCAAAACTCTTCTGAAGTTGAGAATGTTGATGCCTGGTGAGTCTTCGCTGCATCAAAAACTCTTCTGGGATAAGGTCGGGCTGAAAATTGTAAAACAAATTTAGTATATAACACAATTTAAAAATTCACTAACTTAATGTGTAGGAGATGATTTGAATACATACATTTTATGCTAAAATAAATATATTCCAATGGTACTTAAATTCAAGGATGTGACCCCTTTGTCATCATTGCACTACAAAGTAGTGTAGATTAGTATTTGCACTATTATTGTAATAGCTCAAACTGAATAATAAACAATATTGTCCTGCAAGAAAATATATAAGTCAGTTTTAGCTTAATTTCTATAAAATGCAAACAAATACAAACCAAGAGGTATGCATAAGAGGTAAATAAATTGTGTACACCATAGTAGTTTCTTTATTTTTCCAAACTAAATTGTGTAAACATTGTGTTTACTTTTATTAAACGTTCCAAACCTAAACTTAAATTCTGAAATGTATCCAATTATTAATTTTGTCTTCTTGTGGATTCGTTTCGTGGTCAGGCGCTTGGTTCAATTGCAACAAAAATAATAGGCTAACTGTTTTTCTCAATGAACCCTAGATAACGGAAACGTTTCTAAGGTTTTCCAAAACGTCGTTTGTTTTATATGTGGCGTTTCATTTTGTTTATGTACATTTTGTGGTAGTGTTTTGTGGGATTTTTAAATTTTACCACAAGAGGATTTGTTCTTCTAATGCCACATAACTTGAAGGTGGGTAGAGCCTGTGCTCAATAAAATTCAGGTTTTTAATTCACTTACAGCCAGCTTGGTGGATGTGGGAAAATACGAGCCAAGTCCTTTTCGGATTACATTGTGATATTATAGAATATATAGAAATAAATGGATTTGATAACTGTATAAAATCATAGAAAAAGGTCTAGGTATGCTTAACCCATTGCAGGCGCAACAGACTGAGCATTGCATTCTTCCGTTTAATGACCAAGGCCATAAAAGAGATGTTACTATAAAAGTCTGGTGGATTATGCACATTTGCGTACAATGTTCTGCTTTCCAGTATAATCTGTAAAGGTCAGTTGTGTGTTTTGCTTGCAATGGGCGATAACCTATCAAAAATAATTAAAAAAGTCCCAACAAATCGAACAAATTAAAGTTCAACACCGGACACCTGACGTAAGTTCTCTTATTGGATGACCGGTGTGACTGGTCGAAATCGATAGCCTAGTACCATCTTTTATATATTATTACAGACTGTATGTGAATCAGTATAAGTGTAAATATATTCATAAGTGTTATAAGACGTCTTTATTACATCATGTAAGTAATAATATTACTAATACGGGACCAAAATGGAAGATGGCAATAGGTTCTACTGCAGACTATTTGAGTACAAGGTATACAACTTTTTAATGGGGTACTTATCAACGAATTTGCGACGATTTAGTGAACTAATGTTCCAGCAATAGCTAACTCAAACATGTCAAACAAGCTTCTTTAATTCTGCTGCCCAATAATCCTCTCCCTTCTATGCATGAACTGCATTCGTTTAACCTATAATCAAGAAAATACTTATTCCTTTGAGATATGAGTAAAACCAACACAAACAAATTCAATATAAAAACATTCCCAGTTCAAAAACCTTTAAAAAATCCGAGAAATCTGAAAAAAAACTGCATGGAAATAAATAGATTCCAGGACAGATAATAAAATTCAAGGTTTTCCAGGACACTCTTAAAATTCCAGGTTTTTCAGTACGCGTGGGAACCCTGTCTTTAAATACAGTTATTAAAAATAAACCTCTATGGACTCATAAATTAATGCAATGTTGTTCACAAACACTCTCAATTACTCCGATTTCTTAAGGCGGTATTTCCTTGAATCCCAAACCCTCTGAACTCAGTGATACATTTCCCGCTCATGACCCCCTATACAATGACCGTCTGTATCCACTTCTACTAGTTAATACTGATATGGATGGTTAAAACCTTTGAAACTGGGCTCAACTACCAATAGTAGTAGAATTAAGCTGTCAATTGACGATAAATACGGAATCAATAATCTTAAGACAAACCAAGACCCGAGAGATTACTGTTTAGTTCAACTAGATGTAAAATAATATAAAGAAAAAATTATATGGACAATTTACAGAGTGCCTAGAAGTATTCAAATGTTGTAAGCTTCTTTTGATATTCCATGTCATTTCACATCTTTATTTATTCACTACTCACTATTTTCAATGTAGGTTTTGACTTACCGTATCCGGTGTAGCTGAGATGGATGGCCGTCTTGTTGACCTTCTTGTGGGTGTGTTAAGACGCACATTAACCTCTGTGCTTGCATCGCTCATTTCTGACTCGGCATACTTGTTCGGTGTTGATAAGCCTATATCTGACATGACACTGCTTCGACTTGTTCTTCTCTGAGGTCTTCCTTTTGTTGGAGTCAACATTTCTGAATCAGACATCCGAGACATGCTACGACGAGTTCTTCTTGCTGGGCTGTCTAACATTAATAATTCTTGTTCTTTACTTATTTTGGTAGGTTTTGTCATCTCATCTGCTTGACTTTCGGTTAACGAAGATTCAACATTTTCACTATCAGATTGTTCTTTAGGAGGTGTAGCCACATCTTTGTTCTTTCTTTTTAATGTCTTCTTTGGAGTTGTACGATCGATATTAGCAACTTTATTCTTCCTTGGTCCACTTTCTTCAGTAGTATGCTCTTCAAGCTCATCTATTTTTACATTATGAAGAGCATCTATATCATTTTGGCCTACATTAACTTTACTACTACCTTTCTTCTTTTTAGGTCCACTTTTTTTATTTGCGCCTACAATTTTTGTTGCAAGATATTCAGAATACATTTTCTTTAAATTACTAAAAGGTTCATCATCACTATGCATCTCATTGTCTTTACTTTTAACCCCTTGTTTGGCGCTTTTAACTCTTTTTTCACCCTGTTTTTCACTTTGCAAACCCGTCAATTGTGACTCAGTTACAGTTTTCTTATGTTGGTCATATTCAAATTCAGTGGAAACCTTATGAGATAATCCCTCTTCAGGTTTGCTTTTGGCTCTTCCTCTCTTTTTAGGAGGTTGAGGGTAATCTTGAGTGGTTTTATTGGATATTTGAGGATCTTCTTGAGTTGAAGGAGAGAATTCTTTAATTTTAGTTTCTTCTGTAGCAGTTTCATTGTCTTCTTTGGGTTGGTTTTGTTGTTTTTTAGGCTTACCACGTTTCTTTGAAGTGACAGGTGTTTCAATAATTCCTTTATCACTTTGTTGTTCAAGTCCTGATTCAAAGTCTTGTTTGTATTTATCAGGAGTCTTTTGAAAACTCTTATCTTCATCAGACTGAACTATTTCCATAGGTTGGAAAGAACTAGCTCTTGACTTTCTTAAATTTCGAGGAAGAATCAATTTATGAACTTTCTCAATTGCGTGGGAAAAAGAGCTTCGCCTAGTCCGTGATCCAGTTTTTGGACCATCATTTTCTACTGTTGGAGGTTCAGAGTGACCCCTCCTTGTTCTGTTATTAGCTCCAGTGCTTGAAGAAGTTTCAGGAGCCTCCACAGGTTCAAACGTCTCAGTAGAAAACTCAACTTGATCATTTGCTAAATCACTCCTCAAGGTCTCAGTTTCATTTTCTTTACTTGACACACTTTGATGCACACGCTCTTTTTCCTTTTTCTCTCCTGCAGGTAAAGCTACTTCGGGCGACTCAGCATCTGAATCTATGATTTTAAATTTCTGTAGTTCAATGGACTTCCCTCTTAAAGAACTCCTGTGCAGAATTCTTTTATGGTATTCGTTGATTTTAATAGATGATGAACTCCTTCGTGAGCGTTTATTCCCTGTTGAAGTTTGAGATATGGATGATGGTTCTGACTGTGCTCTTTGCCACCTACTACTGCTAGTTGAAGAAGCAATGTCAGCAAATTTACTATCAACAACATTTGAATTACCTTCACTGACCATATCTTCTGATATACTAGTACTGTCATGCTGAATTTCTTTACTTTCTGACTGTTGTACAACAGCTTCCTTATCTTCCACACATTTTCCTTCTGCTTCATCACTACAGTTAATTACTTTGAAGGAGTTTAAGTAACCACCAGCTGATGATCTCAGTTTTGGTTTTCTATTCACATTTGTTATCTTTTGAAGCTCTACTGACCACATAGATTGTGGATGGATATCTGGTTTACCTGAATCTTCTAAAGAACTTTTGATGTCTGTAGTATCAGCAGTATCTGACGTTATTTCTGATTCATGGGCTTTTGCGTATTCGGACCATCTGCAAACAGAACTTGATCTTCTGGTTCGGGAATCATCCATCTGTGTTGAAACAGCTAACTGATCTGTTGATACTGAACGTCTCAAAGATTTTTTAATGGACAGGTTTTGTGGAGGACACCTAAAACTTTCAGGACTATCTGAGATCTCTTCAGATATGTCTTGCAATGAGCTTAATCTGCTAGCAACAGATTTACCTCTTCTTTTAAGATTTTCAAAAGGCTTGGGAACAGCTGAGATTGGAAAGTCACAAGCAGATGTCTGGTTTGAAGCGATACTTCCTATTTCAGGCATTAAAGAACTAGTTATACTGCCTGTTTCACTGAATTCCAATTCAGATGCTGTGCTTGGTTGTGTTGTCAACGTAGGCGTATTTTTTGAAGAACTATCAACATGGAGTTCATCAGTTGTTAAATCAGAATTTGAAACTTGAGCTACATCTACAGAATTCAAAGCATTGGTTTCTGCTGATTCTTTTTCTGGTTGTAAGTGGGATGATGATTTAGTCTCTTTAATAAACGCTGACATGAAATCATGAAGAGAACCAGAACGCCTTCTGAGTTTTACCTTCTTACTTTCATTAAGATCTGCTGCAGAGCTGTATCTTTTACTTCTCCTTTTCTTAAGATCTAGAATACTGCCTGTTTCTAAATGTCGTTGGCGATTTTCTTCAGCTAATTTAATAATATCAACATCCTCTGGTACACCAGCCCCAGATGAATAACTTTCTTTTTCCGCTGGATACTGATTGGGTTTTAAAAATGGTTCCTGTTTTCCCTCTTCAGTTTCTTTATCAATTTCTTCTGCTGAATGATAATCAGGCAATGTAGATTTAGAAGAAGTAGCCTCTGTAACTTCTGAAGAGTTATCTTTAGTCTCTTCAATAATAGTTTCAAGTTTTTCAGGCAATGTAGATTTAGAAGAAGTAGACTCTGTAACTTCTGAAGAGTTATCTTTAGTCTCTTCAATAATAGTTTCAAGTTTTTCCTTACAATCTTCTTGGCTTTCTTGGCCTATTAATTCAAAAGGAGGAGATTCTACTGTATCTTCATCAGTTGTGATGGTTTCCTTAGTCAAACTTTCATCGCTGTCATACTGGTTTCTTTGTTCCTTCCATGATCTTCTACGATGGCTTGTATCTGAGTCGCTTTCACTTGAAAAATACAAGTTTTTCTTTTCAATTTTGGAATCACCTTCATATTTTTTCGATTGTTCATTGTCATCATCCAAATAAGATTCACTGGAATAAGATTCATTTTTGTCGTCTCCTTCTTCTTCCACATACTCTTCATATTCTTCATCCTCTTGGTCTTCCTCCTCTAGTTCGTAATCCAAAGTTTCACTGAAAACTTTAGTTTGCTTTATTGCCTGGAACAAAATTAGAATAATTAATAATACTGAAGGTAAAAGTTTAATAGTTTATTTAAAAGTGACAGTTATAAAACCATCTACTTTAACCTTAGATTGAGCAGGAATGGATTATTGTCATAGAACAGAATCAGATCAAAGCATTTTTTTTCTCCCAATCTTAAGCCATTTTTTAAACATGATAATAGTATTTTTAACTTAATGATTTCAAATAGCTGTAGCATAAAATGGACATATGCACAATCTGAATCTTCGACCGTTCTGTAAATATATTATAATGATTAATTAATTAATTTAGAATCATTACATTACAGTTAGATAATGTAACTACTTGACACAAGATACATCAAGAAGACCTTTCTAACATAGCTAATACCTCTGAGGGACTCAATATACCACACATGGAAAGTGGTCTCTAAATTCAAAATAGAAACTGAATTATAATACCTAGTATTTTCCTCATTTAAGGATATCAATGGTATCACATTTACAGTTTTCTCGAAGAGTATGAAAAGCCTTTCAAAAATGAATAAATCATAAAAATAAAAATATCTATCTGTATTTAAATAATAAATATCATCCTTACTGTAAAAACTACTTCACAACAGAAATTAATTTGCACTACTGTAGGAAATGTGTTTCAACTCATCACATACTTAACCTGGAATTTGCATTTTTGGAGCTACCACAAAAATAACTCGGATAGATTATTACTGTGACAGAAAAGATAAATTAGAATCATGCTAATGCTGAAAAACACTGATCTGTGAAAAAATATTTGTTGACTTGGGAGTTTTAACCGTTTATGGCTTGATTATTCTTGTGTCTGTTTATTAAGTTAACCAATTCTTTGATCCGTTGTTACAAACATGTCCCCATTCCTATAACACACGACTAAACGGCAAAGTTGATCGACAAAATTTGGAAATGTTTAAAAAGAAAACTACCTCTTTAGGTGCGAAGTTTCTCCATGACCTCCCTCGTAAATTTATAGAGGAAGCTAATATAAATATATTTAAAAAACAACTGAAAGATAACTTGTTAAAGTTTCCTCTATACTCTTTTGAAGATTTTTTTTCAAATCAGCCAGAACTGATCTAATAGCGGAAAATCTGCTTATTTTATTGATTTATAGATGTTTGTTTTCCCTTTAAACATGTAATATTATCTTTATTAATATTGTAATGTTATTTAGCTGCATTATAGCAGTGTAAAAGTGTTGAGACAATTCTTGTACTGAGTACAATTCATGAGTAAAGTTGATTTGATTATTTGAGCATATTTGAAACTAAACATTAAAAGGTTTATTAACCATGTGATGCTTGTGCGAATAGGAGCATTGACTATACACTTGTTCTAGACGGTAAATGCAATGCTAAATTTGATTAACCAAGAAACAGTACAATCTATTGAGTGCGGTCGGCAACAGGGGCTTCCTCCTAGTAGACATTATGCGAACTACTTGGAATCACATAGGCAGACGAACAGACAGAGTACGCTTGATTGACGCTGATGAAAGACGGTTATGTTTTCTCACAAGTTTTTAACAGTTATTACAATAATATTTTTATTCCACACAACCTTTGTTATTAAAGCCTTGCAGCCTTTGTTAAATCGTATATTAAAACTTTCGGTTTTGCGAGAAAAGCAAGACAGTTGTTTTATTAGCAAAATGAGATTTTTAAAACCCGCCACGGCCGAACTGAGCGGGCCGAGCTGAGCGCGCCAAGATGCATGAGCCAGAGTTATGTCCGCCATTGCGTGCGATGGTAGCGATTTCTATCCAGTGCTGTCAGAACTACGTAGAGAATCCCGAATCTTTTGTTATCAGAAGGGCCCATAAGGTTTTCAGTCTAGTACAAGTGTATAGTCAATGATAGGGCGCAACCCTGCCTCGCATCGGGTGGCAGCTGTGTGAACAATACTCTGTCCCACGGAAGTGGCAGCCTACTATACCTTGCTGATCTTGCAAAAACTTAAATTTTAATAAAAAACAAGTATAACTTTGCAGAAATCTATGCAAAACTAGCAAAATTGTAAATTCCAGTTTGGTAGCCCATGGATTCTACAACTCTAATAGTAATGTTCTAATTAACAGTAAAAAAAGGTCTTTGACAGTTAATATTGTGTTTTGTAACAACAATTATGTTTATATTTCAGTTGTTTACCTTTTTAGGTGATATTTCAAGGTGGATAGGTAGAAGTGGTCCCTTATCATAGAGCTCTTATCTAAGAGCTCAGACTTGACTGAATTTCTTGTGAGGATGTGTGAAACAAATAGTTTAATCACAAAAATCGTATTGTGGCTCAGTAAAAAGGAACACGTTGCACCGTGTATGGTTTGAAATAACCGCATCGTTACCTGTCTGCAGGGCTACGAATTGCGAACACATTGAAACTTACTAGTTATCTATATTAAACTGTTTTTCATGGGAAACAAAAAAAAACTTTTGTTGTAATTTCTTTGGTTTGTTTGTTATCTAAAATCAAAATCACACTATTCGTATATGATAATCCTATAATTGTAAATTCTTTCTTAAAGTCTCTAAATATATTTTCAGAGAGTATAACATCATCAAAGTAGTTTGTTTTCTAAAATGTTTCTTAATGGAGACTGCAGCTATACCACACACCACTTGGCTACCCTTCACTACTAAAATGAATGCTGTCCCACCCGTAAGTAGCCCACACAATAATTCATCGCCCATCTTGCATACTAACGTATTCATATTTTTGCAACTTCAGGAGAGCAAAAAAAAACTGTTTTTGAACTTACTCATTGCGGCGGTTTTCTAAGAGTTTTTATCTCACAATTCCCATATTTTCAATTGTTGTTGACAGTAATAAAAGATTGAATAAAAAAGAGTTATTATTTTGGTTTCAAAATGGCGGTTTTTGCAGATACGATAGTTTGTGAGGTTAAATATTAATCTATTACTTCAGAAGCCGGGGTACTAGTATCATATCTGTATTAAATAGGTTTAAAAGTATTGTTAACACAAAATATTCAAAATATTTGATTATCACAGCATATTCATTACACTAAAAAAAATTATACAGTATTCTAAAACAAAAGATTTCAGTGTTTTTAAGTAAACATATTTTTTACTTTGAAAATTAAAATTGTAACACTGATTGAAAAATTGTCAATCATCTTGTCAATCAATTATCTTAAACTTTGTTGGATAACTTAAACTTAGTTAGATAACAACTAAACTTTTTTCTGACAAATAAAATTATTGCTTTTTACTATAAAATATTTTTTAAAGTTATAAATAGTATGAAAGTAAAAAGATTAAAAGTAATATAAAACAGGTAGATAAAATAGGTCCTAAAATTGTAAAGCTTAAAAAATCTGTCTTTGTTACACTAAATTTTGCTACTTACCTTAAATATTGTCACTCGTAAAAGTAAAATTATAAATTGAAATAGTATTTAAACTTTAAACAAGTTCAGTCTTGTTTTATGTTTCTCAGTTTATCCTTATCTTGACTGCAAGCTGGTGTCACAGCTTTGTATGTAGGGGAAAGCTAGTTTACTGCCGCTTAAGAACTACAATTTATAGCAATTATTGTCTTTAATTTAGAGGACTCATGGGGTAGTGATAGCTTTGTGTTCAGAGTTTCATACGACTGGATTGTCTCCACAATTGAACTAGGTCGTCATACTTTGTCCACTTTGTCATCCAATAGTGTATTTAAAGTGTCTCTGTCTGTTGCTCAACCTTTAAAGTTAAAAAAGTCGTTGCCTAACATTTCATGCAGGAGCGGATACAGACCATCATTTTAGGGGGGGTCATGAGGTCGTGAGTGAAAATCATAGTATCGAGCAACGAGCTTAATACATATAGTGCTATCAAACAAATATTAATCGCCAAAACAAGTGAAGCCTACATGGTGGCGCCTTTTCCCCTCTGCAATCTCCATTCCTACGGAAAAACAACTAACCACAAACCATAAAATAACGTAATCTGCAATTTATCACAACCGTTTTCCATCAAGCAATAAAAAGGTTTTCCTGAATACCATATTTTGAGATTAGTGTGTTTAAAATTAAATCATTTGAATCGTTAAGAATATGGAACACAGGGAGAAAAAAATACTTTTAAAATACAACTTTTATACAAAGCATATTTACGATTGTATTTCTGTGCTATTTTGTAAAAACATATCTTCTAATGAGGCTTCACTTTTTCAACCCAGAAGAGATCTCTAAGATGTATTAATCTCGTTGGTATTGATGAGTTTGCTTTTCTTAGAGGGTTTGGCAGTCAAGGAAAATTGGAAAATCCTTCTACAGGGACCGGAATAAACGGTTGGGAAAAACATTAGCCTACATAAAGGTTTATGACTTTTAATCTGTAGAAGTTTATTTCACGGCTTTATTAAAAGAAGTTAAAAATTTACTGAATTAATTGTATTACTTATAATACATTTATGTAACTACTATTATTTCCTATAGTTAAAAAGTAATAATTAGTATTTGGATGAGGGGATCTTATAATTTGCAAAGATTGTATATTGAGGGGGTTTATAGCTTAGACTGTTTGAAGGACCACACAAGGTTAATTTGGTACCTTGTGAAACCAATAGTAATAGTTGAAAAAAAAAGAAAAGACTAGAGTTAACAATTATTTGAATATTGCATTTTACAAAGGTATGAAATAATAATTTTACATAAAGGTCTCAATGTCACAAAATGTTTATGGTTGAAAAGTTTGTTAACCCTTTGAGTGTCACGCAACGATATATCGTTGTGCACGGAACATCCGAAAAATACTTCACAACGATATATCGTCGTCGGTGGTCTTACCGAAAAATACATTGCAACGATATATCGTTGTTATGGAAAATTTTTCTTACGTCATTACTTTTTATTATTTCTTACAGGTGATTTCCAGGATAGTTTCTAGCTCTATAAATCTAGTAGTTATTTGGTGAAAATCTTATATTTGAACAATGTTTATTTATCTGAAAAAATATAAAAAATTTCCCGCATGTATAATATTATGTACCTATTCAAATTTTTTATTTTGTATTTTTTAGATATTATATATGTGCATAATATTATAGCTAAACTTTAAACTGACAAAACAAAAAAGGTTTCATAATAATATCTTACCAAATAAAAAAGTTATTGATTTTATGTACAAAACCCTTGCAAAATGTTGATTTTGTGAATCGTTGTTATAGAAAATTGTTCTTACGCCATTACTTTTTATTATTTCTTCCAGGAAATTTCCAGGATATGTTCAGGTAAACATATACTCCATAAATATACGAGGCCTAGTTAGTCTGCTTTATGAAATAAAATTGTAATAAAACTTAAACCCTTGAATAAAGTTAGGCTACTGTCTTGTGTACTAATTTGCCGTTTTTATATTTTTTTACATTTATGGAAATAACTTGTCCGCTTAAAGCCCAAATTTAATGAAACTTTCAGGAAATATTTTGGGAAACATGTCCTCTATAAATCTAGTAGTTATTTGGTGAAAATCTTATATTTGAACAATGTTTATTTACCTCAAACAAATACAAAAAATTAAAAGAAATTTCCCACATACATATATTTATTCAAATTTTTTATTTTTTATTTTTTAAATATTATATATGTGCATAATATTATAGCTAAACTTTAAACTTACAAAACAAAAAAAGTTTCATAATAATATCTTACCAAATAAAAAAGTTATTAATTTTTTTGCAAACCCTTGCAAAATGTTGATTTTGTGCCTGGCACTTTTGGGATATACTGTGTTAAAAACTCTGGCACTCTAGGGATATGACGACCGAAAAACTCTGGCACTCAAAGGGTTAATGGATAATTCAAGTCACTCACGAAAGGATGAAGTTCATTTTTACTCCACACTCAGTAGATCATCAAGGTAGGTCCATGGTTGGTTGTTGCATTTATTTCATACAAGGAAAGTTTCACACACAATAATCACAGATTGTATAAGTTAATAATGCATATTCAAATATTTATTAAAGGGAGATGATTGAAGGGAAATACTAAATACTTTACTGAGAGAATTATAGGAATTGTTAAAAGAAAATGTAGTTTTTAAATAATGTGGAAAGGTTTTGTGAAAAGATGAAAAAACAATAAGTTTTGGGGTTGCTATATGAACAATGAAAACAGAATAAAAACAAAGGAAATTAAAACATATGATATTTAAAAATATGTTATTAACAGATGGTTACTGGAAAATATATAAAATGTTAGAACTGTATGCAGCTAACAGAAAAAATAGGGAAAAGGAAAACGTGATGTACCCATGTCTAGTGAGTACAAGGAATATATAATATTTTTGTATCTTGACCTTTCTTCTTGTATTTAAAACTGAACATACTCCCGGCCTTGAAGTATCTTACTTCAACATAAATGTCAATCCAAAGGTAGAACGCACAGTTTGGTTACGGGACGACGAAAACAGCTGTTTGCAGTACGTACTTCAGCTACTCGAACAACACCATCATGACCAGGAAATAAAGCTGTGACTCTGGCAAGAGGCCACTGCAACGATGGGGTTGGAGATTGGATTAAAACCAAGTCTCCGATTTTTAAATGCTTGGTTGAGATTGTCCACTTCGATCGTTGTTGTAGCGTGTGAAAGTATTCAGCAGTCCATCTTTTCCAAATATGTTGAAAAAATGCAGATGAAAGTTTCCAAAGTTTCAACCGATTCGTTGGTACAGTAGTCAAATCAGTTTCCGGAATTGAAACAAGAGGAGCTCCGGTTAAAAAATGTCCTGGAGTAAGTGGGAACAAGTCGGAAGGGTCAGATGAAAGTGGTGTTAACGGTCTAGAATTTAGCATCGCTTCAACACGAGTAGTAAGTGTCGTGAATTCTGGATATGTTAGTACTGTTGAACCGATAACTCTGTACAAGTGATGTTTGGCACTCTTGATCGCTGATTCCCATAAGCCACCATGGTGGGGCGCAGCTGGTGGATTATAATGGAAAGTAATTCCATGCTCGGTGGCGAAATGATTGACGATATCACGTGTTTCTTTGACTTTAAGTTCTTTTATGATTTTTCTTAGCTCTGTATTAGCTCCAACAAAATTGGTACCACAATCTGAATAAATGTGCTTACATTGGCCACGTCGTGCTGTAAATCTGACAAGAGCAGCAATGAAGGCAGAGGTAGAAAGATCATGCACGACTTCGATGTGTACGGCTTTGGTTACCATGCAGATGAAAATACAAATATACACCTTTATCTGTTTGATAAATCTTAGGTTTGTGATTTTGATGTTAAACGGTCCTCCATAATCGATTCCCGTAGATAAGAAAGGTTTAGCTGGTGTGATACGGCATGGTGGTAGATCTCCCATAAGAGGTGACATTGTTTTCGGACGAAGTTTGAAACAAGTGATACATTTAAAAATACGCGACCTGATCACGTTCCGAGCACAAATTATCCAAACAAATTTTGACAGCAATGATTGGATCAGTTGAGGTCCAGCGTGTAAATAAAGATTATGATAATAATCTATGAGAACATTGACTATGTGGTGGTGTTTAGGTAACACAATTGGATGCCGAATATCGTGAGGGAGTGGTGCTTGACTGATGCGACCGCCAACTCGTATTAGTTTGTCTGAATCTATAAATGGTTTTAAACGTTGGAGACGTTTAGAGCAAGCCTGTTCTTGAGACAAATGTTTAAATTCATCAGACATGACAGATTGTTGAACAAGATAAAAAATCTTGCTACGTGCGGTGTTCAACTCTTGAGTACTTAAATAGTTAAAATGGCGGTTAGAGTCAGGATTACGACAGTTATGTACAAATCTCAAAACGTATGACATAACACGTACAATGGTAGTCCATGAAGAGAATTTAGTTAAAATGGACCACTCAGGTTTGTTAACAACCATAAAAGAAGGTAGATGATTTGGTTTAATCTCATGAGAAGTATCTAAGGGAATGAGGTTAAACTTAGAAGACGGCCATTGTGAAGCAGGGAGAGAGAGCCAATTCGGGCCGAACCACCAAGAGTTATGATTGATTAGAGATGAGAGTCGTATTCCGCGAGATGCACAATCTGCAGGGTTGTGTTCCGATGATATATGTCTCCAGACTTCTGTTGGTGTTAGTTCTTGAATCAGTGAAACACGATTGGCAACGTAAGTTTTCAATCGATAGGATGGAGTCTGTATCCATGTCAACACTATCGTTGAATCACACCATAAATGAATGTTATGTGTATTAAAAATATCAGAAAATAAAAGTTGAATGTGGTTAATCAGCTGTGACAGTAAATATGCCGCACACAGTTCAAGTCTTGGAATAGTAACCCTTTTCAATGGTGCCACACGACTCTTTGCCATCAACAGTTTCGTACATATAGATTTGTCAGGGAATTCACATCTAACATACGTTGTAGCTGCGTATCCTAATTCGGATGCATCACAAAAACCATGTAATTCAAAGTTGCAATTTGATGATAAGTTTAAAGAACGAGGTATAGAAATTTGTGATAAGTATTGCATGTCATCAGAAAACCATTTCCATTGGGTGTGAAGTTCAGCAGGTAGTGGGGAATCCCATGATAGGCCTTTTGTCCAAAGTAGCTGCATGAAACATTTTGCCATCATGATAAATGGAACTAGAAAACCGCAAGGATCAAATATTTGTGCAATGGTGCTTAGAACTGTCCGCTTGGTCGGTAATTTGTTGGACTGTGAGGTTTGAAAGTTGTAGGAAAATGTGTCTGAAGTGGATGACCACTGAAGTCCTAAAACATTAAAGTGAGGGACATCAGAGTTTTGAAGAAACTTAGGAGTTTCAAGATGAGATTGGGGAACAGTAGTCAACACATCTGGACAGTTTGAAACCCATTTTCTTAATTCAAAACAACCTGCTTTTAGTAGTTTAATGAGTTCAGATTGAAGTAAGAGCGGTTCTTCTGTAGTTTCCGCACCTGTAATTATGTCGTCAACATAGGTATGATGTAGCAATGCATGAGCGGCAGAAGGGCATTTGTATCCTTCATCAATGGCAAGCTGATGGAGTGTGCGGATAGCTAAGTATGGGGAACTGTTCATACCGTATGTAACGGTATTTAATTGAAATATATCAACAGGTTGCTTGGAATTTTGACGCCAAAGAATTAATTGAAGATGACGGTCGTCAGGGTGAATTGTTATCTGGCGATACATTTGCCTAATGTCGCAGCAAAAGACGACATTGTGACAACGGAACTGTAAGAGTAAATCGCAAATGTTGTTTTGCAACTTGGGACCTGTCAAGAGAATATCATTGAGTGATAAACCAGAGCTTGTTTTACAGCTGGCGTCGAAAACTGTGCGGAGTTTCGTGGTACTGCTATTCTCTTTAATCACTCCATGGTGCGGCAGAAAATAATGTGGTTGAGTGAGATCCACATTTGTTAATTTGGACATATGACCTAGACTCAGGTACTCATCCATGAACTCATGATAAAGTTGTGAGAATTTACCATTGGAACCAAACTTACGTTCCATGGCATATAAACGTGTTTCAGCGGCACGCTTAGATTCACCAAGACAAGTATGAGACTCTTTGAGAGGAAGTCTCACAACATAACGTCCATTTTCATCACGGGCATGTGTATCAGAAAAATGATTGTCACATAATGTTTCTTCATGTGACCGTATGGATTTTGAAGGTAATTCTTCTTGTGTCCAGGACCGCTGGATTGCAGAATGCAAATCAGCCTCACTGGTTGTGTGAAGACATACGTTTAGGGTGGATGTAGAGTTATTTTCGTGAGAATCATCTCTGGGAGGTATGCATGGAGCTGTACCCATGAGTACAAAACCAAAGATTGTTCCTAATGCAGAAGGTAAATTAGGACCAAGTGAAAACTGGGTTTGGGTCAGAAGATGTGGAAAGATGGCACTGCCAATGACTATGTCAATGCGTCCTGGTATATGGAATGAAGGGTCAGCAAGTTCAAGAGATTGTGTGAGACGTAAAACGTCATTAGAAATAGGTGTGCGTGGCAATTCGACTGTTAGTTTATCAAGAACTAAGGTAGGTAATGCTTCAATTACAGTTTTCCCTGACATTGTTTTGAGATCAATAAAAATCTGTCCTTTGTTCCTGGTGACATGTTGATCAATACCTGACAATTGAACTGTTGACTTACAGCGTTTCAAATTCAAAAGCATTGCAGCACGTTCAGTGATTAAGTTACACATACTGCCGGAATCAATGAGAGCACGAAATGTATGGCATTCGCCACATGAAGATGTGATTTGAACTAAAAGTGTAGCGAGTAATACAGTAGTATTCATACTAGGTAACACAGGCTGATTATGTAGTGACACAGCTGTGTTCTGTTTTCCCGAAACAGTGGTTTCGTGTACAGGTTGATGGTTTGGCTGATTTGATGTTCGTACAACCTTACCAGCCTCAATTGGGTCAAAATGTAACAGAGTATGGTGTCGTTTATTGCATTTCTTACATGACAATAGTGATTTACATGCTTTGGTAGCATGAGAGCCGAGACACGAAACACATTTTTGAGATTTCTTCACTACTTGAAATCGTTCAGAGGGTGATTGAGATAAGAATGAAGGGCATGTATACACCTTATGACTTGATTGGTTACATACAAAACATGAGATGGATGGCGCGGATGTCAGTTTATGCTCTGGGGACTGAGTGACATACATTGCAACATTTTTCTTGAGAGGAACTGGTTGACCAATGAATTTTGATCGGACTTGTGTTGTTTGGATGTCATGGGTTCACATTTTTTGAGATAGCATTGCGTCCTCTAAATGGGTGCATTCATTATCAAGGAAAGCAATGATTTGTTGTGATGTGGGCAACGTTTGATTACACACATCAGAAGAGTTGCGAACTGATTCCAATTTATGACGAAGATTGAGGTCCATTTTTCGCAATAAAACTACAGACAAAAGCAGATTCATATTCTGGACATCGTATTTCAATGCTAACAGAGCTTGTGTGTTTTCGTTGAATAGGTTAACGAAGTGTCTAACTGCGTTGATGTTGGACGTCGAAATGTTAGGAAGATCTAAGAGTTGGTTGATATGCAACAGTTGAAGACGCCGATCGTTATGATATCTATCACGTAACAACTGATACGCGATGCGATAGTTTTCGGGTGTGATATTAAGACTGTGTATGAGACTTAAAGGTTCCTTTTCCAGTAATCCTAACAAATATTGGAAACGCACTACATCAGACAGGGAGCTATTGTTATGTATGGTTGTATCATAGAGGTTTATGAAGGACGACCACGCAGCTAAGTCACCATTGAACTTAGGCAAGTTAATTTTCGGTAACCGTACTTGAGCGCTACTTAACACGGATAAAGGACTAGGAGAGGAGATTTCATCCGAACCAGGTTTATCACTTTCGATAGGGTCAGCAATTAGCGTCTCGATACGACTTGAAATGTATACGAACAGTTCGTTGATGTCATTCTGGTCCGAAATTAATACGTTAATATCAATGCTTTGATCAGAAGAATTAAGTACACGGTTAAAGTTGCCGTCAAAGTCTTCTTTTTTTGCATTTAATTCAGCACGATACGCAAATAATGATTTTTCTTGAATTTTAGTCAAATGATCAAACTGATCGGTTAATTCATCCACGGTTTTCTTAATCACCAAAAATCTTGCTTTTGTAATAGCATTAAGTCGCTCGTAAGTTTCAAACCGCAATTCCGTCCCTCGCGTTGGTGCCATAATCAAGTCTTGATTAATTTATAATACCATTATTCATAGAAAACACTTGATCTAACTCTGGGTTGTTCATAATCTAGACATGGGCCAGACACGTGATATGAGATACATAAAAGCTCAGAATTAGAGAGTGAATGATGGTCCAATGGGCCATTCACCTAATCCGGTTCGAATCGACCAAATGGATGAGGGGATCTTATAATTTGCAAAGATTGTATATTGAGGGGGTTTATAGCTTAGACTGTTTGAAGGACCACACAAGGTTAATTTGGTACCTTGTGAAACCAATAGTAATAGTTGAAAAAAAAGAAAAGACTAGAGTTAACAATTATTTGAATATTGCATTTTACAAAGGTATGAAATAATAATTTTACATAAAGGTCTCAATGTCACAAAATGTTTATGGTTGAAAAGTTTGTTAATGGATAATTCAAGTCACTCACGAAAGGATGAAGTTCATTTTTACTCCACACTCAGTAGATCATCAAGGTAGGTCCATGGTTGGTTGTTGCATTTATTTCATACAAGGAAAGTTTCACACACAATAATCACAGATTGTATAAGTTAATAATGCATATTCAAATATTAATATTAAAGGGAGATGATTGAAGGGAAATACTAAATACTTTACTGAGAGAATTATAGGAATTGTTAAAAGAAAATGTAGTTTTTAAATAATGAGGAAAGGTTTTGTGAAAAGATGAAAAAACAATAAGTTTTGGGGTTGCTATATGAACAATGAAAACAGAATAAAAACAAAGGAAATTAAAACATATGATATTTAAAAATATGTTATTAACAGATGGTTACTGGAAAATATATAAAATGTTAGAACTGTATGCAGCTAACAGAAAAAATAGGGAAAAGGAAAATGTGATGTACCCATGTCTAGTGAGTACAAGGAATATATAATATTTTTGTATCTTGACCTTTCTTCTTGTATTTAAAACTGAACAGTATTATTTCATATAGTTAAAAAGTTAATCAACGACTTTAGAAACAAGAAAAATATTGTAGAACTAACTTGACTCATTTGAACACAGGTCATGGATGCAATATGCAATGACAACCAGCCCTAGCGATTAATAATTAAAGCAATGTTAGATTTAATGAAGAGAAAATCCTTCAACAAAGGGTCTGAAATCCCTCCTTAAGCCAAGCCTCATACAACAATAAATTTTCAATTGTACACCGATGCATTGATTATTGAAAAGAGATTACATAGGCCTAACCTAAAAGTATGATGACGTCGTATGGTCATTATCAAGGTCCACTGGTTATAATGGAGGCAAAACTGCCTAATGATTTGCGTCAAAAAAGTCAGTTGGTGATTCGGTTAGGTTATTAGTACATCTGTGAGAAATAAATAAAATAATATCGTTCTTTGAACCGCAGTAATGGATTCTTCTCAACGAGTATGGTCATTCAAATCAGTGTAATAAAAGTAATACAAAATGAAGCAAATGAATTTTGTTTGCTTGCTTCACGTATCTATTGAAATGAAATGAAAAGATCTTTATTTGGCGTAAGAATATACATAGGTCATTGACAAAGTCAGTATTACAGCACATGCCAAGTCAGTTAAAATTCAATTTCTTGCAATGAAATGGAGTAAACTATGAACAAATCAACAAATACAATGTTACTAACCAATAGAACTCCTTGGTTATTGGTATATTTAATTTGTTATTTGGAAATTTTAGGTTAACACCTGACTTGCAACAATGCGAGAGCTAGCGTCGCAATGGTCATTCAGTGATCATGAATGCTGAAGTCTTTTTCACTCATGAAGTACAAAAAACGGTCATAAGTCTTCCAAAAACGACCAACTGATGAAATGTGATTACCTTTACGGTGAACAATGGGTAAAATATGTGAAGGTCTGAGACTTTTGGGGGGTCATGACCCCCTCCTTGTATCCGCGCCTGATTTCATGCACAATGTATGATTCTTTAGACCAAGCTTGCCGAAAGATAGGAATTAGTTGGGAGGGAACTTAAACATTTTCGGCCCAAGACAAAGCTGAGCTGATCATGCTATGTGCTGAGTCTTCCTCACTCTGACCATGGTAAGTTGAAAAAACCTGAGTGAGATTTTCTGTAAATTACTGGAGCTACTGTTAATAGTTAACAGCAACAGCATTATTAATTGAGTTGTTATTTTGACCCGTACAAACGTCAGGAAAAAGGTGTACTGTTTTGAACTCGTACTTAAGAATATTATCATAGTACTTAAGAATTTTGTGTATTGCACTGCTGATCTCTGAGCTACCTCTCTTACTCTGTCCTTAATGCCAGGTGAAACAGTGACATTCTTCGTTTCCAGTGTTGTAAAAAGTAAGATTGAAGTTCGACAACCGTCTCTTACAACAAAGTGTGTTTTCCTTACATAATGGAAAGCTAATTACTACCTATTGGAAGTCAACATTTCCACAAAAAAATGCTGCTGTCAGGTTGAGATTATTTTTTATTTTGTCTTTGATTTTTCTCACCTCTTCTTTTGGACATGTCCGCTTTATATTAAATTATTCTCTCTTAATTTCTAATGGTTCTAGAAATTTATACATAACCTAATAATCTATACATTCAATTTATGTATACATTGGTTCTAATCACTATTTTCACAAAAATCATACGCTGATACTTTACCGAGTGTTCTTTTTACAACTGACCAGTTGTTTTTGAACGGCTGTTAAGATTCTATTGTTTTTATTTACAAATCTTAACCATAAACCCAATGTTGTTTTTTTAACAATTTTTTTTACATAACTATATTTTTCCGGGAATGCTTAGGACTTATATATTTACCCACAAATTTGATAGCTCCAACATTTGGAGGGTCCTAAAGCAGTTTTGGAACAGGGGTAGGCAAAGGTTGTGGTTTTATTCAGATGTGGTAACTTTCTTCCTCACAAATGCATGTTCAATCGGTCCAGTTAACTAATAACAGTCAGTGGTTTAAATTAAAATGTTAAAGGCCAACGGAGCAAATGACATAAGGGACGGAAAATATAGACCTATTTATTCTGCTTATGGTGCATTCGCATTGCCTGCTGTCTTTCTACCAAATATTTGTTCAATCGGTTTATTAAGTCCAGTATACGATTATCATGGAAATTTTGAAGGTCATTAATAGGGCGAGCCTCATTGGAACAGGAATAATCCCATAACTGCTTTATAGGATGAACCAGTCTTCTTCCAAATATCTGCTCAATAATTCAGGTAGTTTGTGCATGGTGGGCTTAAAAACACATAACAAATTCAGCATTATAATCACAGTGACTACCTAGACAAACTGAGCTTTAAATACAATGTTGTAAGGGCTTCTGTGTTTCCTACCCAATGTTTCGTTGCTGCAGCGTGCCGTCATTTTTTATTGTTTAGTATACCGTTGTGGAGAATTTTGTAAAGCACGTGTTTCCCTCTACTCTGCGGTAAAAGATAAACTATCTGACTAATGCTCATTAGAACAAATTAGGTACATTCTACAGGGAAAGGAGCAAAGACGGACCAATGGGCATAATCATAATGACGTACATAATGATTTGCAGAAGCCTAAACTATGTCCGCTGCATATAACATGTCACTGCTCAAAGCGATGTAGAACACAATTTATTTGATTCATATAGATAAATACATTCCTTACTTGTAAAATCTGGTACTGCTTTAAACCTGTCAATAATGTGTTAACAGCTGCAAAACAAATACAATTATTCCCCATGTTAATCTTATGGGCAAAAAACTAAATTTGAGGGCATCTCATGCCCTTGAGAATAAAAATATCGAAAATTAAAAAACTTATTGGAAAACTACGAACTGAGACAAATTTTTTGACAATTCAAACATTAAAATAGGCCAAGAAATAAGGGAGGAGTTGCGTTTACAAAAAACGGCTTCCCGTATTATATATAAGGATGCCTTCAATTGCTTTGTGGACATTACCATTTACTATACTAAGTGTCATATCATTGTAAGCTTGGGTTTTACACCTATGTTGCCAATTTGTGCCAGTTCGTTTACTTAGGTTTGAGAAGCAAATTCCGTAAACAGCTGAACGTAAATTGAACAAAATTTGCTGCTGCTGTTGTGGAGTCGTCTGCAAAAAAAGTGTTTTACCCTAAACAGCCACACATAGAGTAAAAGGGCTTTAATTGCCGGATATTAGCACAAAATTCTCTGAGGCGAAAAATCGCAAATATCGTTCAGTAATATGTGGTTTAACGATAATAATAAGTATTAGTCATGTATAATGAACTCAATGTCGTTTTTAAATATGTTTTTTATTGATAAACATATGAAATAGTCACATCTTCATCATTCCAAACAATTACAAGTGTTTGAGGATATTTGTTTATACAAATTTCCCCTTTGCAGCAAACCTGGGTGTACTCAACAAATTTAAAATGCATATACCTCATTACTACATGAAACCACTTACAAAATGTAATCAATATGTTCACAAATAAGCGAGATATAAAATTGTAATTGTTCTCTATACGATTTACATTGGGCAACGTACTGTGATTAGTACTTTCAATAGGCTATCTCAGTTAGCAACTGAGGTAGAGCAATAATAATTAAACTACTAAATTGTTTGTTTTTTAGCTGAAATTAATGGTGAAAACTAAAGTTTGATTTTCAAAAAAGATTATATATCAACAAATTAAAAAAAAAATACAAACCCCAGCCTCCCTCTTACCAAAAAGGCCTAAGTCTTACTATGCCAACTGCGGTAATAGATTCTTCCCGGTAGGAGCAATTAATTTGCTAATAGGGAACATATTGTTTTCAAAATTTATACAGCTTATAAAACAGTGACTATATAATACCAAATAAGTTGGATCATGTTTTCGCTGATACAAACAATATCTATTGTTTACAGACTTACATGTTTTCGTTGTTGCGGTACATTCAATAAATCGATGTTTAAATCTATTACATTTTAAAAGTACTATACTAGCACATCCAGTATAAACAGTATTATCCAGTTCCAGTATGAACACGATCAAAAACCATATAACTCTATAAATAAATAAAACAAATAGTTTAATGAATTTCCTTTTATAATTTTTAAAACCGATTTTTTTGCGAGATATGTGAAATAAGTACCTGAGTGGAAGGTAAATACATAATAAGCCAATGCTAATGACTGATGCTATAAAATGAAATCTGAAACAATAATTGCTGCCACATCCACATTATCCTCCGAAAGGTAGGCACTAAACCTTACTCAACGTCACAATCACAACCATATTCACTCTCAGTTTTCTGCAGGACAAACACATTTTCTTCAGTCCTCTACTGTAAAGGAGGTCCCACACTTCTCACGAACACGACTGAACATTCCGTCCTGTATTTTCCCGCATGTATTCAAAAGTTAGTGCAGCACCCACACTTCTCGCGAATACTCCGAAAATCCTGAGTTCAGCCGAAAGTTCAGGCGTGTTCGCGAGAAGAGTGGGACCGCCTTAACATTGTCAATAGCCTCGTCCATGTTTTTTTACGTCTGTTATCTTGAAGGTCTTATTTCGTTTTGCGATTTCAGTTTCAATTTTGGCCCAAGTTAGCTCAATCGGGTTGTAGTGAGCATGGTAAGGAGGCAAGCGAATTACCTCGTGTCCCATTTCATTTGCTATTTTGTCCAGCTCGTACAATTTATTAGGGGCGTTTTTTACTTGACTTTTATTTTTAGGTTATTTTATCAAACATAAAAGGCTCATTGTGGTTTGTTAACCACTGCTGAATATCAGTTTTTTTCCAGTTGGTTCATGGGATTTTGTCCATCATAGTTGAGTGATAACTTGCGTTATCTGTAATGATCAGTGATCCTTCTTCAAGTATATAAACAAACCATATAAAAAAATAAAAAATGCTGATATGCTAATATATATATATTTATGCTAATATTCAAATGCTGATATGGAAATTTCATCTTTTGTTCATCTTTCTAGTGTCATTCAACATTTACATGATATGAATTTGTTACCAAAAAACAAAAATTATTAATTTCTCATTTTCAAGGCAAAGCTCAGCTAACACAAATATTTTCATGAATGAAATTTTATTAAGTGAAGTTAAAACAGTAAAGTTTCTTGGACTGAATATTGATGATAGATTTAATTGGGATTGCCATGTTAATTCTGTTTGTAAAAAGGTATCTTCAGGCCTGTACGCGTTGAGGCAAATGTATAAATTTAGCAGTTTCAAAACTTTAAAAGTAATTTACCATGCACTGTTTAAATCACATATTTCTTTTGGGTTATGTCTATATGGGAGTACATCAGTTAATAATTTGAATAGTATATTGATATTGCAGAAAAAATCACTTCGTATCATGTTAAAATTAAAACCCAAAGAATCTGTAAAAGAACACTTTAAAGAAACAGGAATCATGACTGTGCACAGTTTATATATTTTTCAATTAATTCTTCACGTTAAATCAAAATTAGAAACAATGCCAACATTGAATTCTTTTCATAACTATTCAACCAGGCAACCAGGAAAGGTATAATCAGCTGGCTTACAAAAGACATAATTTGCCAATGTACAAGAACATACCCTCTTGAATTCAATTTTTTAACAAATTACCTATAGGTATTAAACATATTGCTGGCTTTAATTTATTTAAAAAACATCTGAAAACATTTCTTATCAATAGACTATTGTATAACACAGAAGAATTTTTTACCTATCTTTAAAACACTGATCAAATGGAATGAGTTTGTAAGTTAGTTTTGAGGTAAATATTATGTTTTGATTAGTTGGGTAGTTGTTTATACTGTATTACTGTATACTGTTGATGCCATTCTGTACTATTATGTGCATTTTTGGAATAAAGTTATTTTGATTGATTGATTGATACTTTAAAAATGTCTCTATTCATCTCCGAGTGGTAGTCCATGTTCAGTTTTGTTGATTGGAAAATGAATTTACACTCTGGTAAAAACGCTGTCTTTTCTGAGCCAATGTGAACTATTATCAGGCGACCACCTTTACCGACAGGTACTTTTAATCCTCCGGCATCAGATGCTGAGTCCATCCAAAATAATTTTGTGTATTATAAGTTGAAAAATATTACAAATATTATTCTTAGACATATTTTATTCTCCTAAAACCAATAACTGAAATATAAAGAGTGACAAGAAATATTCAAAACAAAATCTAAAACATCTGTTTCAATGTAGGCTAATATCAAACACATATGGCTATTTATTTTCTCTGAACCAAATATTTAAATACGGACATCTAATATATACCAAACGGCAACATCATAAGGCAAGGGGGGTGGAAGGGAGTGAAAAGGTACTTGGCGTCGAAGCTTGCAATGACGTGACACTGAATAATAAATAACAATCCTTCTTACATTTTTTACAAATTTCTATATTAAACCATTATCCATCTTTCTTTCTGGAATAATTATTTATTGTACTTGATATGCATTTAGTACCACCACAAACATACTTCCTGCACTATAATATGTGAAAATAATATTTCAGAAAAAGGCAATCACAATCAGATACGACACCCCAGTTATTTCAGGGTATTAATAAAAAATACCGTGCATAGTATCGTATCTGGCAGAGATACGTTAGTATGCACGGTGGTCGGTACTTAGAGCAGGGATTTTTAATCTTGCACACTAACGTATCGAAGCATACGTTAATATGTGACGACAAAAAAGACTGTTTTGGAAGATACAAAAAAATTGTTTATAACTCCACAAAGGTTTGAGATACAGATACGATACTTTTAGAGATGATGCATCACACCATGATGAATCCCAGAATCAGGTTTTTGGCAGATACGATAGTATGCAAGATGGGCGACGAATTATGAGACGAACAATGTTCCACCATACCTCAAATGGTTAAACATAAAAATAAGCACTGATGAGTGAAAGAACACATAATTTACACACAATAAAAGGTAATATTTTGGCTATACTTTGTAGCCTTTATCAAACTTACAGAGAATGGCAGTTAAATCAAAGTATAGCCGAAATATTACCTTTTATTGTGTGTAAATTATGTGTTCTTTCACTCATCAGTACTTTTTTTAAGTTAAGTTAGCTGTATCCTGCCTTTGTCCTCCTACTGAAATGTTTAAGCCTTGTGCTCTTTGCTAAAAACATAAACATAAAAATTAAGTTTTATTTTTAGAGAAAAATAATACTCCGTGGAGTCATCATCGGCCTGATGATGACTCCACGGAGTTGAAACTGGTTGCATGAAGCAACAAATTGGATTACTTAATGCAGGTATATAAACCACTTTAAGTTAAGTTTTATACATAGAATTTAAAGAATAAAGATTCCTTACCTTTGGAGTAAGTTGACGGCTGTAAGGGGTAGAGGATTTCATCAATTTTGTGGGAGATTCTTCATCAGAACTGGATCCTAAACAGATTACTTCTTTTTCTTCTTCTTGCTCATTCTCGCTCTCTCTATCCAGAGACTCTTCTTCATCTTTATCTTCCCCATTTTCGTCTTCGTCAATATCTCCATAAATGTCCACTTCATCCTCATTTTCTACAACTGTTAATTTGGTTAGTATGGTTGGTATGGTATGGTTATTTGGCAGGCATATAGGCATGAAGAAAATAAATCTACTGTTGTAAGTGTGGGCGCCCACAAAAAATTCTTGTTCGGACTTGAACAAGGATGTTTAAAACATGATTTCCTTATGCTTATATGCTGATATTAATGTGCAGTTGAATGGACAATACCTACTGTACATCTGGTTTCATACCCCCTTACTGTCCAGAATTCCCATATTTTGCTCTTCATATATTTACAGTCGACTCCCTCTCGGTCGGACTCTGATGGTTCGGACTACTTCTTGGAAATGAGTTATGAGCGCGCGCCGGGTTTCCCACGGCCGAAAACGATAGAATTGAGTGTGTCTGTTTATTTCCGGCCTACATGGAAACAAATATCCTCAGTTCGGCTTACGATTGCGTTTGATTCGGATCATCATACAGTTGTTGTTGTTTTTAATAACATTTTAAAATGAGGATACGAGTTAGTAGCAATGCCCCGTAATGTTTCGTTAAGTACCGTACAATTATAATTGTCTTAAAATGTGATTTATGATTATAGATTCCCTATTACAGGTTGTAATTTATGTAAGTAAAAAACCGCCGGATGGTCCGGAATTTTTTTAATCCGGACAGGTGTCCAGTCCCGGGGAGTCCGGATTAGAGGGAGTCGACTGTACATAGCTTTCTTTTCATATATGATTAATTAGTTTTATAGACATAAATAAAATACACCTAACTGAAACCTTATGAAAAACACCTAACTGTAGTAAAAGTGAAACCTTATGAAAAAACAAACATTTTGATGGAACTAGCACAATGAAAGATTTAGAGAACTCATCGAAACTGGTGTTCAGATTTCATTTTCTGAGGCATTTTATTATGAATTGTTGACCTGGAATATATTGAGTTTGTTTTTAATAACTAAACTGTGGGGGTGTTTTTAATTGCTAACCACCCTTAATTTCTAGGGTTGTGACATTTTCTCCAGATTCAAAGTTGATTTGATTTATTTTTAATGAAAATATTGTTTAAAAAACGAACAAGCCATTATGAAAAAAAACTGTCATAATATTTAGGGATTTTAGTTGATCTCTCATAGGAGTTCTAGGGATCAGATTTTAAATTGTCCTGGTAGCCTTTTATTGAATTTTTAAGACTGACAAAAATCAAACTGAGTAGATTATATTGAGAAAGTAGATAACAATATCCGCTTACCCAATCAAACTGAGTAGATTATATTGTAAAAGTAGATAACAATATCTGCTTACCCAATCAAACTGAGTAGATTATATTGAGAAAGTAGATAACAATATCCGCTTACCCAATCAAACTGAGTAGATTATATTGAGAAAGTAGATAACAATATCCGCTTACCCTTCTCCTTTTACAAGGTTAATTTCATGATCACCCAACTCAATTTTTACACTTTAAACTCCCTATTCCCTTCTTTAAAATACCATATTGTAACTTGAGAAAGACATCTCTGTAGCTCAAACATAACTTGTTTCCAGCTTTATTGGTGTGAGAAACCACAAGCATTAGGAATGTGCTAGTAAAGATGATAAGCACACTGCTAATAAACACTTACACAAGTTTGGTCGGCCTTGACCCACCAGATTAGCTTCTTCAGGGACAATTTTTTTAAAACTTTTTAAAGCTCTGCAATAATTTATTTTTTTGGTTCCTTAAACTTTAAAATGAATGTAAAAAATGTACAAAAAGATTTTGTTACAAATTTTATTTATTCACGACTTTAAAAACTTAATGTCCACATAGGTGTACAAATCTCATATCAGTAATCTACAATTAGGGGTGTGCGAGTACTCAAAACTTCTAGTTTTCGGCTGAGTATTTTAATACTCGAACTCGGCTCGAACTTTAGAAAAATACTTGAAAGTTCGAGCGAGTATTGCCCGCCGATTTCCGGACGATCGCTAACGGGACCAGCCAAATCGCTTAGTAACGGTCGCAAAAGGCTATCTCATAACGTAAAATCGACCGAAAATGACGATCAGGTCGCGTGATTTCGGTCGTAAATGACAGCGGAAAACATAATATCGGCCTAAAATGACGATCGGACCAAGATTCAAGATATTTATTGTAACATAACATTCACACAGTGTACAAACAATACATTATTTGCAAAGTAAACAGGTTGCTCGTCAATATCTCTTATAAAATAAATTAATTCGATACATGAACAAGATATCAAATAAATTTGTTGTTTAGACCAACTCCAATGTATTGTCAATCAAAAATCATGTACTTAGTAATAATCCTTATCAACTAAAATTTATTTTAAGGCACACTTAAATTTTACTAAATTTAATTCCTTAAAATGATTTGGCAATTTGTTGTAAAACCTTAAACCCATATAGTGGGTAGTATTTTCATGTAACTTTAGTCTATGTATGGGATATTGGAGTTGATACTTAGATCGTGTGTTATAGCAATGAACTACTTGCCTATCATAAAAAGTATCAATTTGTTTATGTACAAAAATTAAACATTTAAAAATATACAATGAAGGAAGAGTTAAAATATTTAATTTCCTAAAAAAGATTTACAAGATTGGGTGCGTTTTAAAAACATCATTTTTCTAATGTATCTTTTTTGTATCCTAAAAATAGTCTGGACCTCAGAAAAATTCCCCCATAATTCTACACCATACTGCAATAAAGAACCAAAACAAGCATGATATACCATAAGCCTGACTTTTAAGTCCACAGTTTCTCTTAAAATATACATTTGAAAACAAATTGAACCTAATTTTTTACTTAGCTTTTCTATCAGTGGCCTCCAAGTTAAATTATTGTCAATATTTATACATAAAACTTTACTAAATTATTTACATTTATGACACTCCCATCAAAAAATGTGTCACTGTTGTACTTGTTTTTATTTTGAAGGGTTTGAAATTTCAAAATATCAGTTTTTGAACAGTTTAACTTTAATCCATTAACGTCAAACCAACTTTTTAGCTCTGTTAAATTTGTTCTCATTGCTAACTCTAGATCAATATTATTTGCAAATTTTAAAACCAATGAAGTGTGGTATAGTATTATTTTGGCATGAATAATATTGGTTGGTAAGTCATTAATATAAATAATGAATAACAGTGGGCCCAAAATTGAACCCTGCGGTACCCCACGATTAACGTCACTCCAATCTGATGTATTTTTGATCTTTTCTGTTTAAAATAACTCTTTGTTTTTGATTCGTTAAGTATGATCTAAACCAGTTAAGAGTTGTTTTAGTAATTCCATAAAAATGCAGTTTCTCTAATAAGATTTGGTGGTCAACACAATCAAACGCCTTGGACAGTCACAGAAAATACTTGCAGTACTTTGTGACCCATCCAAAACCTCAGTCACATGTTTTATCATCTCTGCAGCTGCATCCACAGTACTATGATTTTTACAAATGATTCCTTCCCTATTTAAAAAATTACTCAGCTGGTCATTAGCAAATTTTTCAAACATTTTTGATAAAGCTGGACCGCGTAATAAAGGCCGAAAATGATGACGGCATACATAAAATCGGCAAAGTGGCGACCGGGACACTTAATATAGGCCGTAACTAACAATTCCATCATCTAATATTGATTATAAAAGATGTCTGGACCAGGTGATATTGGCCAAATGACAACCGGACTGTGTTTTTATCGGCCGTAAACGAGTGCCAAACTGTGTTTTGTCTGTCAGTTTGATTGTACTGGCCAAAACTTTGTATTGCTACTCATGTATCAGTTAGAAACCATATTTAGGTTATGAAATATGGAGTAGTATCTAAACTCCATTACACTATTTGAAACTGCCAACTGATGGCAATTACTCGCTCGAAAATAATTGGCACTACTTGACTTGATTAAAAAAAATCACTATTCGCACACCCCTACCTACAATGTATAAATTTAACATATCCACAAATGGGCAACGTACACATTTGTGGACATTATTAAAAATAACGTACACATATGTGCACATTGTCCAAATGTAGTACTGAAATTATTCTGGTTGATTGGTACCACAAATGGGATACGTACTCAGATGGGTTCAGTATTATTTTACAATTTATAACATTCAAATAATGTTGCCATTAGAAACCATTAATATTTATGAATTCAAAAAAGTTGTTTCTACTAGAAACCAATATTCTTATCTTTTTAAATATTGGAAGTCGCCAGCAAAGTAGCCTATAAGTTGGACATTGTTCAGGTTAAGTGAAAAAGTCACCAGCTTCACAACAACAAACAGATGACAAAAAAAGTAGATTGTAGTCACCTGATTTTCAGTTCTACCAACAGTTTAAAAGTTAATATACACATCTGTATCCAAAGATCATTAATATACTCAAAAATAATTTTGTGGTTTGTTAACAAACATTGGAAAGTTAATGTACACATATGTGCGTCTGTCCTTGAAGAGGTTAGGCGGTAGATTAAAACCTCACTCATTAAAAAAATTAGGGGTGTGCGAGTACTCGAAACTTCGAGATTTCGGCAGAGTATTTTAATACTCGAACTCGACTCAAAGTTTTGAAAAACACTCGAAAGTTCGAGCGAGTATTTCCCGCCGATATCCGGACGATCGCAAACGATTGCGACCGGCCAAAACGTGATGTAACGGCCCAAAAAGCGATCGCATCACGTGAAATCGGCTAAAGTGAGATCGCTATCGATTGCAACCGGCCAAAAAGCTTACTAACGGCCGCCAAAGGCGATCACATCACGTGAAATCGGCCGAAAATGACGATCGCTAACGATTGCGACCGGCCAAACAACGACAACGACAACAGTAGGGGATTACTGACGAATAAGTCGATAATTTTTCGTCGATAGTCGATTTCCGATAGTTTCAAATTCTCACGAATGCAATGAGCAGAGCAAGTTCTCATAAACTGTAATTCAAAAGTTGCATCATGCAAACGGAAATGTTAGTGTATGAAATTTAAAATTGCTGCTACTGATATTTTCCTCCATTCAATACAACTGAAAAACACTGAGTAAAATATTGCTGACTTGCGCAAAACGAGATGCATAGCTTTCTCTATGGCGAAGTTTCCCGGTATGATCAAAGAGCTTAATCCAGCTAGAGCTCTTATACTCCAAGAAAAGCCTTCACCTGTTTACCTGCGGACGAGAATTCTAGATATATTATTAAGCTCGTCGACGATATATTATATTATCTTTACGACGATGTTTAAAGCAGCTACGACCTGACGACGAATTCAAGAAGGCATCCCTTAGTTATCTGAGTTATCTCTATTATTTTTATACAGATTTCATTGTTCAGATATTATTTAATTTCATGTATTTAAAATGGAACCGATATGGAAGAAAAGCATGATATGTAAATTCTTTAAAAAGAATGATGCCGATAGTGAAGTGGCCGATTGTATGAAATGCAAGCCGACACTTTGCAGTCTGTTTATATTCCGGTGACAAACTAGGTTAAACAACGTTTCTAATTTGTAGTAAACAAAATAAATTCGAACTAGGCCTAATTAGTAAACTTATAAAACAAAGGAAATTCTTTGGTTATTGAAGTTTTTGGTTACGGTGACTCAAAAAAAGTTGAAATCCTATACTGATTCGTTGATTCAGTAGGGTCTGATTGCCTATTTGCCTGATCTGTCATGCTAGTATGTTGTGATGCTTTGCTATCAGCATCGGTGATTCCGGTCTTTTAAAAAGGCTGTAATCATATTAAAATGTTTCCTTGTTGTCGCTTGCCTGACCATATGTTTGTGTTTGTTTTTTTCCTAGGCCTACACCCAGATAGGCTAAGGTGCTATAGCATAATGACAAGGATTAACGATAGACAAGGTGACATTACATGATTTGAGTAGCCTAACCTAGGCCTACTGTTATTAAATTACCTAGAATTTTATCTTATACCTATATAACCAGGAAACATATTTCTTCTATTTTTCACTGCAGAGAAGATAATATTCTCAAGTATTTATTTACAAAGGTTGGTATATTGCTCCTCCAATTAGACATGCTGTTTTCTGGCGAGGTTATGTGTAGTACAGTCCTCAATTACTCAGAAAGATACATTTTTAAACATAATAACCACTTGTTGTGTTTTGAATAAAATTACTTAGCTTAAATATTCTAGGCCTATAGACCTATTTATATCTTATAAAAAAAATGAAAATTTTAAGTTCCAACTTGAAAATATGGTAGTTTTAGTGATCGGGGTAAAATAGGCTAGATATCCGAATCCGAAACCCTTACTATGCAATCCGAACTTAAGATATCCGAACCAAAACTGATCTGAACTAAAAATTCACTATTCGCACACCTCTATTAATTAATATGAAAGCCAGTGTACATATTTGTAAATAGTATTTGTATGAATAGGGTTAAATAAAAGAGCATCTGATCAAACCTGTATTTTGTTGCAGCTTTCTAATCGGTTTAATTTGTTTGTGATTTATTGATATGTGCGTAATACTCCCTCTGTTACAGCCAACCTGCTTCCTCAGCCCTATGTTACAAATGTGGTTTTAAATTCCACACTATACAATTGTAACTACCTCACATTCTTATGTAGGGCAATTCAAATGTCAATAGTGTGGGCATGTGCAACATGACACAGTATTAAACCCTGGCCAACTTTGTTGCCAGTTGGCCAAACTGAAATGTGGTAGGTTTTGTCCTGACCAGCGATAATAAAATCTACCAATCAGAATATACCATTCCATTGGTGATTGTAATGTGGCAGGGTTTTACGCTGGTAAAATTTAGTACCTACCCAAAATTCCATAAAAAATACACTAGGTGGTCTTAATTTTTTTTAATATATAGAAATTTCTTAAAAAAGATGTTTTTACCTTCCTTTTCCCTAAACTGATCATAATGGTTGTCTTCCGCTGGAGCGTTGCCTTCTTCAACTTGATATTCAACTGGCTTCAGAGTTTGAAAGACAGGTTCTTCTTGAGGCTCTGTTTCTTCTGCAGCAACTACCTCATTATTTTCGTAACATGAAATTTCCATCATTGATTCACCTTCAGACATTTTAAGTTCAAAATCTGCTGTTGAATCAGCTTCTAGTGGTTTGGTATAGCTACTACCAGCAGTATCTACAAAAAATTCTAAAACCTGATTTTGATCATCTTCAGGCAAATCAGAATTAAAAACTTGTGATATTTCAGCAGTATTAGTGCTCTCAATATTTTCAATAATCCTTTCATTGATTGGAGGCTCCTCTCCAAAAAATTCTTCTATTGTAATAACTCTGTTATCGTCAGGGTGTGGCTCTAGTACACAACTTAGGTTAGTAATTTCAGTTGGTTTTGATGATTCTTCAGATGTCGAACAAATTTGAGACTCTGTGTCAGGTTGTGTGATGTTAGAGGTTTTAGGAGTTTCCTCTTCATGACTGGGTTCAGTTTCGTTTTTGTCTCTTATAGATGAATCTAATTTACTTGAAGACAATTCCTCAGTTTCAAAAGAAGGGCCTTCCAATGTTGTACTGCCAAACTGATTTGTACCAATGTTAAATGTAAGGTTTCTATTTGCAGCACAGGTGGACAGGCTTGCCTGGTTCCCAAAAACAAACATTTGTTTGAAAGAACTATTATTGGCAGCAACGTGGAAAGACTCACTTTTTTTTAAAACATGATCAATTTCAGGTGTTATTGTATTTTTACTTTCATCTGTAGGACTTACTGATTTACGCTCGCTTTCCTTTTCTTCTTGAGGATTGTCCAGTACTCTTTCATTCACTATATCCTCCACACTGAGCAATTCTTCTGATAAACTGCAGGTCGGAAAATTAATCGTGTTCTTATCACCTTCAACAGATAAACATTTTTCTTCCGGTATACAATGAGAGTCATTACTATTTTTAGATTCAGGAACACTGAGTGAAATTCTTCCTTTTTTCACCAACTCTTCCAAAATTTGTGGCAAAGGAGTTGAGCCTCTAACTGATCGCAAAGTAGAGTCTTGCATGGTAGATTCTAATCCTTCACCATCTACATTGTGGATTTCATTTTCTTGTTCAGAGGACTTCAAGCTACATATTGATGTCAGAGTAGAATCTTGGATTGGTAATAGGTTGTCAGCAATTTGTTTATCGATTACAGAATCCTCTATTTTAATTTCTTGATGAACTGATTCCGAGCTACTTGCCAATAGAACTACAGCATTTTTCTCATCTAGTTCAATATTTATTGTATCTGTTCCATTTTCTAGCTCGACAGACTTAGAGGTTGTTGCTAATGGCAGTGTAGAATCTTGCATGGCCTTTTCATGTAATATTTCCTCTTCAATGATAATTTCTTGTTCAACAGACTTTTTCCCTCTTACTACTGGTAGTGAAGAACCATGCATGATTTTTTCGTCCAAGTTTCCTTCATCTTCAGTGTCTATTTCAATATTCTGTTTAACAGACTTTACTTGTTCACATTCAACATCTATATCATCAATGACATTATGTGTCATTTCATGTGTCTTATTCATGGATTGGGACAAATGTTCACTGATTTGGTGTACCGAACTACTAGTTGCATCTCCTTTATACTCCAATGTCAAGTGAACAGACTCATTAGTTTGGTTTGCGTAAACAACAGATGCTGTTTCCGAAACTCTTGACTTTAAGGGAGTAATAGTAGTTTCCATTTGATTTGTTTCGACTTCCTTTTCACTTACACCTGATTCAACAGAAACGTCAGGATTTTCTTCATAATCATCTGTGAATGTTTTGTCTTGTTGTACATCTTCAATAACCCTGTCATCTTCAATGTTTCCTTCTAAGCCATAAGATATTTTAAATTTTGATTCAGCATCAATTTTACTCTCTACTCCTGAAGAACTGCTCTGGAAGCTAAAGTAGGCTTCCTCACTGGATGGTGGACTTGATGATATTTTTTTCATAAGAGTGACTGCTGTTGCGCTTGGTTCGGGTTGTACTGGTTCGGGTTGTACTTCTTCAGTGGGAGTTGATTCTGATTCATCAAACTGAAGTCGAGTTCCTGAACTTCTGTAAACAAATACAAAAACTAATAGACATTTATGAATAAGATATTGAGGGATTTCATTAAAATTAATAAATTGTGAATAGTTTTACTATAGTAAAAGTTTATCCTTTGTTTACAATTCATTGTTCTGATGGTGAGTTTATGTTATTCAAGACATTATTGCAGACATTTATCATAATTTGTTGTTTTTTTTATTTAGTAATGGCAAATATCTGCAGTAATTTCTTAAATAACATTAAAAGTTTGATTAGAAATATATAATAAAAAAATAAAAAAAACCTGAATAGTGTCTTAGTATATAATTATTTGGGTTATAAGAAAACTTCTAAACAAATGTACATAACAGTACAAGTACATCATAAAATAATTTTGGTCTTAAGTGTTGTTTAATGGCCATTTGTTTTTTTGGTAAAAAGGGTGACTTATATGCTCATGAATTTATGAAATTGCCAATATTGGTAAAAAATACACAATAAATTTTAAGAACTATTTATAGCTTGTAATGAAAAGAAATTTCACCGTTCAAAAAACTATTTATGTCTATTCTCTCTTTGTCATTACTAGGGATGAGTCGATTCCAATTGTTGATTCTCGATTCCACCAATTCTCAGGCTTAGAATCGGAATCGAGAATCGATAGCTCAAAGTCGATTCCGATATTGATTCCAGGCCATTGATACTCCCGCCGTGTACCCAGACTTACGCCGCTCACTAATGTTGAACAAAATATATGATTGAATTAAAGAAAAAAAGCCAAAAATCTATTTTAACGGGGAGTGTTTGGGTCGGGGGCAAAAAATCTGACCTTGGAGATAAGGAAGGAAGACAGGAAGGGAGGGGAGGAGTGGGGCCCGGTTGAAAGCAATAAGTCAGTCGGCTGACCAACATTATTTCTCTGAGTGATTATCTTACAACCTCGTTTTTCCCTATGAATTATGAATTGATATTAAATATTAAACAGATTTTTTTCTATATAACTACAGTAAGTGAAATTAACATTAAATTATATAAAAATTGCATTAGAAATTAGTTTTGATAATTAACTACAAAAAGCTGCTTAATAGCATTACATTGTATTTAAAAACGTTGATCTACAATCATTAAAAATTAATTATTGAAAAAAATTGCTTTATAACTTTTATACAAAATTTAATATTAACATTACAAATGTATTTTTATCGGTTAAGAATAGTTAACATCCAAGGTGATTGTTTTATAACACAAGAAAACCAATTAAAAAAAATATCATGGGGGATTTATGTAACTTAAAGCATAACAATTATAAAAAAACATGCAATTCAACTGATTTTTTTAATTATTTGTTTTTGTAAGTTTATTTTATTTTATTAATGAAAAATAATCACCAACCGATTGTCTCAATTTATTAAATAAAAATCAATTACTGACTAACTTATTGTCTTTATCATTTTTAAAACATTACTTTGCTATTTCACCTATTATTAAGAATCGATGGAATCAGAATCAAGAATTGATTTGTAAAAATCGGAACCGGAACCGGAATTGAACAAAATTGGAATCGACTAATCCCTAGTCATTACATATGTGTGATGTTCATAATGAATGATATTATAATACAACTAGTTGAGTCGAGTTGAGTTAAATATGCACCTAAGAGAGCGGGAGAGTCTCTTTTGTAGCACTCTGGGATTAGAGGGTGTGGGTAATCTGCTGTGTAGGTCAAAAGTTTCATGGATGGACTTGCGAGGGGACAAAATTGTTTTTAAGTAATCCCCTTCATCACTGTGCAATTCTTCTTCACTGTGTCCACTGTGCAATTCTTCTTCACTGTGTCCACTGTGCAATCCTTCTTCACTGTGCCCACTGTGCAATCCTTCTTCACTGTGCCCACTGTGTAATTCTTCTTCACTGTGCAAACTATAACAAATTTAAAATTAGGATTAGAAAACCAATTTGTGTATAAATAGCGTACACCAGATTTATAACTACATACAATTTCACTCAAACACTAATACATATTCCCATATCTCATGAAAGTCTTTAGTATTTTACAAGCTCTATATGGTCAAACATAAAGCTTAACAGGAAGCATCAGGTGAAACTGAGCAGCTGTAACTTGTTGACGCTGTAACTTGCCTTCTGAACCACTGTTGTAGCCTTGAAATCAAGTGATATATTTAAGTTTGTTGAGTAGTAAACCAACACAAACCTCGTCAATGCTGATAAAGGTAGATGAATAAAATATGTGTCTATAACCCCAACATAACAATGTAAAATGTTTCACAATGGCTGGTATACAAACATCTCTCTGCAAACACCAGGAGTTGCCAGACACCATCTTGGAGTTTTGTTTTATAAAGCCAGGAATAAATTTGTGCCTCCGTTACATCTAACCTGATCGTCAAAAATCATTTGTTTACGTGTCAAAATACAGGTGTAGTGGTTCTCAAGGGAATTACATTTTAAATTATTATCGGTTACATTATTAATTAAATTATTAATTCTCTGTCATTTTTAATTTCCTTAGCATTTTCAATTGTCAAAGCATTATGAGTTCATAGTAAAATGTTTTATTGTCAATTGTATTACTGTATGGTTTCTCATTAATTTGTAAACAAATTCAAAATTTGATTTCACTAGAGGAAGACAAAACCTTTAATTTGATACCAGAACAAATTGTTTGTGGCGATCAGGTGAGGAGTACTGGACACACAAAGTTAACATTGGCCCTATGGAACAAAACTCTGAGATGGCATCTGGGAACTTCCAGTGATGAAGACTCTTAAAGTGATAATTTAATGTTTGATCAACAATTTTTAACAGGCTGAGAGAAAACTACAGCATACAAGTGTCATAATAATTTAGCACGTAGCATATCATTCTAAACACTATGGATGTGCAAGTACAACAAAACTCAAGTTAATTCAATACTCAAAATCAGTATTTTAAAAGAAATTCAATAACTGAGTGAGTAATTACAGCCAATCTACAGAGGACCACTGACGATTGTGAACTGTGTAGTATTGCCATAAAAGACAACCCCATCACGTAAAATTAGCCAAAAGTGATGAAGGGAATCATAAATGAAAGCCGTATCATGTGATATTGGCTGCAAATGGTAATCGGACTATATAAAATTGGCTGCACAAGATGACCGAATTGTGTATTAGCAGCCACAAATGACATATAACTGCCAATGACTAATGGCTAATATATTAGCAGTAAATAACAATTTAACTACATTATATAGGCCGTAAATGACGACTAGACCGCATAACATCGCCTGTAAATGAATCTTTGTCGCAACATTTAAGCTGTAAGTTATGACCGGAGTGATTAAATACAGCAGTAAATGACAATACGACCATACAATAGCAGTCGTAAATTAACATTTTACCACACAGTTATGACTGGACCATGCGATATTCACCAAATGGCAACCAGATCGCATATTATAACCTGAAAACTCCATCCACAATTTGTTGGCAAAGAAACTAGACAATGTGATTAATACTAGAAATTAATTGCCTAATGCAATGCAGTACTATTTCTATAGTAGACTTTTGTCTTTTTTTTAACCCTAGGCGTGGCCCAATGCTAAAGTGTGGAATGGCAGGCTAAATTTGTCCATTTTGCAGACCTTTTTTTGAAAATTCGTATAAATTCAACCGTAGAAGTAAACCTAGCCAACCTTATACTCATTTTGATCGGAAAGAACAGGGGAATCTAGGAATACTAAAATAATAAAGATGTAGAAAGGTAATTTTTTCGGTAGAGTGAAAAGAAGAAAAAATTAGAATTTTATTTTAGAAATTTCAAAAGTAGCCTTGGTGAAATTTTTTCTAGAGATTTTTTATGGAAAATTCATTATATACATTTTGTAGACAATCTAATTCCCTACAAAGAAATGTATAACATGTTGGGAAAAGAATTATTTTGTGTATGTTTTAGGGGTGTAATGTAATACTAAACGGAAACACGAAAAATGATATATATATAATATATGAGTAATGTAATATATATATATATGCTAATAATGATATATATATATATATATATATATCACATTATTAGCATATATATATATATTACATTACTTATTTATATCATAAACTAACACTGTACAGTTTACACATTTTTCGTGTTTCCGTTTAGTATTACATTACACCCCTAAAACATACACAAAATAATTCTATATAATTCTATATATATATATATATATATATATATTAGTGATGGTCAAAACCAGAAATTTCGAATCTCGAAACCGAAACCGAAACTTACAAAATTGAATCTCGAATCTCGAAACTCAAATCGCGAAACCCTATTTACTTGCCTGGGTATGGTAATGAAAAATAAATCCAGAAAAATTAATTAAAACTAATTATATATTTTGGTTAGAGTTGTTCTTTCAGAAATAAAAAATCAATAATCCAAAAAAGGTGAAGGTAGACGACCGATGACAGTAGACTTTTGACCTTTGCATTATTGATCGAAACACGGGCGTGATTTCTGTTAAAAAAAAGACACAAAAAATCTCAGCAGTTTCGAGTTTTGATTCTCGAAACTCACCGATCGAATCTCGAAACCGAAACTTTTCCAAAGTTTTGGTGGTTTTGAGATTCAAGTTTTGGTTTTGACACATCACTAATATATATATATATATATTTGTAGAGCTAATGATGTAAGGAATCCAAAAAAGTCATAAAGTTGATGGTAAAAAATTATTATCACTTATAAATACATGTAAATAAAACAATGTTTTGCTATTTTTGCGTATTTAGAAAAAGAAATTCACATTATTTAGTATATAACTTTTTTACCAAATTTTTTACCCCAAAACCAATATAAACATGTTGTAGTACATTCAATTACCTAAATAAAAATGTATAACACCTAGGGTAAATTATTATTTTTATACGTGTTATGTAGCAATAAACATATAGTCGCGGACTTGGCAAATTCAGTAACAAAACACAACAATTTTTATAAACAACCTTCACTTCTTTTTTTATCACTATTCAGTAATATTTATGCATAATAAAATGCATAAAGATTACTGTTATAAACACACAAACACTTCACTAACACTAAAACTCCGAAATACTAAATTATTTAGTAATAACTCACGGATAGAAATATCACAACGTACATAAAATAATACTCAAAATGGCTGATACAAGCTGTTGACAGAACAAATATAACGCAATGAAACGTTTACTCTATCGAGTGTGGCTACAAACAGTGCTTCCAACGGCAAAACTAAATTAATCTACATTTCTTCCTCTTCAAAATAACATATTATTTGACTAGTAACTATAACTTACACTAGATATAAATCCGATTTTCCTGACGGCCGTCTTTCGGCCATCTGCCATTGTACAAAGAAACAGAAAACACCTGTTTTCAAAAAATCATATGATCTTTCTAATCAATATTTTGTTCAAAACGTCAATACCAAAATAAAGCGCAACTCTTTAGCAGTGCATTGGTACCAACCGCAACTTCCACGACAAAAATTACCCGAGCTAGGTAATTTCAAAAAAGCCGTGTTTTGACATTTTCCTAGCATCGGCTGCAAGAATCGCATCGCGCCAAAAATTTATTTGATTTCTAATTGTCGTGACATTGTTGTATAGCTGCTATAGGGTTTGTTTATGTAATAAAATGAAAGTTCAGAATATTATCTTTCGAATGATATATATATATATATTGTTCACTTTTGTGTTGATTATTAGTTGTTTTTTTATGTTACAAAATTTTCGGTCCCGAATGGCCGATTCTTGGCCATTGGCCACTGCTAGGGTTAAAATAAATTAACCTATTTGACAATTTATAATATTAGTCTATTCTCATGGCTAACCTTTTTGTAGGTGATGGGGAGGACTCTTCTGGAGGCAGACTGAACCTGATTTGTCGCCCAACCGCAGGAGAACCCAGCCTTTCTCGAGCAGGAGTTAGAGGTGTGTTAGGTCCTGATCTCCCCTGTAACCATTATTGTTGGTGATAACACATCAATTTACATTATCCTTTTCCCTAATTGATGCCTGTCATATAAAATAGTAATAATAATTTATTGTTTATAAAAAATACTTTATTGCAGACACTTATATATAAATATTACAAAATAAATATAAAATATAAGGCTGATTATGACTAACAAACCTTTTTTGAAATTTAAAGATTATATTGCTGTGGCGGCTATTATCCCATACAAGAATTTCACATGTTACAGTAAAAGCCCGCTAATCCGACACTTTCAATACTCCGGCATTGGTCTAAGGGTTCTCAAAAAAATTGTTTTGTGAACTGTATGAGCCTTTTGGGGTCGTTCAGCAAAGTTTGGGCACGATCGCCGAGTTCGCGGGCAATCGACAGGAGTAACTATATTGTATGTATTGAGATATAATACTGTAAATCTATTTTCTGGTTGAAATGCTTGTTTTTTAACATTTTATTAACTGCTGAAATCAGATAAATCTCAATAAAACATGAAATAATGGACCAGTGATAGGCTTTTGACTCTTTATTTATAGCGTTGTTTACGCCGTTCTCGCAATAACGGCGCTCAGTAATCCGGCACTGCCAAAGTCCCGAACGTGCCGGATTAGCAAGCTTCTACTGTATTTACTTTTGAAGTATTAAAGAAACACGTTTCAGAATTTCAAAGAAAACGTGTTGCAATTTTATTAGTGTGTAGTTGATTTTTATAAGTTGTTTGTAAATATGGACTTACAAATTTACTGCTAGAAAAAGATTCCAACAATTCTTCATAAACAATATTAAAGTTTAAATCATCAGGTTTGTTCTTGTTTATTTTCAGTACATTTTCTTTGCACCAATTAGAATTATCCTGTTGAACGATCTATTTGAGCATCGACATTTCCATATTGATTGAAGACATATAGTGCTATGTCATTAGTATAAAAGTACCTGGGGGAGGGCGAGCTTTGCTCGGGGGAAGGCCAGTCAGTTTGTTTAGATGACGGAGTAATATTTCACCATTTCCCCCTACTGATAATCGGAGTTTTATAACTCATTTGCCTCTTTGCTAAATTTTTAAGGTCACTCCAGTTGTTATTCATAGCTCAACGCCCCTTTGATTTATTTTACTACTCTATCTATGTATGTAATCTTCACCCAAATATTTTAATCTCTGCTCTCGGGAAACCACATGTTAATAATCATAAACAACATGAGTATTACTTTGACAGTTCATTGATTGATTATAAACAGCTGTTACAATTCTTTTGTTAGTGAATTTTCTTTGGAAAGTGAACTATTAGCATGACCTGCACAGTGAAACTTAAGCCCGGGACCACCATAGAAGTTCCTAACATGACTCCCTGAACACATTTTGGGGGGTCGTTCAAAATTTTATATATATATGTGTTTGCACTCTAGCGGTCACATTTTTTATCCGATTAACTTCAAATTTGGTACGGACGTTCCTTTCTGTAATCAGTTGGACAAGTTTGTTGGGTAAAACAATCGGAAAACTCTAAACCCCTTTTTTGGGGATTGATCTTTCAAATTTTGAGTTTTTGGGCCCAAAAGGGTCAGAAAAGCCCCGAATGTACAATGAATGCATATAAAAAGATGGGAATTAGTGAGGCAAAAGTTTTAAGCCCTCTCTCGTCATTCTAGCATAAATATTTACCAAGTTATTATAGAAAATGTGTTTCGACTAAACACAGTACGTTGTCTTATGGGGGTTTTACACTAGAAAAGCCTGTTATTCCTTTGCTAAAGAACTTTTATCATCCCCAGCAACTCACGCCTACTTTCAAGCCTGTCTGGACCTTCTCCTACCATTATAATGCGCAAAATTGTATACCCAGCTTTGCAGGTAAATTAAACCACGAGCATCAGAACAGCCAAAAAATCAGTGTTTTCAGATTTCAATAAAAATTGGAATACATGTATGTTTTTACACTGATTTTTAGTTTTAAAAGTTGTTATGTGGAAATTCACTTCCCTTACGTCAGCGTGCTACGTGCAAACTCGTTTTGATTTGAAACTCTCCATAAGCCCAATGTTAATGTTTTTAACTTTTAATTTTTGTTTTTTTAAACTATTTGATTTTTCCTGGGGATGAGACCTGTCTAGAACTTGTTTTTATCCCAGAAATGAGTTATTTCCAGCATTTGAAGGAAATCAAATGTTGGTGCTGTTATCAGTGTCGCAAGCAAGCACGAAAGCAAGCACGGATGCAAACCTTACTCACATTAGGGTATGGGATAAATTTTGATTGTAGGTGATGAAACATTGAGGTCAAATCATTAATAAACATATAAAAAAGTACTGGGCCTAACAGGGAGCCTTGTTTCACTAAATAATTAAAAAGTAATAGTATCTTTTTATACAATTAAATTAACTATTTTATTTTACCATACTAGGCTAATTAGTTTTTCAAAGCACACACATTTAAATTTGAATATTAAAATAGGACGAGGTACATAAATAAATCAAAGGAAGTCCAAAAATATCATAATTTAACTCTGGTTTTATTTGTTTTGGTTAATTTGAGTATACTTTCTGCTTTTTGATCACTTGGATAACCCTATAGTTTGTAACTTTTTCAAAATTTTCCTTTACTAAAACATAAATTAAGATCTGCAACCCATTTTATCAGTGGAACAGTGATTTAAAATATATTGTGGAAGTATAACTGTTTTTAATTTATTGATTGACGAAAATATCAATTTTATTTTTATGTAATTTTGAAGCACTTAGGATTAAATCAAATTACAAGTTCAGTCTTCTTTTAGTAAAACTCCACAGAATATTATTTTATACTGAAATGTTTAAATAGGTACTTCAACTCACCAAGCAGGCAGTCTGGAAAAAGATAAACTGTAACAATATACGAGGGCCGTTCAGAAAGTAAGTTCCGTTGGTGGCTAGCGAGTAGAGGAGTGGGGGTAGAGGTGTGACCATGGCGGCGTTGGGTAGTCTGGCTCAGTAGGCGTCTGGCCGTATGCCAAGAAGGTCGATTGGATTGCTCCGCACGGTGCAATCTAAATTCAAAAAGGCCACCGCAAGTGCCAGTGCCACCGGCTCTGGCGATGCCGCGAGCATCAGTCCAGCCGCCGCAATTGACAACCCTACTGACTGTGAAGTGCGTTCCGCTATCCGGTTTTTTGGGCAAAAAAAATTAAACCTGCTGAGATCCATCGTGAACTGGGTTCTGTTTATGGAAATAATATAATGAGTGACAGTGCAGTTTGGAAATGGTGCCGTTTGTTTAAAGAAGGACGCACGAATGTTCATGATGAAGAGAAAAGTGGCCGTCCATCTGTGCTAACGGACGATCTTGTGGACAAAATTAATGATAAGGTAAGAAAGAACAGGAAGTTCACTATTATGGACCTCTCGGAGTGTTTCCCTCAAATTTCACACACTCTTCTGTAAAACATTGTGACTCAAAATCTTGGTTACCACAATTTTGTACTCGGTGGGTGCCGAAATTTCTCACAACTGATCACAAAATGAACAGAATGGGTGCTGCCCTAACATTTCTGGAGTGATACGACAAAGAAGCGATGAACTTCTTGATCACATAGTGACAGGCGACGAAACATGGGTTTCTTATGTGCATGTTGAACACAAAAACAATCAATGGAGTGGGGTCACACTGCGTCGCCGCGTAGGCCCATCAAATGCCGACAAACATCCTCAAAGAAAAAACTCATGACAACTGTTTTTTGGGCAGGAAAGGGGTTCTATTGGTTGAGTATTTAGAAAGGGGCACTACAATTAACTCAACAGTGTACTGTGAAACGCTAAAGAAACTGAGGCAGGCAATCCAGAACAAAAGGCGCGGCATGTTGACCGGTGGCGTTGTTTTCATTCACGACAATGCACATCCTCACAATGCAGCGAAAACTCGTGAGCTTCTGGACCATTTTGGTTGGGATGTTTTTGACGACCCACCTTACAGTCCTGATTTAGCACCAAGTGATTTTCACTTGTTGAAAAAATGGCTTGGGTCCCAGCGCTTTGTGAATGATGACGAGCTGAAAGATGGCGTCAACGGGTGGCTATGAGCACAGGCGGCAGAATTCTTTTCAGTGGGAATTGAAAAGCTTATTCCTAGGTATGATAAGTGCTTAAATGTTAGTGGGAATTATGTCGAAAATAGTTTAAGACACACTCTTTAAGATGTATATAGTAAATATTTTATAGAGTATTTTTTTAAACCTAAACGGAACTTACTTTCTGAACAGCCCTCGTAAAATGTTTTTCTCCTGGTACTGGTATAAAATATACATGAACTATTTCTTTGAGGAGTTAAGACTGATTTAATATATTTTACTAGCCAGAAATTGGACACAAACACTACATTTTCAAGAGTACAGGCATACATTAAGCTAACCCAGCTGATTTTCTTTTCCAATCACTATATTTTTTAAAATCAGGCTAAGCGCCTAACCTAATTAAAATAATTATTTTATTTTATACAGAGGAACAAAACTCCAACTAGAATTAAAGGTAAGGACACTCACCTTCAATATAGACTGTGGAGTGTTGATTTCCCTTGGTGGCTTTTTGACTATCCTAGCAACCAGGGGAGTGTGCAACACTGTACTGCTTTCAAGACAAGTGATGTCCATATCGGCGGTTTTGTCCAAAATGTTTTCAGTTTGAGTATCTAGTTTTTCTGGTGATGAAAACTCCAGACGAGCTCTTTTAGGAACTTTGGACTCTTCATCGTCTGTCCTGCTTCGGACACCACTGCGCACTTCTTCAGTACTGAAAATAATAGGTAATATTAATCACAACATGACAGTCTGAAATAACACCAGTAATACTGCAAACACTTTAAATACAAAAGTTTTAATTGGTTTTGTGGATAAACATTATAGATAAACTTCTTGGATGCCTGAGCAGAAATTTAGTGAAAAGGAGAAGATATCTAAGTACCAAAATAAGGCCTATTTGTAACAATTCCTTAAGGGCAATTCACATATTACATAACACTTTTTTGTTATGTAAAACCCCCATCCCCCATATAACACACTTTAACACGAGCATAACCTCCCCCTTATTCGTTATGTAACGTAATCATATTAAATGTTAAAAAGTTTAAATCCTAAAATTATATTTTTGCAAACATTTAAATGAAATAGTATTTCAGTAAGATATTGTTTTTATTTTCTAAAACAAATTTGTTAGGCCCTATAGGATATCATTCATAACATATAAATATTTGATAAGAAACCTTTAATAAGTTTAGAACAAAAAAGTGTGAGATAAACCATAAAACAGAAGTGACATTTTTTCCTCAAATAACATTTTTAAGGTCCAACTTGGAAAATAAACTAGCTAAAATATAACAAAGTAAAGTAATAACTACTGCAAGTTCAAAACAATCTATAACAACAACAACAACAAATTGACCAATAAAACACATAGAATACGTAATAAATAGTAAAAAAGCACTAAAATCAGATAAAAAACCGAAGTCTTTCTTTCATTCCTAGCATTATATCGAAAGTGTGCGAGTTACGTAACGCTAAGCCTGACCCCCCTCCCCCAACTAACGCAGAGTAACACCACGTCGTACCTCCTCCCCCAGTTCTTTTACTGCATTCTATTAAAATCTATTCCCATGATTTTGCTTAGTACGCCCTATTAATTTAATAAAGATGTCAATCTTTGTGAATAATGATAACAAAAAGAAAATAAATAATAAAATACATATTCATGATTTTTTAACTAAATCAAAACAATTTTCAAAAGCACAAAAAATCCAAAGCAATTTACACTCCATAACCTTTTAAAAGTCTACAATAACTACTTCCAATTTAATAAGTGACCAAGTTATAAACTACAACTACAAGAATGTCCTACATTTAAAACATATTATTACCTTTGTAAGTTAGTAAACTTCTTGACTTTCATTACATTCATCCTTGAAAACCTTCGGAACAAATGCCCATAGACAGTAGAATTATGGTATCTTGAATTTATAATATTGAAAATATTAATAAAGATTAAATCACACATTAAAAATATGTTAAGATGTAAGCCTCATTAGCTCACTGCACTTGTAATACAGGTAGAGCCATAATTATTGTACAGAAATGCACGTTAGGTCAATCGGCATTCAGCCCTGGCAGTTGAATGATCATAACATCACTATATTTTTTTCCTGGAACTCATTGAAGTGCATTGTGCAATTAAAATTCTCAGTGTTTCTGTTATTGAACTTTTCATACCCAAACAGCATTTCTAAGACAGCAATACACCTTGGATTCTGTACTTTGATTGGACAAAAATTATATGTACAATTTGTTCAAAACTTGGTTTGTTCGTTCAAATTAAAAAAAAATGATCACAATCCACAATGAAGAAAGAGGTGACGAAAAATGTCTAGAGAATGAGCAAAGGTAATTCAAACTGTTTTGTGAATTTAAAAAATAATTTTTACAACGCATCAATCACATAACTTTGAATAGCCTAACTTTTGTGTTTATAAATTCTGGGACAGCGAGTTAGTAAGTTGTGTGATTTGCAGTCTCAGAAATAGTGTTAGGTATCGAAACATCGCATAACAGAACACATTGTGCACAGCAGAAATTTTAATTGCAGCATTCACTTTAATGGATTTCTAGCAAGAATTTTGGTTCTACCCCCACTACAACTGTTGCAGTGAGCTAATGGAGGGTACTTCCTGAATAGCACTGGTATTACGATTTGCATTTTCTTCATGTAACAATATCAATCATGTTCACAAAGAGATTTCAAAACGCTGTTATAGAACTGAAAATTTAAACCAAACTTGCTGAAAGGGCTCAAAGATGATAAACTGTTAGGTTTTAAATATAACTTATTTATTTTAATTTAAGGAGTAGTTTCACTACGCTAGATGAAGAAATTAAATTATTATATTGTGGATTTAAATACCTAACTGATCGTTGTAAGCTGACCCAGACGAACACACACAATAAACTATTATTGATTACGGATACCGGTTCTTTTCATCTCATGTTATGATAAAACATTAAACACTAATAGACATACTACTTATGAAAAATCTATATGCAGTACACATTGGATACAACCTGATAAACAAATTAGTTTTATGCTGACTTTAGCCTTATTTTGCTTAGAAGACTATTTCATTCAAGTAAAATGGTAATATAAATTTGAATGCAAAGAAAAATTGGTACTTGTTTGTATAGGCTAAACTTCACCTGTAAGTTATGTTGTACAAATATAACCATAAGACTAATGTACATCTTAAACTAGACTAAAATGTCTGCAAAAACTTGTATTTTAAATTTTATATTCTATTTTAAATTGGAGCTGCAATTAAAAAGTTGCTAAACATGGCACACATAAGGTTTATAAAAAAACCAAGTCTTCACACCCTTTCATTCTACAACTCATAAGCTAAATAAAAATAAAACAAAGGGTCCAACAAAATTTAATAACAGTACAAAATTGGAGGAAAACATAAACAGAGTAAAACCTACTTAGTAACACTACTGTTGAGTCTAGAGTGGATGGGGTTGCGGAGGAAGGGAGTGTCCTCAACGGTGGTCTGCAGCTTGCGTTTGAGCGCCGCAGGGGTGGCGAGGAGAGGCGCCCATATCTCTCTGGTCTTGGACACCGCTGCTTGTATCAGCTGGGAGTCCGATGTCTTGTAGAACGGCAGCCGATCGTTGGACAAGTCCGTGTGAACCACCACAGACAATGGCGTCGGCCTGTTGACTGAAACATTTCATTGATGAATAAGAGGTTTACAAACAAACAAATAAGACACAGAGTACAACAAACAAATTCTGAAAATAAATTAATAGGGACTAAACCATGAGAAATAATTCACTCCTTAGGGTGACTGCATAGCTATTTTCTTTGAGTGAAAATATGTAACTAAATTTCCTTAAAGTTTAATTAATCACATGTGCTGATATTTTAACAGAGGAAAATTAGTTCATCTTCATTTCCACTATTCAGTTGAACAACAATCAAATAAATTACAAGATCAATAAGAGGTATGAGGCAGTAGTTATTTTCTAGTTTTCCATACGTTGGTCAAGCAAAATAGGCAAACGGGATTTTCAGTTTTGATATAAATTGAAGATGAATAGTGTCAGCGGCAGATTTACAAGTTTTAAAAGACTTGGCAAAATTTTCTTCATAGCCCCCTTTGATTTAGATTTTCATCAATATGGTACCTGAAAACAAACAAGCTGTACTAGCTGTTACCCGTCATAGCTTCGCTCGCGAAACTTTAATATCTAACCTGACCAGCACTATCAAATCGTTGTTTAAATTTTACTATATGACTTCCGTTGCAGTAACTGAAACAACATACATGTTGGCTGAGAAATATCAACATACTATCTACAGCTGGTAATTTTATAAATGAGTAGCTGGCCTGACAGACATTGTCCTGTCCTAATGTCATTGAATTTATTTTATGTCAAATGCTTGTCTATTTTCAAGGTGAGCTCGTTCGCTACGTTTATCCGCTCTTTATTTTTATATAGAGCTAACTTCGGCATTGAAAAAAGAGTTTGAGTTGCCATTTAAGTTGATTTGTTATTTCCATTAATGAACATATGTTTATGCCTTTCAATTATGTTAGGATATAATCCTTATAATGGCGGTTTGGTGTAACTAACTAACATACTAACCCGGCTTTGTTTTATGTATTTAGATATCCTCCTTTTATGTAATACGCTTACAGGGCCCGTGGGGTAAAGCTCTAAGGTTGAGTAGAAGTTTTGAGGTCTATATGATAATGAGATATGTAAGCTATGTTCATGCAAAATTCTAGCTTAATCGGTCCAGTAGCTTTTGCATGATGGAAGTATAAACTTCCATCCATCCACATATACATACATCAAAACTTTCACATTTATAATATTATAGTAGGAAATAGGATTTAACCGATTTCTCAAACCAGTCTTAAACCTTCTTCTGACCTCCCTTAAATTTGTCCTTTCATAACTATTTGAAGGATGTGATATGTAAGAGACTTTAAATTTTCCTAAAATCATTTCCCTTACAATTTCTAACCAAACTAATGAATCTTTCCTTCCCCGGACATTAAACCTTTCTAAGAACAAATTCCTTTCTCAGACAATAGAGCCAGTAAACCTATCCCTTTTGACCCTGAACCCTATCACCATGAGATCCATCCACATTGCACAGTACCCGTGAGAAATGCTGATACAATACTAACTCCAACTAAAGACCTCCCCATATCATATTGAACCAATAGCCTTCTTCCTCTCCATGAAAAATTATACTTAGACAGCCAATGACAACGATCCACAGCTTTGGAGTGGAAGGGGATTGAAGGAAGATGAAGAAAATTAATTTAGTCTGCCAACATCATCCTAGAACAATGTATTAGAAAATTTCAGTGACTAGTAGTGCGGGAGTGATGGCCTTGTGCCAAAAATGGGCAATTCGAATTTAAGTGAAGTGTCTGTGCAGTGAAAAATCTGGATTAACCCAAAGATACAAGTAACTCTTCTAAATTTATTTAAACTCATTCTCTAACAATGAACTGGTGAATTTAGTAATAACATTACAGGGTGGCCACTCTACAATTATGTACAAATTCACGGTTTTTTCCCGGTTTTTCCTGGTTATTTTTGGCAAAATCACGGTTCAGTTTTTAGGGGTCTGCGGTGCACCGAAAAAACGGTACCGGTACGGTACACAACTGATTACCGTCATCGGTTCGGTACAGAACATAACCCCGGTACAGATTCGGTACGGTACAGTTTACTGCTTCAAACAATAAACAGAGATAAGCTACACAATGTTTAACAAAATAAGTGGTTTAAATAAGACCGACTCCTATTTATAACTAGTCATTTCCTTTAAGGAAAACAAGCCCCAAAACTCAGGAAAAGAGACGTTGACAGGTGTTATTTATAGCTGAACATGAATGGAGATAAGAAAGGTGTGCAAGGGGAGTGGGGTAGGGTCGCAAAAAATGTCCTTGAAGACAAGAAAGGTTTAGACTAGGAAAGCGTGAGGGGTAAGGGGGGAGGGAGGTAATTATCTGTAAATCAGTTGTTTGTCAACAATATTCCTAGGGTGAGTGGCTGTAAATCAGTTGTTTGTCAACATCATTCCTAGAGTGAGAAAAGGAATACTATCTTTTAAATCGCTTTCGTTCACCATTATGATTTCAAATTAAACTGCTTTTATTTATGTATTATTATTATTGTTATTGAAGTATACTAGTTAAATTTTTAAATTATATTAAAAAAGGTTTAAAAAATGGTTGAAAACTATTTCAAAAATAGCCACTAACTTGATAAATTTCAAATGGTAGCATAAATTTGTTATTTTTTACTGTGCTGTGAAATTTGTACATAAATATATATGTTATATGTTAGATTATCTTGTGTGGTTTTGGAAAATTCAACTAAAATTTATTATTAACAATAACCTAAATTTATTTTTTGATAAGGTTAATAGCTAATTATTTCAAATATGATATAGATAGGAAAATTAACATTATATAAAACTGTCTTACTTTTATTACTTTATTTATTTATTTTTCAGTTTTCCATGGTACTTATATGTTTAAATAAATGTACTGTAATATTTGTTATGGACTTCAATTTTGAATTTAGTAATGTAATTAAGTAATTTTAGAATTATTTTGATTTTAATCTTCAGTATTTATTGGTCTAATTTTCTAATTTATAATTTCTTTTAGTTTCACATCATACATAGTTTTATTTAAGTTATCTGATTTTACTTTGTATTAATTATACCATGTCAACCTCCACGAAAGGTTTTCTTGATTTACAACAATTAATTTTTCATCTGGACTTTAGATATTTGTAGAATGAAGCATGTAGTTATACAACAAATAAATATTAATCGACGGCCTCAAGGTAGTTGGGGAACATCCACCATTATGTTTTAACAACGCAGTGGCAGTAGTGATGAGGTGTGTGACGACACAGTGGGGTATACAGCCTATGATCGGTATCCATGGCAACCTGTTGTGCGCAGTCAGTGCGCGTGCCAAGTGGGCGGGGATAGAAGATATGGGAAAGAAATATAGGATAGGGGAAAGAGAATGAGAGAGAGAGAGAGAGGAGAACTTGACAATTATTTATTTTTCCCTGTCTTGGTTTAGGCCAAAGGCCCACTCTTCACTGAGAGATATTTTACTTATTCTCAGATTAAATATTGTCAGAATGCATGGCATGACAGAATACAGAGAAATTAAAATAACCAACGATATATATGTTGAGACACTGTTTTAATAAACAAGGATCAAAGGCGTTACACGTAATTAATTTATGGTCACCAAAAGAATATTTGTACAAGGAAAAGATAGTTGTGTTGACTTCCAGGAATTTGGAAGGTATTTGCTCACTTACGGACTAGCCGCTCTCTCTGCTCTCTCTCTCTCTCTCCGTTTCCCCTCAGTCAGCTCCTTTGGTTATCAATTCGCGAATAGAGCTGTAAATAAATCTCTTACCTGGAATTTCATCGGAGAGTTTGTAAAAAAATATCTTTAAGAATTGTTTTTATATTATTGACTTGCTTCTCTCTTTCTTTGTTTTTCCTGTCAACAAATCTCTCACCGATACTGTTTTTTCTGTACACCGAAACATATTTTTATATCTCAAATTAACTTTCCCGGTAACAATACCGACATTCGAGTCACTAATCATGATAGAATTTTCAAGGTTTTACAGTGAAATTCACGGCTTTTTCACTGTTTTTTTCACGGTGTGCCAAATTCACGGCTAATTCACGGTTTCACGGTTTTCACGGTTGGGTGGCCACCCTGCATTATGTTTTCAACCTTTAAAATTAATTACATGATTTAGCTCAATGCAGAAAATATGAAACGACTCTTGGATTTGCATTTAATTTTATATAGTTTGTTCAAGTAATATTAAAATCTCAGAATTGTAATACAATTTATAATTATAAGAATAATGTTTCAAAAGCAACCATTCATTAATTTGCATTTAATTACACAGTTTACTTTACAGATAAATTCAACTTTTATTCATATGTATACAAAATTACTGTAATAGTTAATTCATTGATAAAGGAAAGATATTTTAATGTACTAATACCAATGAAATAATCTCTGAAAACATTCACAGCAGTTCATAATTACCAAATTATTGAAAATTTATATTTTGATTTATATTATCCTTGTTATTTATCAGAAACGTAGCATTAAATTATTTCTGATCCTAAACTCTCCAATCAAGTGATCAGTAGTAACCTCTCACTATTGCCAAGTGCTCTCAATTTTATATTTATTTTAAGTATTAATTTTTGTACAACCTAAGCGGACTATCTTACAGATAGGCAAGGGGGATTTGAGGTACGTTTAAGAATTAGCCTCCATAAAGAAGTTCCAGACGGGATAAAATATAGTGCTATCTTCAAAATTCATAATTATTCTATTATTGCAATAAATTATCTAACTTTTCAATTATGTCCACATACAGACATCCTCAGACTTAACTCGGATAACTGAGTGGGTACAGTGTCACATAATTACGTCACCACCATAATGCCACTTCTGCCTCCGGCATCAATGCTACTTTACACTAGCCTTACAGAGAACATCGCACAGTCCACCTACTCTGTTTCCAGGAGAAGTGTTTCTCACGGTGGCAGTAGTCAGCCAGATCGCGAGTGATGGAAGGCAGACTCTTGGACACCGAGTTGATGATGAGGTCACGGGTGGTGAGCGTCTTGGCGGGGGGCTTGTTGTTGCGCGAGACGTTGCGGGAACCGGGTGCCGGGGACATCCCCATCCCCCGCCGCACCCCCACCGCACTGTGCAACCGCTCGTTCATGTCTATCGCCTCCACATACCTGCATCAATACAAATCTCAGTATCTCCTTAAGACACCGACGCAACTAGGGTGTACATTAAGGTGAATATGAGTTTTGTACGTGATAATTTATCCACCTTTTAAAGATGCTATAAGTCTAATTAAGTAGTTAAGTGTTTTAAAGCATTGAGATAATACTTATAATTTTGTTTTTATTTTGCCATTAAAATTATAAATAAACTGTTTATTGTAATAAACTATTCATGACTGATGAGTGTAGAATGGGTGGGATGCCTTGTGTAGCCTTGTTACTAAGAATAAGAATAAGAAGAATAAGAAATTTATTCAGCCAGAAAATATTTCATACAAATACATTGGCACGTCACACACATTGGTAAACAGTATTAACAAAAGTCATTCACAGTCCACATTCTTGTTGTATATTCATCTACAGAATAAAATGATTCTTTATACAGGAAATAGTTTAGTTTAGTTTTAAAATGCTTATCACTAAGCAATCTTATATCCAATGGTAACTTGTTGTACAACTTGATAGCCATCAGCAAAGGGCTTTTATCTGTCTTAACTAATCTCACCTTTGGCATATTTAAATTATTACAAAAACGAGTATTATAACTATGCATATCTCTTCTACAGTTTACTGACTTAGCCTGACTGATTATTCAGCCAGGATCATAAATTAACAGCCCAATGACCAATGACAGCTGGATCCAGTATCAAATCTTTACAACGGATTTTGCTCAGGATGGATCTGGCTAACTTAAGATTATGAAGCGAGTACACTAACCACTATGTAAAAAAATGTAGAAACATCTACAGTGATACACATCTCCGTCTGACAACATCCTCTATGGTAAAATACTACTAGCAACATTTTGTAGCACAAACACTTCTTTGTTATGGGCTATTAGAAGATAATTTGATTGATCATTACAAGATGATGGTGGTTTCAAAACCTATTTAGTAGACTTCAAGATCCTTGGAGTGAATCTGAGGCGTACGTCTGGCTTTTCCAGGTTTCCAGTCTGTTAGCCACAAATGGTGAGGATGTAAATTTCATCATCAGATTCAAATTCGTAATATATTAAATATATTTGTAAATTCCTATTAATTAGTTAGGATTATTATTGCAATTATTTTGTTTAAACCATTGGCCAACTTTGATACACATTAACCAATGTTAACCCCGTAGATAAATTGACGGTTAGAAACTGCAACCCAAACAACTTATTTTCCCAATGACGATAGCAGCATCAATTACACAAACTGTAATAGCTGCAGCTTTTATTAGATGAACAGACTTAATATTTTGTTATACCGTTTGATTGGCAACCCTAAATTTTAGGGGTCGTGCGTTGCATCAAAATTATGATTCGATTTGATTCATCAAAAGTGTTCCTTCCACCGCCGGAAGCCGTTCAAAAGCCGTTCTGGAAAGTATCACTCCCACCGTTTACCCGCGCTACAATGGGCTCGGGGAGTGTTTGGGGTGGCGGCTTAGAAATAAGGAAGGAAGAGGGAAGGGAGGGGTCGGGTGGGGTCCGGTTGAAAGCAATAAATCAGTCAGCTGACCAACATTATTTCTTTAGTAATTATCTCACAACCATGTTTTTCCCCATTATGAATTTATAATAAACAACTTTTTATAACAAACAGTAAGTTATTTGAATAACGTTATACCTTCACAAAACTATTACTAGGGTGGGTAAAATAGTATTTTGTCAAAAATACGGTAGTTCCACTGGCATAGTACGATAGTGGTCTTTTACAATCTGGCAAGACTGTTTACAACGTCACTCGTTATTTAACATTGCCGCTCGATTGTATTCGTCTGTCCTTTGAAACTTAGTAAATACAATCATTTAATTATTAAGTTTATGTTATACCTTTTTATTGCAAAATTTTGTTACATGATGGGTCAAGATAGGATAGAAGTAGAATTAATTGATCAAATCAGAAAACTATAACTAGACTTTGGCCAAGATGGTAATCAACCATTTTCGTAAAAAAATTGGTGTATAGGCTGAGTTTTAATCATTGAAACATGTTGCACTGCATCGAATCGAAATAAAATCGCTGCATCGCACACCCCTACTAAAATTAGAGATTGCTTTTTCACTACAGTGTATCGTTCTTGCTCTTATCTTTTTGATACTGTACCACTAGAATAATAGAAGTTCACAAAATCATCACATTATATTAACCGGTTCATTAATGGCAGTAAATTGAGTAATCTTGATAGGGAAATTTATGTAAATAAATATAATGGGTCTGTTTCGAGTGAGAGTCAGAGTCGGCCGAAGAGTCTGGAGCAGGAAAGTTTTCAACATTCCAAATTCATCTGTTGACTTGGTTTTTGAAATTATTGAACATCTTGAAGCTAGGGCTTTGCAATATTTGTATGACTAAATATTTGTTTGACACCACATTTGAGAGAATTCAAGAGAATCATAAGGAATTTAAGAGTGTTTATGCAAAAGCTTACAAAATAATGAAATTACTGCATTTCAGAGTGTCACTTGGTCCGTATTGGAATAAATGTAGACCAACGGGTTAACCCATTGGAGTAGACATACGAGCTGGTCTCGTTCCTTACTTGTAATTTTATTAACCTGTGAATTGGAGAATAAAATTGGTGTTTTTAAATGGATTAATGGTGTATTTTAATTAAAATATTGTTTTTTTTCAGTTTAGAAAGTCGCATTGGCACACACACAGTAGACATAAGTAAAAATTAGCAAAATCAGTGTTGACCATGTGCAAGTCTCAAAGAATTAACCGATCCCGTCAACTTCCAAGCAAGCCTGCCACCGTTTATTTTACTTGGGCCCTCCCACCAACGTTGCCACAGACCGGTTAACTCATTGAGAGTTGCACAACTGGTCAGTTTTGGTCGTGTGCGGGAATCGAACCCACGAACATCGTATCACCACCTGGCCAAGGTGTTTCCACGACGTAGCCAACTCAGCTAACACGACCAAAGGCCTGGCGGCGATATTAAGGTTTTTCACTCAGTCCGCGCCCCTAGCGGATAGAACCGTAGACGCCCGCGGTCATTAGTTACATATTTTGCTACTAGAGCGCAGCACCAATCAATTCCCGTTATAGGCTACTGCAAGTAGAATAAAATTACTACCTCAATGGGTTAAACCCTAAACAAATTGTATATTACTCTTTGTAACCCTAAATAAATCTTTGAACCCCCTTTGACAAAGCTAAACCTCCACACAGCCTTTGCCTTGGAGGGAATATTTCTTAAAACTAGAGATGTGCGAGTACAGATTTTTTAAGTCGAGTCGAGTAAATGGCAAAATATTCGAATCTCGAGTTCGAGTAGAGTATACAAATAAAAAAAAAACACATAGGTCGAGTTGAATTGGATTAAAACAGTGTTTAGGGTTCCATTTGTAAATGTTGTTATTAAAATATACTTTTCTAGTCACTATGACCTGAAAATAACAATAGTAAGTCAATTAAATGGATTCCTGCCTCATTGGAAAAAGGGAAGTACATTTATCTAAAAATAAATCATACCAAAGAGTAATTGTATAACATTTTGCCAAGAAGATAAAATATTGTTAATCTTTTGGCATTAAGGTTGTTATAATAGCCTGTACAGTATTAATTAACAGTTTCATTAAAAAATAATCTCAGTTTTTTATTTTATTTCCTCCTTTTTACTCATCCTATGTTTTATATTATTATGTTTAGGCCTAAGCTACATCTTTCTACGAATGGAGAAAATAAAATGACATTTAGGCCTATAAGTTAAAATAAACTTTATTTTAATATTTAACCCATTGGCGTAGACATACGAGCAGGTCTCGTTCCTTACTTGTAATTTTATTAACGTGTGAATTGGAGTATAAAATTGGTGTTTTTAAATAGATTAATGGCATATTTTAATTAAAATATTGTTTTATTTCAGTTTAGAGAGTCACATTGGCACACACACAGTAGACATAAGTAAAAATTAGCAAAATCAGTGTTGACCATGTGCAAGTCTCAAAGAATTAACCGATCCAGTCAACTTCCAAGCAAGCCTGCCACCGTTTGTTTTACTTGGGCCCTCCCACCAACGTTGCCACAGACCGGCTAACTCATTGAGAGTTGCACAACTGGTCAGTTTTGGTCGTGTGCGGGAATCGAACCCACGAACATCGTATCGCCACCTGGCCAAGGTGTTTCCACAACGTAGCCAACTCAGCTAACACGACCAAAGGCCTGGCGGCGATATTAAGGGTTTTCAGTCAGTCCGCGCCCCTAGCGGATAGAACCATAGACGCCCGCGGTCATTAGTTACATATTTTGCTACTAGAGTGCAGCACCAATCAATTCCCGTTATAGGCTACTACAAATAGAATAAAATTACTACCTCAATGGGTTAAAAGCCTATTACATGGTAAAACATAAGCCTATTTACTTACCACACAAAATGTATTTACTAACATCTTAGCACTAATTTTAACACTAATAGTTCTAATAAGAACAATCAGTTAGTAAGAACATGAAGAGATATGTTTGAAAGTGCCTGGCAAATCAATTGATGAAATTGAAGCCATGTCTTGAATAGAGTTTTAAAATATTACAAATGATTTAAAACATAATATAAAATCATTAATGAAACTTAAACAAGGCCAAAACAAATCATTTGCCTTTAAAAACAGCTCAATGCCAAAGGACAGTTGAGCCTAAAATTAATGGATTGACTCAATCTCAATTATTATGGAACAACAAACAAACCCAAAATTACCTATTAGATTTCATTACATATATGTTTTTGATATATTACTTAAAAAAATGACAAAGTTAGGTTAACCTAAAAGTGGACTATACACCTCATTCTGAAGGTCCTGGTAAATCCTCCATTTTGGTGTAAAGGGTACCACAAATTTATAAGCCACAACTTACTTACTTATTAATAAAACACTAAAATCCACATCACCACTCTTAACACCTCAAAAGCGTTCACACTCAATTTGAATTTACAGACGACGCACGGCCGTGGACGACCCTTGGTAGCGCGGGTAAACGGCGGGAGTAAACTCACTCGAAACTTTTGAGTTTCAGTAAAACCTTGAGTTTCAGTGCCGAACTCGGCTAGAACTCGAAATTTCGAGTAATCGCACATCTCTACTTAAAACATTATATTTCAATCACGGGAATATATGTTAGTAAGTGAGCTGTTATGTATAGTAGAACTGTGACTTATATGAGTACTCTTTTAGTTTTTTAGTGTCAGATTGTTATTGTGTTTTTATTTGCAATAATTATATATAACTGTTAGGGGTGTGCGGGTAGTGATTTTTTAAATTGAGTCGAGTCTAGCCGAGTCGAGTAGTGCCAATTATTTTTGAGTTTGGAGTATTTTCAAGTGAGAATTTGCCATCAGTTGGTAGTTTCAAAGAGTGTTGGTAGTTTGGATACCATTCCAGATTTGATAATCTAAACATGATTTCTAACTAATACATGAGTATTAATTTCTTATAATATAATCAATATTAGATAACAAAATCGTTAGTTACGGCCGATATAAAATGGCCCGGTCACCACTTTGCCGATATTATATATACCATCGTCATTTTCGGCCTTTATAACTTGATCCAGTCGTAATTATTGGCCGATAACATGTTTTCCGTCGTCATTTACAGCCCAAATTACGCGCTCATTTTTGGCTGATTTTATGTGACGCGATCGCCTTTTGTGGCCGTTCCTACGCGATTTGGCCAGTCGCAATCGTCTGGAAATACTCACTCAAAGTTTTGAGTGTTTCAAAACTTCGAGTCGAGTTCGAGTATTAAAATACTCGGCCGAAAATTCAAAGTTTTGAGTACTCGCACACCCCTAATAACCCCTGGAAATTAGTGAAAATATGTAAAGAAATGTATTTATGTATATGTATGTTGTAAATATGTTTTAAGATATAAAATTATCCTAATAACATCTAGACATGCATATTGAGAACTGCTATCAATATCAGGAAGAACGAGTTACTAGATAGTTTGAAACTAAAGATTAAAAGCTTTAATGTGTGTCATGAGATCCTTACTTTATAGCATTGTATTTTTCTTTTATTAATAAGGGCCATGTTCTTAATTGTATAAAGGTTGTAACATAAAACAGATTTTTTACTCGGAAAAATACAAAAAATGCTAAGGGAATAACAAAATAAATTGAATTGACCTTACCTTGACCTAGACAACAAGTAGAGGACTCGTAAGTCATCTGCCTGAGGATGGGACGTTTTGTCCAGGAAAGCCATAAAAGCCTCCTCTTCAGCTGGGGTCAGTGCTAACTTGAATACAACGTCCAGCTTGTTCATTTCTACACAACCTGTAATTAAAAATAAAAATAAAATTTGAATACATTTTAAAGTAACAGTTTCTATAAACATAAAATGTAATAGTTGTTATAGGTTCAAAAAAGGATTATACTATGAGTATATGAAGTATGAAATTTATTTTGTCACGATAACGTAAAGATGACTATGTCATCAACAATAGAAATTTGGGTTTAGGTTAGAGTGGCTCAAGGCTGCGATACAGAAAAATTATAAAAGGATAGATGCCATAAAACTTACTAGGAGTAGGGTGATTCAAATTTAGTTATAGTTCTGATAAAAAGTAAACTCAATTTGTATAGTTATTATAATGAAATTATATAAATAAACACAAATTTTGTATATAATTTAAGCCTCAATAAAAATTATTTCAAAACTTATAAATATCCTACTGTCACAAAAATTAACATTAAAATATATTTTAATAAAATGGCAAAAAAATTCCACAAAGTAGTTTTTAATATTCGAGAATTTGAGAACTCGCTTGCCCCTAGAACTTATTCATTTGGAAGAAGTAAACGCCAATTGGGAGGTTTCATCACTGGCACAATAGTCACATAAACAATATAATTCCCGGACAACTCTACCTTCACTCAATTAGTTGATAGAGGAAGTTCTGTGGTCCTGAGTGGAAACAGGCTAGCCAATTTAATAGTACAAATTTTTACTTAGTAATTTTTACTATGTAAATGTTTTTATATATCACCTCAAAATTCTTAATATCTAGTGTAAAAATAAGATTAATTTGGCAAGTCTGCTTCCACCCAGGTATGAAGAACACTCCCACTCTTAACTGACTGAGAAAATTAAACTGAAAATTAGCAAGTTTGATGTGTATTTATTTTTTTGCCAGTGACTTACACTTTTTCCCAATGTGTGAATTTCTGACATCTCTTTACTTTCACGATTTGATGTAACACAACACCTATACCTCTAGCCTTGCCATAATACTCTATCATAATACAATTTTAACCATGTTAAATAAATGAGAAGATAAAACGTACTTGACCATAGTAACATTAAATACATAATAACACTAAAAACTATTAACATGCTTTGAAATTATAACTTATTTTGAATGCTACAAATGAATCTTTGTATTCCTAGAAACTGACATTTACCTTTGAAAAACTGCCCCAACAATTCGGCTGACATTGACTGGTGATGCCTCTGAAACTGGAAGGCTTCGTGAATCAGATCGTTCACTAGAAGTAGAGTCATTTCCATCCTGCAGATGAAGTGAGTACAAATATAAATATTACTATCAATCAATCAAAAAACTTCTTTATTCCAAAAAAGTACATCACAATATATGGAACAGAGTCAGTAAAATTCCTTATTACATCACCAAGTTATTACCATCATGTCTAAATGTTAAAATTAAAATAAAAACCTACATATGAAATATTATATGACATTACTAAGTAAAATATAAATTGTATACAAAAAGAAAGATAAAAAAACAAAACAAAAAACATTCAAATGACTTGATTACTGCCAATGAGTGAACTCTTGAATTGAGTAACATGCAGTTTGGGACAAAAACTCTTTTAATAAACTGAGGAATCTTTTTGATTTTTTTTCTAGTTTTATGTGTGCATCTTCTAAACATCTATGTAACATCTTCTAAACTTTTTTAAATATGGGTATTATCTTGGCTTCTTTGAGCATCTCCGGAAAAATTCCTGACATAAAGGAATGATTTATTATACGTGCCAATGGACCTCGTATAAAATGCAGGGCTGTCTTGATATCAGTAATTGGAATGTCATCAAACCCCGTTGAATTTTTATTATCAAAAGATAAAACAATTTTGTTAATATCGTTTTCTGTTACTGTTGAAAACTTAAAATTATGATTTACTGAATGAACATTTTTTAAATTGCATTTAAATGTTGACTGAGAAACTATACCAGGAATAACTAGCTCTTCAACAGCATTCACAAAGAAGCTATTAAAAGTCTCCCAAACAGCAACCGGATCAGTGATGTAACAGCCGTTATGAAATAATTTTGTGTTTATGTTAGATTTTGACTGCTTACCAATTTCTAATCCAAGCAGATTCCATGTTGTTTTGATTTTGTTTTTTGAATTAAAAATTTGATTTTCAAAATATGTTTTTTATTGCTAGTAATATTTCGTTTCAGCTCTGGTTTCTTCCTTTTAATCAAATGTTTTAAAATTGTATCTCGAGACATTCTGAACTAAGATTCTAAATGAACTATCTCAGCCTTTTTGGTTTTTACCTCATTATTGATCCATTTCTTTGTTTTGTATGGTTTTTCAATCGCATATACTTTTGGAAAGTTAACCTCATAATAATACTTAAAAATATTGTAAAAATTGTCACACTTAATATCAATAGTAGACTGATAAACCTCTATCCAAGACTCTTATGATAAATTAGAACAAAATGTTTTCATATTACTTTCATTAAATTTCCTTACACGTTTCCTTATTAAATTGTTATGTTTATAATTTGTATTTTATATTTACTATTTTCAATAATTGACCATCATGATCTGACATGTATTATTACACCAGATATATTTAAGTCATTGGGTTTCATATTGGTTATAAAATTGTCAATCGTAGTTTTAGGATTTTCTGATACGCGAGTAGGAAAGCTCACCACATATTTCATATCAAAGATGGTCAATATTGTCACAAACTTCTTATAATACCAGTAATGATATTTATTTAACACATTTATATTAAAATCACCTGCAATAAAAACATTTTTAAACCTTTTGCAAAGAACATTTAACAATATTTCTAAATTTATGAAAAATTGTTCAAGATTTGACTGATTGGGGGTTCGGTAAATACAAACAAGTAAAAAAGAAAAACTACCATTTATAATTTCTGTGCAGCTAAATTCAAAATCTTTTTCAGTTAAAAGTGACTGAATGGAAGGGATTACAACAGACTTATAACAAATATTGTTATGAGTCAATATTACAGCACCCCCTCCTCGCCCTAATTTTCTTGAAAAATACAAAGCTGTTTAATAATTTTCAAAATTCATTATGTGTAACTCCTCACAGGTCATTTTGTGTCCAGTTAATGCTACAATGTCTGGTCTCAATTCATCAAAAAAATTTATAAAATCTCTATTCTAGATGGAAGATGCTGAATATTATGGTGAAAAAATTTAAATTGCACCGTTACTATTTGTACTATTATTAGCTTTAGCATGATTTTGAACTTTTATTTTGTTTTTATTTACAGAATTTTGTTTCAAGAATGGGGTATGGGAATGGTAGTCAGATTTATGCTTCTACAGTTGGCTTCTAAGTTATTTTGTGATCTTCCATCAATAACAAATTTCCACAGTTATATTCTGCATTCAAAGCCCTAATACTGGTATTGAATATGTTTGCATCACTTAAACTAGTACTTAAATTTAAAGAGTTTGTGGATGTGGAGGTTTCATTGTTTGTTTCCATTGTAACAGAGTTTAATCTACCAAAACCGAGGAGGAACCCACAAATTCAGTCTAAATACATTTGCTAAAAATTACCAAATAAATGTACATTTTGTACATTTTTTAAAATCTGGCCAAACAAAAACACTTCTGCAGCTATTTCACCATCAAATACTCATCATCAATAGTGTCTAGCAACGCTCTGAGTTCTATAGGGAATACAACCAAACATACTGGTATCATTTGGAACATGGTTTGGAACAGGAAAATTACAGATTAACACAAACTCTTAGCAAGTTATGGACTTGATTCACATTACCCAATGAGCTAGGTGTTTAACATTTTTACAGAAAAAAACTAAACTAAAAGTAACTTAGCCTATAGTAATTTTTCGGTTAATTTATTTTGAAAATTCCCGCTCTATACGCAAACTTTACTCAATAGTTCTAGTCCCTGCTTCAAAAATCACGTGTAACTTGAACCCATGAGTGTTACTTTGACAGTGTATTTTTGTTTTGATTGAAAAAACCCTTAATGAATCAAAGCATAAGCCCAATGTTAAGTTTTTAAAATTTATTACAAAATTAGATTGTTTTCCGAGGTTTGGGGCCCCTCTACAAAATACATCTTTAACCCAGAAATTAGTTTAACAATTGTGGAAGAGTGATTGAGCCTTTTCAAGATGATAGTTGCAAGCAAACCAACAGATAAACTGAACAATAAAATCTTACTAGTTTTAGAATATTGGGTAAATCAGAGCTAAATGTTTTGAAAGAAAAAAATATAATCAAATATAATCTTAATGTTACCTGATGTCCTGAGGCTCAGTGGGGGTGCGCCTACGTGTTGTGAGATAGTTGAGAGCCAGTTTGTGTTCTCCCACTGCTGCCAAAAGACACAACACTGTGCGGTGTTGGTACACCTGCAGATCCTCTTTGTTGACACTGCTGTCCAGGAGCAGGTCCACACCTGACTGTATACAACATCATAGTTATCAACATCATAGTAAATAGGATGTTAAATAAATTATGGAAAGCCAGTTTGTGTTCTTCCACTGTTGCCAACATATACAACACTGTGTGATATTGGTACACCTGTGAATTCTTTATGTTTACATAGCTGTCTAGAAGCAGGTCCACCCTTAACTGAAAAACGTCTTAGTTAATCAATACGTAGTAAAATAATGAAGGGCAAGCTTGTTTTCTATTCCTGCTGCCAACATACACAATACTTGGAAAATCTTGGTACACATATTTACCCTCCTTATTGACACAATTGTACAGGAGGAGGTAGTATGAGGTCGACAGTAAACAATACTAATATAAACAGATTTATTAACACAATCCGTTTTTGCTGCTCTCACTGCGTCAAGTCATAAACATGTGGTTTTAAACTGGCACGCCTACACTATCCTGCCAACAATGCAGTAGCATGTTGCCATTTGGCAAGACAGCAGGATAGACATTTAGTGTAATGGGAGTGCCTACACAAGCTAACGTTGTCCCGGTAAGCACATTATCAATAAGTTTTTCAACAATTCAGTTAATAACACTACAGGTTTTTTTTCTGAAATTGGTTCACTTTAATAGCGATGACCAGGATATATTTATTCCTCCCGAACTTTGGGAAATTTCTGGACAATAATCTCGATATTTAAAAATTTGTACAAAAATATACCAAAACATTTAATAATTATTAGTTTTTGAAAAACTATCAACATAGTAAACCAAGGTAAATTTATAATTTATAATTGAATTTATTAATTTAACTGACCTGAAATTGTTTGTGATCAAGACACCAAAAGGCTTCCACTATCTTGCTTTGGCTCTCAGTAAGTCCAAAGTCTGTCGGATATTTCAGTAGTTTGTGTTTTGTAGTTTCACTTGCACTGAAAAGTAGAGAAAACATATAACAAAACAAAAAACGTGATATCGACATTAAATACTTAAATGTGATCAGCTATAAGATTTGATTTGTATATAAAACTAGTTAGGTCAACAAGTTGTTAGGCCCCTTAGCCTTCTTATATACCAAGCCTTTTCAACTAGTACAAATTACAAATTTGTTTGACTCTTATTTTAGACTATCTTTTTAACAATTAATGTTTGTCATACATTTTAGTGTTAGTTTTTGGTTCTGTCTCAAATAAGCACTGAAATTTGGTACCCCACACGTTTATTTTTCATTTTCTGTAATCTGTTGATTCAGTTAACTGTCACAGTCCCCTTTCTGTTAAGGCGTTAGGCTTAACAGAGGTTTTACTGTACCATGAAGAGCATTAAGGATAAATAAATATTTGTAGAAACCCCTCTTAGACATGAAAGCAGAGAGGAAATATCTGTTCTGGAACAAAACTTCATGAAAACAAATGCCCCCGTCACAGCAAACCTGCATACTCAGCGAATTTCCAATGAATATATAACATAACACATTAACACTTAACAAGATTCATAAGAAATATATTCACAAACAAGCGATATTAAAAATATTAATTATTCTCTATAAGAATGACATTGGGGATGAGTACGCAGGTTTGCTGCAACAAGGAACACAAAATAATGGGTTTTTATGCAAATATCATTAGAACTCCACAAAATAATGGGTTTTTATGCAAATATCATTAGAACTCATCTAAGTTAAGCCACATACCAAGTTTAATTCATATACATTTATAAGTAAGCGATATATAACATTTTAATTATTCTCCATAAGAATAACATGGGGACCGATTACCTAGGTTTGCTGCTACGGGAACCATATGTGAAAATTTTGTATTTTGTGCAAAAAACGATAAACCCCAACCAGATGGAGCCAAATACCAAATTTTGTCAGTTTATGTTCATAAATAAGCGAGATATACAATTTTTCTTTTTCTCCATAAGAATAACATTAGACAACGTACTGTGTTTAGCACTTTCAATATCTCAGGAACCAATTGACGTAGAGCAATGATAAAAATACCAAATTGTTTGTTTTTTTATGCTGAATTAAATGGTAACAATTAAAATTTAATTTGAATAAAAATTACATGTGGAAACCCCAAAAAACCCATTTTTGGGGTACAAAACCCCCCTTTGGATGGTGCGATTCGTCTGATTTTCGAACTCGTTCAAATAAATGGTGCTTTACACATTTGTACCAAATTTCACTAAGATCGGACCTTTTTTACGAGAGTTATCGTGCTTACGGACACACATATATATATAAATATATATATATATATAAAAATTTGAACGAATGGTGTTTTTGGCATCTGGGGACCTCAAAATGAAAAGTTATCATGGTCTCGGGCTTAAGTCTTACCATGAGACCTACGGTAATAGCTTCTTCCCTATAGGGGAAATTCGCTAAAACAACATCTGTTCTGCAACCGTCAATTTTGTTTCAAACATGCTGTACCAAAATTTATTTGATTTGTTTCTCTACCAGGTAGATGATGCTAGCAAAAAATTGGATGCTTCCAGAACGGATAGTATTCTTTTGTAAATTTTGGTTTCAGAACAGATATTTCCTCTCTGTTCATGAAACATAACTGATTGTATTATTAAAACGAACAGAACAAGTTTAATATGTATAAATTGGGTGTGTGTGGAAATTACCTCAGAAAACAAACATAAAATTCATTATAGAGGCTTAAAATAACTGCTGTCGTTGTCGACAAAATGTATGTAGAGTTTAACTCAGTAAAACTAACATTCAAATAATTTGCAACATATATATTTTTTCCTAAGAAGCAACAATAAGGTTTTCAAATATTGTTATTATTAGTTGATGTAGTGCTAGACAATGAACTTTGCTAAGGGAAGGCCAGTCTGTTCTAAGTGTTATCTTTCTTTTGGAAATATATTAACACTTTCCAGTAAAATAACATGAAACTGTTTTTCTAGTTAATGCTACTTTGATAGTTTCCAATTCTTTTTGAATAGTGTCTTGAGTAGCATAATACGTGTTATTACAATTAAAAGGCCCCTATTCTTTTTTAACAAACAAATATTTTTACAAAATCAGTTTTTCATGGGAATGGGGCCTTTCTAAATTGTTGGTGCCACTGAGATAATTGTGCAAACAAGTAAACAAAACTAACTCATAATTGAGTATGGGATACAAGTTTTTACAGTTAATGATTTTTACATCTCATGGATAATACAATGGCAAATAACAAACTACAGAAATCTCAGCAACTTTGGAGTGTAATTAAATAATAAAAACACTCAGCAACATACCCCAAGGTGCAGAGCACGTGAGCAACGTCGAGCAGGAAGTAGGTGACGATGAAGTGTTTGACGTCAGGCTGCACCCCTCGTATGAGGTAGGTGCGGAGCAGACTCTGCACGGAGGGAGGGGGGTACTTGCCCAGCGTGGCGGAGCCCCCCTCCCGCTCCCACTGGTCCGTCACCCTGGCCCCCGTCTCCTGGGAGATCACCGTGTCTATCAGCAGCAGGCTGGGGTGGGGCGGAGGGTCCCGCAAGCTCTTGGCTAGCTGGTGGAGCTCGGCTCGTCTGAAAGAAAAAAGGAAAATAAAAAATATATATAAATGACATTCTGTTTTGAAACTAATTAACATATTTTTAAACAAAATGATGAATTTTATTTCATCTGATCAAACAAAATCTTCATCTCTGCTTTGTAAATAATGAAACTAAAGTCCAATGGGGCAAAGCCCTAGTAGATTTTATTTTCTGAAGTTGTATGTACATGTAGTGAATCATAATGAAATATTTGACATGCTAATCTGTATGAAAAGATTCATCAAGATAACATTTTCAAATTGGGTACAAAAGAAAATTTCATTGTGCTATTTGATTGTGAAAATTTCACAAAATTGAGAGTTAAAATTGAGATTATTTCTTTGTTAAAAATGTAAATCTCGTGATTTACTGTTAAAAACCTCATTTTATGGATTCGTTAATTTTGGATATTTTATGGTTATATTCATATAACAATTAAATGTATTCAGAGCAACTTTTAATACTTCGAAAATTGCTTTAATCACAATTTTAAAATCAGCTGCTTTTAATGTTGAAGCTGACTTCTCCAATGGTTATCCTGCCTACATCATATGTTACGTTCTCATCTTTTTAAATGATAATGAAACTTTTATTGCAAATTTTATAAATAATGCCGGGGGATGAGGGGTAGGGGTGTTCCTTTGAGTACACCTTAAAGCCCAGTGTTTGATTTATGAAGACCTCTAAATAAAGGCTTGATGTATCCAAATATCAGCTTGTCTTTATGCGTTACCATTTTGTTGAGTTTTAAAACAAACTCTTTATTACCTTCTTGATCTTTCTGAAAATAGATGACTTCCTGACTTAAATGCTATATATTTTGTTTTAAGGAAAAGAGAACTTAAAAGAAAGGAAGAAACTTACCTTGAGATGGTAGAGTTCATGATCCTGTCAGTGAAGTACGGAATACACCCATTTATGTTAGCTTCGTTAGCGTTGACTTCAGGCAGAACCTTGTTTCTGACACACCAAAAGACCGAATCGTAGAAAGCTGTCACTAGATTGATGACCATATACTGTTGCTCAAAGTTACCTGCAATTACAAAATAAATATGAACGTGTAAATAATACCTTTAAACCAAGGTAGCAGGCTTCCTATATGATATTTGAAACACTTTGATCAATAGACATGATTCTGAATTAACAACAAAATGTCACTATGTTTTGTTTGATGTAAGTGAGAGAATTAACATAAACATAACAACAGGTTTTCATGGGAATAGTGCAGTTAAATCAACACGGTATAATCTACCAATAAGGGATTGGACCAACATTTAGTTTAGTCAAAGTAACAAAAGTGCAATTTCAGTGCTCTACATTGTCTCAAAACCATATGGCGATCATAAAAGACCTCAATTTCTGTTACAAACAGTTCTTTTTAAACAGTCATCAGTCTTCTGTAAAGTTTTTTGTTATAACTATAAAGGGGCCCACTTTGAGTCATCCAGTAATAATTATGTGTAGTATTAAAAAGGAACTAATATAAAATACCCCCGTAGCAGCAAACCTGCGTACTTAGCGAATTTCCAATGCATATATATTTATCTTAATACCACATAAAGCTACAGACCCAGTTTCATCAATATACAATATACAATATTCATAAATAAACAATTTATGACATTTTAATTATTCTCCATAAGAATAACATGGCGGCAGAGTAGGTTTGCTGAAGCAAGGAACACAAAAAATGGGGTTTTATGCTAATATCAATATGACTCAACTAGGTGAAGTCACATACCAAATTTCATTAATTTATTTTCATAATTAAGGGAGATAACACGTTACTTATTCTCCATAAGAATAACATGGGGCTGAGTGCGCAGGTTTGCTGCTACGGGAGCCTTTGGCAAACAATTGTTTTTTTGAGCAAATATCAATGGTTCACAACCAGATGAAGCCGTATACCAAGTTTCGTCAGTATATGTTCATAAATAAGCGAGATATAAATTTTTTATTTTCCTCCATAAGAATAACATTAGACAACGTACTGTGTTTAGCACTTTCAATATCTTGGTAACCAATTGACGTAGAGAAATGATCAAAATACCAAATTGTGTGTTTTTTTAAGCTGAATCCAATGGGAAAAACTAAAATTTGACTATTTCCAAAATTATATATAAAAAATTCAAAAAACCCATTTTTGAGGTACAAAACCCCCCCAAAATACCCTTTTGGATAGAGCGATCTGACTGGTTTTCGAACTTAAAGTCATAAATGTTGCTTTACACGTTTAAACCAAATTTCATCAAAATCGGATAATTTTTACGAGAGTTATCGTGCTCACGGACACACACACATATATATATATATATATATATATACAGTTTCGAATGGTATTTTTGGGGTCTGGGGACCTCAAAACGAAAAGTTATCATGGTCCCGGGCCTAGGTCTTACCATGCCGACTACGGTAATAGCTTCTTCCCTATAGGGGAAATTCGCTAAAAGGAATAAGAAAAAAGATGTATCCAAATTCTTAATATTATTCAGAAGTTTTCATACTTAAGAACCTCAGGATAATTTTTCAGCTAGCAACAAGTCTTCATCAATCACTCGTCCTTAAGTAACCAGTTCATCCTAGTCCAGTCAAAAGAACATTTTACAACGATAAACAACTCAAGTGGAAAAATCTACACACCCATGTTAAAGCTTTATTATAAGTCTTTCCTCTTCTATGATCTTACATTACTAAGTGGGTTTGTATCACTCACCCCTTATAATACAATTACTGTATTTCTCCAGGACCAAGTGGAACAGATCTCGCAGCCTGTGCAGCTGGCAGATCATGTGGTGGAAAACGCCCAAATCATTGGTATCCAATGCACTGCCCGAGTAATCGAACAAGGGTATACCTGTAAAACGTGTCAGATGTAGAGCGTCATGTACTTGATACACTTTAAATAATCTAAAGTTGAAATAAGTAAACTTGCACCCTTTACTAAAATGGGAGCAAAAAAAATTAACCTGTAAGGGAAATAATTTCTAACATAAGCTAGATATTTTCTTTAGGTATATATTATTTCTCAAGGGTTTGTTTTGTCACTAGGTGATTTGTCCTTTAATCATGGATAAAAAACCAACAACTGAGCGATCATTTTGAAGATTACCTTCACCGGTAAATGCAAAAAATAAACAACAATTCAAAACCATAAAAATTATAATTTAACAGTGATTCTCAATTATTTATTTGTCAACTTACTGGTGGCACCTTTTTACAGCTACAAGTTCAACTAATACACAACAGGGGTTTCAACGTGCATGGACAGTTCTAGTGTATTTAATACAAGGGAAACAAGAAAACCCAGCCTCCCATAGCTAGCCAAGTTCTCTCTCTTACAACACAGCAGATATTTCACATAGGGACAGACGGGATTGGAGTTTTTGATAAAGATGAGGAATTTTTAATCCTCCCAAATTTCTCAAAAAGATTACAGACAAGATAAAAAAAAAAAAATTAAAAGGTTTTTAATTTTTTCAAAGATTACTTTATTTCTTATTCAGTCTCCAACTTTCACAAACACAAAGAATTTCCTATACCTTGAGTATTCGAAGGTACTCTGCAATGCTCACAACTACGTTAACCTCGACCGCCTGCGACTATACTTACACAGCCTATCGAGCCACTTCTTGTACCGCTGCACCCGGTCCCACCCCCACGCCAGCAGCCCGGGCAGTGTGCAGCCAGCAACTGCGTGGCTCCCATCTGCCCAGTCGGCCACACAGCGCCGCAGGAACTGGGTCATCTCGTGCTCCAACGCCACACACAACAGGTACGCTCGCTGGTCACTCTGTAACATCGGAAATCACACATTAGCCTATTTTTTCCCCCCATAGTCATTTCACGGAAATATTTTGTGGGTGAACGATGTTGGTGCCCGAATATTATTAAAGTAGGAAATTTGCAATCTCTCTAGTATAAAGAGTTGCAGAAAACTTTCTATGAAATTAAACACAACGATTGTAAATTGCATTTACATGTCAACAAATTTGGTGTACTATAATAAAAGGGAATTAGGTTGGTTGATTTCTAAAAGAGAACTAGTGTTCACAGTTATCAAACGATGTTTTGGGTCAACCTTGATGTACTATAAGCTAAGCTTTAAAATGCCAGTAGGATTTTACAGATACAAATGTTCAATAAGGGGCCATGCATAAATTACGTCACACTATATTCAGCCCCTTTTGACTCCCCCCCCCGTCACGTCACACTTATAAATTATTATTGTTGCATACGGTAGTTCGTCACTGTAACTGACGATTTCGCAGGCATTAATTCCATTAATCGTCACGCAGCCCTTAACCCCCCCTCCTCCCTACACGGGGAGGCGTGACGTAATATATCCTAGGCCTTTAGATGTACATTGTAGCTTAAGTCTCTACAACCCTCTTAATTCAAAAAGTCTTGAATCTTTTAAATAACAAATTTTAAAGTAGCTAATTGTCTAATGACTTTTACTTTGAAGACAATTCTAGTTTAAGTTTATAGGAAATATTAGTTGTCCCTAAGGAATAAATATGGTAATCATTGAAAACTGATATTACGCTGATTTTATAATTAGAGATCACGATTGATGGAGTGGTGCTAAATGAAATTAAACTTCACACAGTTTAATTTAATTTAGAACAATTGAGAATTCTCTACTTTCACATTAGAACTCCTAAGGACAGTTTAAATGGTGATTACGGTAAGGGAGGTTTGAGAATTCTGCTTTAGTGTTTTGTTTTGTTTTTGTGTATCTACACAATTTTTAACGTTTCGATAGGGAAAGGTCCAAACCCTGGGTATAGAAGACAGCCATCGCATGTAACCATCACTAAGTAAAAGATCTCAAACATAATTTCTAAAAAAACAAAACTATTTTTTGTCTAAAATAGGCTTTATTTGTTGTAAATATACATCTTATCTTAACTTTAAGTAAAGTTATAATTTATAAATATGATTCATAAAGGGGATCCCTACTACAAATAGGTGGTAGGAGGTACAATCTCAAATTACATTCCATGGTTTTTTTGCTTTCACAGATAAAAGCATACATGCTATGTAGAATAACTTAATAGGCATTTGTCATTGTTTTATTTAACATTTTGACGTTTGAGTAAACTGCATGAAAACAGTACCACAGATAAGTAGCACTGAATAACAAGGCCGAAACTAACAAAATAACATGGGAATCTACGTTTTGTCACACTGCAGTACATACACTCTGCAGCGACGTGGAACTGCCCATCTCCACCAGCAGGGGTCTGAGGCCAGCCTGCGTGCACTGCTTGTAGAGGCGGGCGGGCAGCAGCAAGCCACTGGGCCCGGCCTCCGTCAGAGCTTCCAAGGCCTCCTGCTGCACCCCCACATGGCTGCACACCATCAGCTGGCTCTGGTGCAGCAGCAGGCAGTCTGGACAAACACATCACTCGTTAGAACTACCACTATATTAAGTATGAAGAACGGTGGCGGAAGAGTAAAAACTAAAACGCTGCATGTATGACACACAAAGATTAAATTCCTTTAATCTAAAAAATAAAACAAATCATATTGACTGTCTAAAATTTAAAATAGGTATAATTTGTTCTTTTGGTTGCAGATTGGTTAAAAATATTTTCTTTCAAACGTGCTAGAAAGGTGTCGGAATTGTACTGGATCAACCAATACTTTTTACTTTCATTCAGTATCAAGGCACTATCGGTTGACCGAAACAGGCAAAATGATAACGATTACTGGACTTGCCTCTGTATTATTGTCTGTTTCTTTTCGATCTCAAAGATGGACAACTCAATCGTTATTTTTTTTAAGTTATTACAGCCAACATTCTATTGGTTGACCGATACAATATCCTTGCTACTGAACTTGCCCGCTATGTTGTCATCTTCATGTCAACATTGTACCATGTTGTTATTGCTGGATTAGGAAACCCCAGCATTAGCTGCTAGGCACGTCTTCCACAAGCGGGAATTTTGCGCAGGTTACCGGAAGGAAAGGATGGGATGGGACAGGCAGCCAAATTGACCTTTCAGAGGGGCAACTCCCGTGCTCCTGTGACAGCTGTGATCAGGCTCAAACAGGTGGACCCCGCTTTGCCCTCCAACTGGCCAACTCAACTGACAGGGTATCCATGTACAACAGCCAGGGACCACATTCTCAGGTTGGGGACCAAACCCGGAGTTTCCGTCCCCAGCTGCTGCAAATGGAGGAACCAAAGGTGAAAGGGAAGCTCATCATAATGGACAGCCAACAGACTTACCATATGTAATGACAACTTCATTTGCTGTACCCAATGTCAGCCTCAAAACTGGTATAGACCAGTTTTAAGGTTTTCCTGGGACCATTGTACCATATAAGATTTAGTAATTTGAGAGATGGATGACTGGACTTTGGTTATTCCATGTCATTATGATTTCTAGGGATGTGTCGATTCTTAAAGTCGGTTGTCGGTTTTACCGTTTTTTTTTTATAAAAAAACCGAAACCGAAAACCGATAGTCAAATGTCGGTTTCGGTTTTTCACTGTCAGTAAATGCTCGTATTGTAAATAAGAATTATAATGTTGTACAAATAGAATGACAAGCTAAACAACATTTAACAAAATAAGTGGTCGAAATAAGACTCCTCCCGACAACTAATCACTTCCTTTCCAGTCCCAAAATAACTCTCGACTAACATGAAAGGAGAATTTACAGGAGTTAGTTCTATTTATGGATGTACGTGAATAAAGACAACAGATAAGGAAGCAAGGCGAGGGGGGTGGGGAGGATTTGGTTGCGACAAAAAATTTGACCTTGACAGTTTGACAGGTCCCAAGCACAATTATCAGTCACTGTTAAACATCTTTCTCTCTGAATACAGAAATGAAACGTATATTATTTTATAATCGTGCTCTTTTCCCATTATAAATTTAAATTAAACTGATTTTGTTTATTTTATATTATTGTAGGATACTGATAAAATCAATATTAAATTGCAATTGACAAAGTTGTAAATTAGGTTAAAAATTAACCGTAAAATGCCTACTAAATAATTGTAAAATGGCTGCATATGATTTAAAATTGTATGTGTTAATCAAAATAAAATCACTTAAAACTGTACATGATAGAGCCAATTAGGAATTTAGTATTCTTCTGCTTCAATGGGATTCATTGTTTTCAAAAACTCTCAGAGGCATTGAATGACAGGTACAGATAAGTGATTTATTGCTCTCTATTCATGAAAGGTGCTAATGGAAGAAGTCTGAAAGTGAGCAAAAAACTACCTGGAGCCTTGACACAAAAAAATGCTGGTCTGTCTGTCTAGGAGTTATTATTTGTAGGGGTGTGCGAGTAGTGATTTTTTTAAACGACTCGAGTCGAGTAGTGCCAATTATTTTTGAGTTTCGAGTATTTTCGAGCGAGTATTTGCCATCAGTTGGTAGTTTAAAATAGTATAATGGGATTTGGATACCATTCTAGATTTGATAATCTAATCATGGTTTCTAACCAATACAAGAGTAGCAATACAAAGTTTTGGCCAGTCAAATCAAACTGGATTAGGTATTGACAAATAAACACGGTTTACATTCGTTTCCAGCCGATAAAACAGGTCCGGTTGTAATTTGACCTGGTCCAGACATCGTTTATAATCAATATTAGATGACGAAATCTTTAATTACTGCCGAAATTACGCGGTCCGATCGTAAAGTTTTGGCCAGTCAAATCAAACTGGATTAGGTATTGACAAATAAACACGGTTTGACATTCGTTTCCGGCCGATAAAACAGGTCCGGTTGTAATTTGACCTGGTCCAGACATCGTTTATAATCAATATTAGATGACAAAATCTTTAATTACTGCCGAAATTACGCGGTCCGATCGTAATTTCCGGCCGATTTTACATGATGCCTTTTGCAGCCGTTCCTGCGCGTTTTGGCCGGTCGCAATCGTTAGCGATCGTCATTTTCAGCCGATTTTACGTGATGCGATTGCCTTTTGCGGCCGTTACTACGCGTTTTGGCCGGTCGCAATCGTCTGGAAATCGGCGGGAAATACTCGCTCGAACTTCCGAGTATTTTTCAAAACTTCGAGTCGAGTTTGAGTATTAAAATACTCGGCTGAAACCTCAAAGTTTTGAGTACTCGCACACCCCTAATTATTTGTGATCACTTCGTTGTTTAAAATGTTCTGGTTTGGTTTTTATAAACTAATCTATAATCTTTAAACTGTATTTATGATTAGATTCTGGGTTTCCAAAGTCTGCAAAACTAAAATATCAGCAAAAACAGGTAAACCTATTTTGTTTTTAAGGTTAGGCCTACAGTAGGCTAAACTTAAACCTTAACATCTTAACACAGTTTAAGTTAAAGATTATATAGACTTTGTTACTGCCCTGGGCTAACTTGTTATTATTTGGATAAACAAGGTTTTAAGCCTAGGTATTAATTAATTTTGTAATGACCCATAATATTTAATTTAAATTCATTTGAATTGTCTTTGATTGATTATTTGTGACTTTTTAACCAACTCTCCTGCTTAGTGTCTCTGCAGCAGTATTTATGTAAGCCAGTGACACAAAGTATGAAATAGGGATTTATAGGTACTGGTATATAATCAATTAAAGTTTTTTTCAGGCAGAATTTCAGAATCTAGGTAGAAATTTAAATTTAAAGTATGGACGAGACAGTGGTAAGTTCTTTGAAAAATAACTGAAACCGAAAACCATTTTTTGTAAAAAACCAAACCAAAACTGAACCGATAAAAATGTAACCGACCCATCCCTAATGATTTCAATACAAATTTAAGTAATATATTTTAAGGAATAAAGATTTTAAATAAACCACACACTAATATGTTTTGCTTATCTAACAAAATTTATAAGAAATTAACTACATCAGCATAATTTAACAGTGTAGCAACTACTCAACAGTTTCATACTTGAGTAGACCACCGAGTAGTCTTTAATACTTGAAAATTACTCAAACACTCGAGTAGGCTACCCACCAATCCCCACAATTTTCCAAATTTCTCCTGAACACGTGACACACTGTGGTGCAAGAACCATCGCAAAACTCACCAAACGACGTAGCGGTGGGGTAGAAGTGTTCGTCGAGTGACTGCAGCGCCTGGAACTGCTTGACTGAGTTCGGGATGACCTTGACGTCCAACAGCTGGCCATCGGGCAGACAGAAGTGGGCCATGAACTGTGCGTATTCCATGTCCGAGGACGTGGGCATGTATTCGCGATACCACTGGTTCAGGTCGAACAGCGTCAGCTTGCGATAGACGCTCAGCTGGTTGGGGGTCCACACTTCCCACACGATCGACAACAGACTCGCCGTGCCTTCCTCAGTTCCTGTTTCTTTAATTCATAAACAGATGTAAAATGACTTGTAAGATGGATAATCAGAGGATAAAGTATGTTTTACAAGATATCAAATTTAATTGGAAACATACATACCAGTATATAAAGCTTTGTTTCATAGTGTCTGGCCATATGTTGATTTTTAAACTCATTCTAAAGTCTGTAAGTAAGTTTATCTACATGATTTACTTATAATTTGTTTTAAACAAATGAGAGGTATCTATGCATATGGCATGCTATCAGACATTTAAACTATTAATTTTACTTGACTTTGCCACATTCACCTTCAAAGTTACAATGATAATCTTATAAATAAAAACTTATTTGGCAAACTTGTACCAATTTTGAAATTTAAATTGACATTTGCATCCTCATACATTTCTTTAAGCCATAATTTAGAGTAAAAAGCATAAAATATCCAAATATTTATCAGTGTATTTTATGAAAAGCCCCAAATCCCTTTCAATTATAAAGGATATATTGTAATGAATAGGTAAGTGATTATATTTAAGAGTAGTAAAAGTCTATTAAAGAAAATTGTACTGACCTTCAGTCTCCGACTGAATCCAAAGAGCAGAGGATTTGGAAGTGGATCGATGAATTGACTGGCAAGAGATGATTCGACCACTGGCAATGTCAGCCATTTCTGATCCCAAATCCAACTGGTAGCGTATCGAACAGGAGGAGAAACCCTGACACAATGGGCAAAGAGAGATACTTAACTATATTTAAAAACACAGCTAGGTTGTTATTAAGGCTCTAGAAGAAATCAAATTGGTTAAACAAAAATTATATTGAAAATGAGGTCTCAAGAGAATTTTACAATGTTGAGGAAATCGTTTAAGTTCACTGAAAAAGGCTTTTGCTTTACAACAAAACAACAAGGAAGGGTAAAAGTTATTGGGGTACAAATGAGAGTTGAAAGTGTGAAATTCATCCCCACTGAACTTCCCACTACCAGGGGTGCAGAATATGTCCGAACCAGCAAGCCAGGCTCAGTGGAAATTTTGGCTGCCGGGGGAAATTTTCAGCCTACAAACAAAATATATTTAAGTTACAAATTAATTTTGCGGAAATTGAAAATTTTTAGATAATACAACAAAAATGGTGTTGCATAAGCAATTTAAAGTATAATTCCATCGTCATTGGAAGTCACATAATAGACTACAGCTAATTATTCAGTGTTAAATATTTAAATAATGTTGATGGTCTCACGGTTATATTAGGATTAGACAACTAACTGAGTTTGTTTTCCTCAAAATTCAGTTGATGAGCAACCCGAAATTTTTTGTCTCATTCTTAATGGCTGGTATATTGTTCGGCATCCGGTCGAGGGTCGCGGTAATTTATTGAAGAAATAAGAGGTGTACTACTTCAAAATGCCAAAACCAAAACTAATTATAAAGTAATACAAAGACAAATTATGGCTCATTTTTTCGTCTAAACATCACAAATTAAATAAAATGTCAATCAAAGTTGTGTGACGTTCCGTTCAAGAGATAGGAATAATACAATACTGTTTATCAGTTTTACCAATGTTCTCGACTATTCAAAATTTGCTATGTTGATTTCCTCCTTTCCTGACATTTTATTAGTTTTATTCAAATTCCCCACTCTCCCAACCTTTCCAACTGCTAGACAACCTAAAATTTACTTTTCTTTAATTTCTTATAATTCAAAATTCAACATTACAGTGTATAAAAAAACGTTAATCTACAATAAATTAAAACTGATTATTGTAAAAAAAATTGTTTTTTAATTTTGATACAACATTTAAAACCCTGAATTTAACATTATAAAAGAATTGTTTATCGGTCAAGAATAGTTAACTGGTAATGTATAACAAATTGTTTTTGTTAATATTAGAGATGTGCGAGTACTTGAAATTTCGAGTTCGAGCCGAGTTCGGCTCTGAAACTCGAGGTTTTACTGAAACTCGAAGATTTTGAGCGAGTTTACTCCCGCCGTTTACCCGCTCTACCACGGGTCGTCCGCGGCCGCGCGTCGTCCACGGCCGCGCGTCGTCTGTAAATTCAAATTGAGTGTCAATGCATTTGAGGTGTTAAGAGTTAGTTGTGATGTGAATTTAAGTGTTTTATTAATAAATAAGTAAGTTGTGGCTTATAAATTTGTGTTAGCCTACTCTTTACACCAAAAAGGAAGATTTACCAGGACCTTCTTCAGATTGAGTTGTATGAACACTGCCTGTATAGTCATAGTCCACTTTTAGGTTAACCTAACTTAGTAAAAAAATTAAAACATCAAAAACAAATCTGTAATGAAATCTAATAGGTAAGTATAAGAAGTTTGTGCTTGTTTTTTGTTCCATAGTAATTGAAATTGTGTCAAAAGAGACTAAACAAAATTCTATCCATTAATTTTAGGCTCAACTATTGTCCTTTGGCATTGAGCTGATTTTAAAGACAAGTGATTTGTTTAGGCTTTGTTTAAGTTTCATTAATGTTTTTTTTTTAAATCATTCTTAATATTTTGAAACTCTATTTAAGACATGGCTTCAATTTTATCAACTGATTTGTCGGGCACTTTCAAACATAGTATCTTAATGTTTTTATTAACTGATTGTTCTTATTAGGACTATTAGTGTTAAAATTAGGCTAAGATATGTTAGTAAATATATTTTGTGTGGTAAGTTAATGCTTTACCATGTAATAGGCCTTTTAAATATGAACATAAAGTTTATTTTAACTTTTAGGCCTAAATGTAATTTTATTTCCTCCATTCGTAGAAAGATGTAGCTTAGGCCTAAACATAATATAAAATAAAACGTAGGATAAATAAAAAATAGGAAATACAATAAAAAAACTTAAATAATTTTTTAATGAAACTGTTAATTAATACCATATAGGTTATAAAAACCTTAATACCAAAATATTAAAAGTATTTGACCTTCATGGCAAAATGTTAGGCAATAACTTTGGTATGATTTATTTTCAGATAAATGTACTTATCTTTTTCCAATGAAGCAGGAATCCATTTATTTGACTTACTATGTTATTTTCAGGGCATAGTGACTAGAAAAGTATATTTTAATAACAACATTTATAAATGGAACCCTATACACTGTTTTGATCCAATTTAACTCGACCTATTTGTTTTTTTATTTGTATACTCGACTCGAACTCGAGATTCGAATCTTTTGCCATTTACTCGACTCAAACTCGACACGAGTTAAAATACCCCCGTTGCAGCAAACCTGCATACTCAGCGAATTTCCAATGAATTTATAACATAACACAATAAAAAACTTAACAGGATTCATAAGAAATGTATTCACAAACAAGCGATATTTAAAATATTAATTATTCTCCATAAGAATAACATTGGGGATGAGTACGCAGGTTTGCTGCAACAAGGCACACAAAATTATGGGTTTTTATGCAAATATCAATAGAAGTCATCTTAGTGAAGTCACATACCAAGTTTCATCCATATACATTCATAAATAAGCGATATATAACATTTTAAACATTTTCCATAAGAATAACATGGGGACCAAGTACCTAGGTTTGCTGCTACAGGAGCCATAAGCGAAAAAATGTTTTTTTGTGCTAACAACAATAAGCCACAACCAGATCAAGCCATATACCAAATTTCGCCAGTTTATGTTCATAAATAAACGAGATATGCAATTTTTCTTTTTCTCCATAAGAATAACATTAGACAACGTACTGTGTTTAGCACTTTGAATATTTCGGTAACCAATTGACGTAGAGCAATGATCAAAATACCAAATTGTTTGTTTTTTTAAGCTGAATCCAATGGTATAAAATAAAATTTGATTTAAATTAAAATTACATGTGAAAACCCCAAAAAACACATTTTTGGGGTACAAAACCCCCCAAAAACCCCCCTTCGGATGGTGCGATTCATCTGGTTTTCGAACTCGTTCAAATAAATGGTACTTTAAACATTTGTACCAAATTTCATTAAGATCGGACCTTTTTTACGAGAGTTATCGTGCTTACGGACACATATATATATATATATATATATAAATATATATATATATATATATACATATATAAAAATTTGAACGAATGGTGTTTTTGGCATCTGGGGACCTCAAAATGAAAAGTTATCATGGTCTCGGGCTTAAGTCTTACCATGAGACCTACGGTAATAGCTTCTTCCCTATAGGGGAAATTCGCTAAAACCTGTACTCGCACATCTCTAGAATATATTTTTAGCAGACTTTTTAATCCAGTGTCTCATTTTTATTGATGATTGTGTGATAAATCTGACTACATTCCTGCATTCCTCAAGAAGTTGGGCCGATATGAAAAACAAACATTCATTCAACTTAGATTTTATTTAATAATTTTTTTAAATTTAATTTATTAGTAACATTATATTCTTACAATGTTAGAGTAGAGGTAATTTTATAAGTTACAAACTAGTTTTGTTGAATTTAACCTTAATAAATTAAAATAAAAACATAACTTAAATTTAAACCTAAATTTTGTTATTTTTTTGCAAGTTTATTTTATTTTATTAATAATATAATTTGATGACAATGTTAGAGGTAAGTTTATAAGTGAAAAAATGTTTTTGTGGAATTTAACCTTAGTAAATTAAATTTAAAACATTTTATCTGCCTTATGAAAAGCTGGTAGATTTTAATGTAGGCTAAATAGATATGTCACAAATTTTAGGGGAAATTGTTCGTTCATAATGGTAGGATCGTGGGAAATTTCAGGGGCCTAAACATTTTCTGCACCGCTGCCCACTACTAATCTTGTCAGGGCAGTTACTAGGTGTAAAGTGTCCACCGACCACTCCTGAGGAGAAAGTTGTGATATTCACATTTCCTGCTCTTTTAACTTCATACAAGATGGCTCAATATGACACCCGGTCAACTGATAGTGTATATACCAAGTTGAATGCACAATAAAGGGCACCTGTTGTCATTTCAATACAGTTATGTGAGCTACTGAAACTTAACTACCTTTGTCACACTGAAGGTTCTCTACTCCTAGAGACCTGCCCTCAAAAAGAGCTGAAGACATTCCAACCAACTTTGATTCCATAAGCTTTGCATCAGTGCACCAATCAAATTAATCACATCATACCATGAAATCTTACAATTAAGATCATGCTCACTGAAAAACCTTACTCACCTCGTAAAAGAACTGGTTGCTGTGCTGTTTCTGGTGTTTTTCGTGGTAACTGATGATGTACATGCCAGCAAACGGGATGTTGTCTTCGTCAACCGAGTGGTGCAGGGACCAGAGATAACAGACGTATCTGGGGTCATCGGAGGGCTCTAGGAGACTGAACGAGAACACTGGCAGCATAGCCTCCAGCAGTGCTGACGTGTACCTGATAGCATAAGAAAGTAGTTAGAACTAGAGTGGTAAAAGTATGAAGTCACAGCAAACATGGTTGACTCAATAAATTAAGACCAAACTATGTTTAAATGGAAAGTAATAAAATATTTGCTCGCATGCAAATTTAAAATATAAATTGAGAAATGAATTTTAATGACGACCCAGGAGAAAAACTGATTGAAATAAAACATTTTGGCCCCTTTGCACTGTGCAATTCGGCAGTGGTATACCCAGAATTGTTTTTATGGGAAACGAAAGATTGGCCACTTTCCAATACCCGCTATACATCTTAGAACAAATAAATTGTTTTACTAAGAACAATGGTTTTATACTGAAGCATGAACTAGTAGTTTAATCAATATTTAAAACCTAGGGCAAGTGAAGCGAAACAATATATTCTTTCAAACTGCTTGGTCATAGCAGATAATAATTTTTCACATTCATTACTTCATGATAGTTTATACAGCTAACTCACCTGAAACAACTGGTCCAAATGAGCACAGCAACAATAGGTGGCTCTCTACTCTTCATCTTAAGAAGTCTCCAATGGAAATATTATGTAGTGTGTGTGTAAACATCTTCTTATTGTTTCTGTGCTCATTGGAACCTACTTCTTCAGGTGAGTTGGATGTGTATCCCATCTTTGTTCCTTTGAAAACCTAACCTTAGTGATAGTTTTAAGGTAACTAATATTTGAAAAATACTTGTAATCAAATTAAAAACTGTCTTTTATTTAGTCTTAATAGTATTCACAAACTCACAGACTTTTCAAAACTAAAAGCCACCAGAGATCTCTGAACACCCAACACCCAACTCACAGTAACGTCAGCGAGGAGAGGTCCCACAGTTGGAAGCAGCTGGTGTTGTATCCGACGGCGAGGGTGGAGATCTGAGGGAAGTACTTGAGCGCCGACACCGCAAGGAACTCCAGCGGCATACGGCCCAGGATATTATGTAGGCCGGGGTGCGCTCCCACCCTGCCCTGCTCCAGGGTCAGCTCTGGAGAAACACACGGGCATTCCATATAGATAACATTCAGCACAAATATTTCTATATACTAAACCCCCCCTGATCCGTATGTCACTAATTCAAAAATACATATAATCTTTTCACTTGTATGTCACTTAATCTGGACATATTTTGAATTGTGATATGAACGAGAGAAAAAATAAATGGAGTTACAGTCACTTAGTTTACAGGCTAAGTACAATTGTCAGTAAAAGGTTAAAGTCAAAGTAAAGTTAGTCCAACAAATACAAAGAGGGGAAGAGTGGATCTTAATTACAACGGACTAGAGCCCCATAATATAGACGAGTAGTAAGTTAGTAGGAATGTATTGCCAATATACCGTTTTTTATATACAAATAAAACTTGACTGGTTTTGATTTTATTTGAACATTTTACTTTAGGGTACCATAGGTAATTTTTGTTCTTAAAGATTATTTTCTTGTTGAAAACATAAAAGAACAAGTTTCCTCCCCACTGATGATTTCTGACACTTTCTTTGTATGAAAACAGGCTTTAAAAAATGTATGCAAGTTTCTCCAAACTAGATATTAGAGTTTTGAATCGTTTGGATCCTCCTATATATTTGATATATACAAAAACATACAAATTTGTTCAACAGTCACAATATTCTCAAACTACTGGTTACCGTTGAGCCACAGTGCCAGCGAGGAGCTTCCATGCCTGATGCTGCTAGTCCTACAGTCGATGTTGTTTTCCAAATCGTTTATGGTAACCTCGGCAAGCTTGCTTTGCCTCTGTTCATCATACAATTTATGCCTGTAGTCCTCTATGCCTGTAAAAAATATATTGTAAAATATTTTGTATAGTCACGTTGTGTGTATAAAAGACCAAACAATTTTATTTTATGAAATTTTATAAAAACCTCTAAAATAAAAATGTGTGATGTTAAAGGATTTGTAGTAAAAAAAGAACTAGGAATACATACTTAAAGATATGGAACTGGAAAAAGATCTCTACGGGTTTTGTGTGAAATCTGGACTTCAAAATAAAAACAAGTACAACAAAATTTGACAAAATCAAAGCATTCAATGACAGTTAAGAAAGCCCGTACTTCCACACACTCAGAATGATTCACAAAGTAATTTTAACGTTTAAAACAGTTAAATTGACACTATTCATTAAAATAACCCTAAAACCAGCAAAATTAGTTATTTTTTTAAATGAATATAGGTTAGGCCTATTTAACCTAACATTTAACCCATTAACGTAGTAATTATTTCTATTCGCAATGGCTGATAATGCGATTTGATTGGTTCTGCACGCTAGTAGCAACATCTGTAACTAATGGCTATGGTCAACTGCGGTTCTCTCCGCTAGAGGCACGGACTCACTATAAAAACCTAAAAAAGCCGCTAGGTCACTGGCCGTGGTAGCTGAGTCAGCTAAGTCGTGGAAACACCTTGGCCAGGTGTTGATACGAACTTCGTGGGTTCGAATCCCACACATGACCAAAACTGACCAGTCGTGCAACTCTCAATGAGTTAACCTGTCTGTGGCAACGTTGGTAGGAGGGCCCAAGGAAAACAAACGGTGGCAGGCTTGCTTGGAAGTTGATGGGATTGGTTAATTCATTGTGAGTTGCACATTGTCAACACTGATTTTGCTACTTTTTACTTATGTCTACTGTGTGTGTGCCAATACGAATCTCTAAACTGAAAGAAAACAATATTTTAATTAAAATACACCATTAATCCATTTAACAACACCAATTTTATATTCCAATTCATAGGTTTAAAAAGTGGCAAGTAAGGAACGAGACCAGCTTGTATGTCTACGCCAATGTGTTAACAAATTATGGTTTGTCACACGACCACAACATTAAGTAACTGACTGTCATCAGCTAACGTACATCTTTCAAGTGCTCTCCACCAGACGTCGACCAGGTAGACTTTCCCGACACTGGTGCCCACAGCCACCACTCCATTCCACGGCTGGAGCAGCTCGGACAGGTTCTCTTCCAACTCATTGGACTTGCTGACAAACGCTATCGTTGTTATCTGTAAAATAATTGATGGAAACGTGACAAAGAGTGCAATCAGTAAGAAATTTAGCTAACGAGAATATAGCATCCGATTTTTCACCACTGAAGATGTACATCAAAGCTTAATCAAGTGATTTGTACATATATAAGTGCACATATATAACCTCCCTAATAATTAAGGAAATTATTATTTTCAGAATTTGTTTACTCGTGTAAAATAAAACATAATTATTCTAAAATAAAATGGAGAGTTTCATGAGTTTTTAGAATATTTAAAAAATGGCATAGTATAAGATAGGTACTACAATAAATAACACTGTGGGTTTAATTTGAATAATTTGTTTACAATAAGTTTATTTACAGGCTACTACTTAGTTAAACTTCATTAACCTCTGTAGTTAGTGTCAAAAATAAAATGTAAGGAATAGTAGATGGATGCATAATTCCCTATTAAGTCCACACTCCAAGATTGTTTCCAGACTTTTTTTAGTATCATAGAAAGGCCTACTAAACGCTGTATTATTTGGATTCCAGTCAAATTGGAAACTAGTTGTTGAAATTTATATTTTGATAATCACATAAGCATGATGCGCTTGAAACAGCGTGAGGTGAGAAGCTTGAAATAAAATATTAAAATTTCTACAAACACATACGTTATCCAAGCAAGATGAAAGCGTAATCATTTAAAGATAGAACATATGGTAGCACTAAAGAGAAGGAATCTGTAATTTCCTAACATTTGTATATCTCCTTTTTAATTTGATATAAATTTATTAAGTGTAATAATTATAAGAATGATACAATACATGTGTATTACAATATAATATACAATATAAACAAGAAAGGCAACTACCTGGATATTATAAACTAATAGGCTATGGTACATGATTTTAAGTTCATAGAATAATTTTCTATAGCAAGTAAAATTTTACTTTTATTGATTTGATAAATCTCCGCGAACAAACCTTATCATTAAAGTGGATAGCTTTCAGCACCCTTGAACAGCCAGAGTGGTAGAAACACAGCGAGCTGCCGTTGTCACTCTCGCAACCAACCACCAGGATGGGACTGGCTGCGGAGCTCCCTGGCAGTTCCTCCACGCATACAACCTGCGGAGAAAACACATGAGGGTCACTCGAAGATCCTTGCAGTTGCAGGTGCTGACGACGACAAGTTTCCAACAGAAAAGTAAGATAAAGGTTACCCTATAAACGTCAAAACTGGACCTTTTCAGCCACCTTAAGAGGGGACACCAGTCCTCTGCTTCTCCCATAAGACTAACGTTAACTTAAAAGCCCATCCCACCTAAACGGATTATACAAAATCTATGGTTTATGGTTCATTTTAAAGATCTAAAATATAGCTAGCAAAATTTTGATATCACATTAGGAATTGTTTTGATCGAATACTATTTATGATATCGAATTGTTGCTCACTGAAATCGCTACTAAGCTTTTTGCTCTTTAAAACAAAAACGTTCCTGACTAGTAGAGCTTGATTTAAAAACAACTGCATATTAAAGTTTGTGAGCATCAATGCAAAATAAAAAACTCCACAAGAGCTACCCCCCTCTCAGATACCATTAAAACCACAAGAAACAAGGTTCAGAATCTGTGGTGGATTTGTTATTGCTATAAAAAAACTACACCACACAACAAAAATGTCAATAATTGTTCAAACTATATTAAAACTTCCACAACTCGGCTGGAAGAAAATAATTCATAGCTGCTTCATTCTGATTTGAAATGAATTAAATACAATAAGAGGTGATATACTTAACAAAATAAAAAAAATTCAGAAGCAAGATTAATAAACCCCCTTACTTAAAACAATACAGGTAATAAACACCCGTGCGTGCAAAAGGTCATGTAGTTCTAATTTTTTAGTTTGTTGTTAGGGGACCTATACCACAAGTAAGAAACCAAGTTTGCAGCTTTGAATTACCTGTGCTACTGGCGTGACAGCCAAAAAACAGCCAAGTTTTTGTCCTTTTTTATAAATATCTCCGAAAGTAGGCCTCTGACAGGATTATGTTGCTCAATCCTTTTTTAAACTGGATAAGATTTGCTAAAGTCTGAGATGATAACGACTTTAATACGTTCATTATTTACTAAGATACAATACTTTCACACTTATTTATCGATGTTCACACTTATTGATGTAAATGTGACTATCTTGAAAACAAGTTCAGACATGCTGTTATCTTAACTACTGTAACATTAAGATTCCCCGTAACAAAAAGCATAACCCAATGAACTGCAGTTGAATGAATAACATTACCAAGGGCTACAGTGCAAGTTATTCAGTGGTGATCTTTTCAGTCATTGAAAGGCATTCAGCATATATATTTATTTAATAGTTTTTGTTATGAACAGGTATTATAACTCTTATTGCTAATAGAAATCAATTTTTTTCTTGTCTATTTAACGAGTTATTGGCAGTTAAAGCCTTATAACTAATAGGACTTAACAAATCTGGATAATCTGTAGGAAATCAGCCACACAGGAAGAAGGAAATGAGCAAAGCCAATTCATCCGTCTTATAACAAGACATGCGTTATTAAGTAGTGACTTAACTATGAGAGTATTAAGCCAGAGAACAAAATGAGCCAGAGAACAAAATGAAACCACTCACAATGGGGAGTAGCTGTGATAATGACAAACTTAAAAGCCTAGGCTGTAATTCCAACACCTACATCAAGATTTAATTCAAGCTCGTTTAAAATAAATAAAGTCTTCGCTCAGAGAAGTCTGTCAGTTAAGGATTAAGTAATTTTCTATGAGGCAAACAAATTATTAGTTTTAGTCACTTTATTTTCACGGAAAATTACCTAGATATGCTTAAATATCTGCCTTTTCAAAGCATGTGAATCCTTTTGTTACCGTACCTTTTTCACATAGGATATATTTCACTAATTCCCATTTCTTCACTTGCAAACAATTCACCATCCTCCACAAAGCATAATATTTCAAAGCCTTCTTCTAATTGGCGTGAAATTCAAATGCAATTTACTATAGGCCTATTGGAAATATGAACCTCACATTGGCTTCCCCAATATGTATTTGTAGCCCAGTTAAGCTTAAAGGTTCTGAAAAGTGTCAGCGTTGGTGAATAAATAAATTCTGTAAACCAATGGCATAAATTAAAAATATGATAATACACACCCTAATTGATTTATCTCCAGAAGCACATCCAAACGTCCAGCCTGTCTTCTTAGAACCATTGTTATTGTTCAAGTTGGTGATCCGAGGCCCACAAGAGACCCAGGAGAGTTTAGAGTCTGTAAGAATATGAAACAAAAAAATAGAGCATAACTGAACAATATTCTCAGATATTCATCAATGGAAATATATATAAATAGGATAATTACTCCTCTGTGGCAGGAGTCACATAATTATTCATTACCGTTTATTCAGCCTAAACTAATAAGGTAAACAACCCAAACTCCGTGACCTTAAGGGAAGCCTATCTAGTTTTATGAGCATAGAAAAATATTTAATGCTTGTACAATTTATATAATTGCACTAACATTTTCGTTATTAAATTCTGAAAAAAATCTATGTATTTTGCTTTCAAAAAACATAAAAGTAATTTATTTATCATCGTCAATAATGTCTAAACATTGTTTTGCCGTCTCGACAAAACTCCGTGATTCACGGAAAAATGTCCGTGATTGTGCCTCTAATTTCCGTGATACTTAGATTTAGAGGCATAAAATGTTTATAATAATACATTAAATGGTTGAAAAACATTGTAACATTATTTTAAAAGAACGTTGACTAATTTCTAACCTCAAAATGAAAACTGAAGATCACAGTGGACGACAGCTGTCTACTCTACTGGTTATGCCGCTACATTCAATTCAATTCAATTCAAAATATCTTTATTCGTTTGTAGTAATACATACATACATGAATAGTGTCTTATTTCAGTATTGAATAATACAAATAAACAAGTTACAAGTACAAATAAACAATACAACTAACAAGTTTAAACCTAAGTGTGTAGGTCTTAGAATTTAATATAGGAATATAGGAATGAAAAACTACAGCTCTTCGAAAGAATACATAGCTTTGTTGATGAGATACTGCTTTAACTTAATTTTGAATCTTTTATTTGAGACCTCATCTGTGATATCTTTTGGGATTTTATTGTAAAATTTTGAACCAGCATATATAGGTTTTTTTTTGAAAAGTTGCAGAGTGTGAGAGCTTATTGCGAGGCGTCCCCAATTTCTGGTGTTATGTTCATGATTATTACCAACCAGCTCCATTTCCTGAAATCTATTTCTTACGGATAAAACTGTTTCAAAAACATACATTCCATAAACTGTCATGATGTTTTCTGATTTGAAATTTTCCTTAACTGAAGTTCTGGGTTTTAAGTTACAAATTATTCTTATAGATTTTTTTTGCATTATCAAAATGGCATTTAAATTATTTTTAGTTGTTGCACCATACAGTGATATCCCGAAAGATATCACTGAATGGATGTAAGAAAAATAAATTACTTTCAGGGTTTCTTTTTCACAATAATTTTTTAACCTAATCAATGCGTAGAGGCCAGAAGAAATTTTCGTTAGTAATTTTTCAACATGACGGTTCCAGTTGAGTGTGTTTACTATTTCTAATCCTAAAAATTTAATGCTGTCCATGACTTTAATTTTCTTGTTAAGGACGGTAATATTAGGTTGAATTATATTTTGAGCTGATCCAGTTTGGAAATTAATAATGTTGGTTTTTTCAAGATTTAAAAGCAAATTATTAGAATTAAAAAACCTATTTAAAATTGTTAGGTCAGAATTAATTTTAATTTCTAATTCATCAATAGTTGAAGCTGTGATTTTCAAATTGGTATCATCAGCATATAGGCACAGTTTACTCGAATCACTAAGCTGGGGAAAGTCTCTTAAATAGCAAACAAATAAAAGGGGGCCTAAGATGGATCCCTGTGGCACCCCATATTTAACTGCTGTAATGGAAGAACGGTAAGGAATTTTATAGTTTTTGTTATTGTGATGAACAATTTCGACAAACTGCTTTCTGTCATAAAGATAAGATTTGAGCCAGTTTAATGCATTATTCCTTATTCCTAATTGATTCAGTTTGGAAAGTAATAAATCATGTGATATGGAATCAAAGGCCTTACTTAGGTCCATGAATAGACCCGCAACATTACCTTTGTTGTCTAGATTATCTATAACAGATTCAATAAAGTCTGTGGCAGCTGTAATGACCGATCGTCCATAGCGGAAGCCATGTTGACAATCTTCAAATAGATTGTTTTTTTCAAAGAAATGTACCAGTTTATTATTAACTACCTTTTCATAAATTTTTGAAATAGATGGTAACAAAGCAATAGGTCGGTAGTTTGATACCATTTGCTTGTCTCCTTTTTTTGAAGAGTGGTTTTAATTTTGTAATCTTTAGTTTGCTTGGAAAAATACCGGATATTAATGAAGAATTTATTAGGTGAGTAATTGGTTTTAATAAAACTGATTTAGCTTTTTTCAGGAGTACCACAGGGACATCATCACACCCTACACTGAAAGAATTTTTTAGACTACGAATAATATTATCAATATCCTTCTCATCAACAAAGCTGATTGTTGTTGTGTTACAGAGATCGCATCCATAGAGAACTAAGTTATAATTCTTCATGTTACTCAAAAATAGTGGATTGTATTACGTAATAATTTACTAAAAGTAATAATCAGAATAATTATTGGGAATTAAATAATAATATCAGATATATACACATAAAATAATTTAATGTAGACTAATATTTTAAAAGGTCATATGTTAGTACAAACGAGGTAGAAATGAAATTGAGTGAGACTTGAAAGATGAAGTTTTGACTTGTTATAACAGTTGAATATTAAGAATGAACCAAGAATCAGACAAATAAGTTAATACAACAATAGTGCAAGACTGCTGACAAAGAAAAAAATATGATAAAGTAAAAATGAGACAGACGGTCAAGAATCAACAATAAATATAATAAATTTAAGTAAAAATGTACAATGAAAGACAAATGATTAGTGCACAATTACACAAATTATTACATTTAAAAATATCTATACAAGTAATACAACAAGAATACATAAAAGAGGAGAAAGATAACAAAGTATAAATGAGGCAGACGATAAAGTAACAATTGTTTTTACAAGTTCAAAATGTACATGCAAGACACAAATGACACTGACAGTTAAGAACTAGTTCAAATAAAATTATTAATGAAAAACAATGTCTGAAGCTATCTATTTTACTAATATCAAATTAACTATGTACAAATTATAAAAACACACCAAATTAAAATACACACAAATATACAAGGGATTACGAGGGTACATAATTTAAAAATCCTCGAAGGTGAGATAACCCCAACGATCAAAAGTGGGTTCTTTTAGCACCCTCGTTACTGCCGATGCTTGCACGCCGTCGACGTCGTCTTTTGTGGGCCAGACAAACTTGTTTGATAGTATTTTTTTTCTACAAATTTAATAGAGAATGCCCTCTTCTTCCACGACGTCACTTTTTTCATTATCTGTCCAACATATTCTTTTTCTTCGCCATTCACAGTGTACGGGACAACCACCCACTGGCTGGGTTGAATATTTTGGATGTCTAGATTGGGATCGGTTCGGGATTCTTCTTCTAGTAGTTTTACTCCTAGATCTTCAGTATCGTCCTCATTGTCTGAATAATTTACAATTTTTTGTTTGTTTGATGGGTTTCTTCTTGTCTTCCTTCTCTTTCTTCATTTTGTTTAGTACCTCCCTCATTTCTTTTCTTTTTTCTTTTTCAAGTTCAATCTTCTTCTTCTCTTTTTACTTTTTTAAATAATATTGTTTCCACTCCTCAGAAGTTATGGCACTAGGCAGTTTCACTTTTGGGGCCCTTTTTTTCGTGTTGGTTGAGGGGCCAGGCCAGAAGAGGGCCCTTTTGAAGGGGCTAGGAACATTTGCCCTCAATTCCTCCGGAGTTAGTGGCACTTTACCGGAAGAAGACCACCGCGGTGGGAACTGAGTCGACGCCAGCAACCCAAGAGTCAGTTGAGTCAATGTCGCCAGTGAATTTGCCGACCGAAGAGCCCGTCAATTTAGCAAATGCGCTCGTTGATTTGTTTGAAGATTTGCCCGACTTCCCGATTGAGCTACTAGATCTGCCAGTTATTTCTGTGCCTGGAGCCTCCGATTCCATTTATAACAACTTTACTGATACAGATCTTATTACCGTGAGTGCGCTTGAGGCATCCCCATCACTCTCTGATCTGTTTAAATCGCCCTCAGCTGAAGTGGGCGTCTTGAGGGTTAGTTGTTCTGCGTTCATGAACGAAGTTGTCGGAGTTGATGTGTCTAGGTCATGTGATGCTTAAAGTGTTGTTGATGACATGCTTTCCACTTCATCTGAGGGCGATTTAAACATATCCTTTAAAGATTTGGCCTTCAGAGTGATGGGGATGCCTCAAGCGCACTCACGGTAATAAGATCTGTATCAGTAAAGTTGTTATAAATGGAATCGGAGGCTCCAGGCACAGAAATAACTGGCAGATCTAGTAGCTCAATCGGGAAGTCGGGCAAATCTTCAAACAAATCAACGGGCGCATTTGCTAAATTGACGGGCTCTTCAGTCGGCAAATTCACTGGCGACATTGACTCAACTGACTCTTGGGTTGCTGGCGTCGACTCAGTTCCCACCTCGGTGGTCTTCTTCCCCTTGTCTTCAAGACGTTGACGATACAACGCCACCTCCTCTGTGGTATCCTTCCATACATTGAAGAGTGATGTATCCTCAACAGCAACACTGTCACTTCTAAAACTAGTAAGTTTTTCTTTGCTGATTTTGTCTCGAGGAAAGATAAGTGGCTTCTTAATACTAGCCACTGGCTGTGACTGTATGTTTCTTCTTTCACGTTTGTTGTGGATTTGTTGTGCTTGATGATCTTTTTAAAGTCCACTTTGTCTGCATTCAGATCTGCTAAGCCAGTGGTAGCGAACCCGCTTTTAATGGCCTCTTTGGAAACACCTTTTCCAGGCTCGTCTTCAAGAGTGGGGCGAAGTCTTCTTTCTTGATCTTCGAAGCACCATTTTCATTCCTCCAACTCTCCACAGTCTGACGCCATGCTGCCTTCAGTGGATGAAAAACAGCGACATCCATAGGTTGAAGTACATGTGTGGAGTTGGGGTATAGGGAAATCAGTTCGATTTTGTTAAGGGTACAAAACTGGCTCAGATGGTACGTCAGGTGGGAGGAATGTCCGTCCAAAAACATAATGACGGGTTTCTTAATCCCTTTCATAAGCAACCAGGGATGGAAGATGTTTGTCATGAACTCATAAAAAGTTTCTCCCGTCATCTACCCATTCTCTGATTTCCCTATACCCCACGTGCCTGGTACTTCCTTTACCACTTTTTCCGGGACACGTTTGTATGAATATACAACCATTGGAGGCGCCAGATCTCCCGCTGCATTTGCCGTGATTAGTGCTGTCAAGCATTCTTTGTCATTGTTTCCGGTGATCGTGTACACTGCTTTTTGCCCTTTTTTAACAAAGATTTTCTTGCCTTTAGGGCAAAGAAAGAACGCAGATTCGTCACAATTGAAGATCCGGGAAGGATCTTCAAAAACATTGAGCCAGTCTTTATTCGTAATATACACTGTCACCTCATTGAACCATCTGCGTATGTGGTCCTCCGTCACATTTTCTCTGGCGTTAGTGAGGGCTTGGGTTACCCTGGCGGAGATTTCTGGGCGTCTGTGGAGGAACAGTGACAACCACTTTTCACCAGTGGCAGCAGTGTTCGAAAATGGGTTTACTCTCTTCAGGCTAATCATCAGTTTGGATACACTGTTGAGCAGCTGGTCTTTTGTAACTGGGAATCCAGCCACTCCAACTGAGATTACCCAATCAGCTATAATTTCTTCTTCCTCAGGGCTCAAAATTGAGGGTCGTCCCATCTTACAAGTAGTGGCATATTTTCCACTTAGTTTATCTTTTAGTGTCTGCCGCGGAATGCCAAAGTTCTTCGACGAGGCAGTCACGGCCATCCTTCCATCCTGTACTGCTGCGATGGCTTCCTCCAGAACCTCTTGGGTGTAGGGCCGTCTCAGAGATTTTTGAATCCCAGGCATCTGTGAAAAAAACGAAAAGAATTTAAATTTAAATACAACAGTTAAGTTTAAGTTATAACAGTCTAAGAAATTACATTTTGTAAAGTGAGATTACAGCATTTTCAATGTTGTAGGAAATAGTATAATTAATTTAACTCAAAACAGACATTGGCAGCAAATTCAAAAACACTCAATAATAAATATTTAAAATAATACAAAATATTTTATATTCAAATTAATGTTAAATAGGCTATTCGACCCAAAAGAGTCAATAAGTTTTCCGTTACTTATATGAGTCTTATACTGGCATGATTCAATCACGGTGTTTGGAAAACAGTATTCTTCCACTGCTAAAGTCCGTGATGCCTTTTAAATTAATTTTGGTTTATAATGTTGTTTTAAAACGTTTTATGACTTCATTTTAATATATTCTTAAGCCATAAATAACAAAGTTGTAGTGGAAAAAGTGCTTTAACATTAAATTAAACCTCTTATAATTTGCAGTTGCACTGAGAGAAATAGCGTAATATCCAAACAAGCACGACATTATTATTTTGTTTTCTTAAACGGGTAGAATTGATTTTAACATAAAACGGACATTAGCAGCTAATTTTAAAATGTTTGAAACATAAATTTTCAAATCTTAAATACATTTCCTATAAAAGAAAACGTCATTCAGCCCAAGTAAAAAGTGAGTACGTGATTTCTAAAGTTCGTGATTCAATCACGGTGTTTAGGAAAATGTATTTCTCCACTGCTAAAGTCCGTGATGCCTTTTAAATTAATTTTGGTTTATAATGTTGTTTTAAAACGTTTTATAACTACATTTTTATATATTCTTAAGCCATAAATAACAAAGCTGTAATGGAAAAAGTGCTTTAACATTAAATTAACCCTAGGACTGCCCTGGGCTGATTTATGCTTAATTGCTCGGTGCCCTGGCAATTTTGGCCATTTTGCAGAGGTTTTTTTAACAATTCGCAGTGCCTAAACTACTGTTGATAACCTAGTCATATGTATACTCGTTTTGTTCATAAAAGGAAGGAGATTTTGAATAAAATAAAATAAAAGGAATCCCTGTTGGTAGTTTTTTTGCAAAATGTGAAAAACCAAAATTTTATAACAATTTTTGAAATAATTTTCAAAAATAGAGTCCTAGCATTTTTACACTAATTTTTTGACAGACAATCAAAGATATACACAATTTAGGCAATTTATCTCCCTACGTGGAAATGTGTTTGAATTATTTTAAAACATTTTTTTACACAAATTATGGAAAGAAATACGGAAACCGTGGAAAATCGACAAACTTACGCTGTACATTTGAAAAATTAAAATAAAATAAAAAGTATAGAACTAATATACTAATACTGTTATATTACTAAAGGTAACAATACAGTTATTGGAAATAATGCACGTTTGTACAAAGTAATAACTGTTTTTATGACTTTATATGAGTTGAAAAACATAATTTGAGTTTCGCCGAAAGCGAAAATTAGTTATTCAAAGCTAAATCTAATTTTTGTACTTTATTATAATATAATAAATGATACTTATGTTTATAGTAAACACAGTTCTGAACAAGAATATATATATATATATATACATATATATATATATATACATATATATATATATATACATATATATATATATGTATATAGAAATATGAACAAATAAAGGTTCCATAAGCATATATTGATTTTTGAACAAATTTGTAGCATAGGCCTTGCCGTATTCAAGCAAAATCTGCAGAGGTTACTACAAACAATAAAAGATAACCCTATCATATGCATACTCTTTTTGGTCACAAAAGAACAGAGAATTTCAATAGAATAAAATAAATCCAACGCGATTAGGTAGAATTTGAGATAAAGTAAAAAAAGTGAAAATTTCCAAATTCATTCTAGGCCTAACCTAGAAAACACTCTCATTTTCAATAACGCACATTTGAACATAAATAATAATATTTACCCATAGTAATATGGATAAATATTACTACTTGCTCACACACTAACCGACAATACACTTGTTTTTTCACTAAAACACTCAGATTTGATAGTAAAATACGAATAATAACCTACCGGTACTAACAAACAGACATCGGCTCTGGCTAGCAGAAAGAATAAACAACTCGTATTTCCCGCTACCTAATAAGAGTCACTTGACACTCCATACACTTGGCACCGCTATAAAGAGGAAGAAGGTTTTCCTGGCTTCAAAGTGATATGATTTACATCACACTAAATCAATTTTATAAGTATTTATATCATGATTTATAATTCCGCGATTGTCGGGGAATAGGAATAATCAAGGGCCTGACTTAACAGCTGATTTCATAATTTATTTCTTAGACTTTCTGAAATCGTAAGCTAAATGTCACTTCACGAAAAGAAAGAATAACTCATGTTCTTTCTAATGGTACCAACGACTTTCTGTTTGGGCCAAAATAGAAACACTACGATTTTTTTGAAGAACAGCTGTTTTACGAGATTTCGCCGGTTGCGAGTCGAAAATGTTCCGTGCGCAAACTTTCGTTCAACTTAAAATAGCAATTGTATTGATCTGTTAGTGCTACAAGGTTCGTTTATATATGAAAATGAAAGTTTAGAATCTCTTCTTTAAAATGGTATCAATATTATTACGTTTCTCGGTCATCTTCAATGCATTTTAAGCAGTTCAAAAAAAAATGACCCCATTCCCCGAATGTCGGGGAAAGGACACTAGGCCACGACATGCATTCCCCGAATGTTCGGGGAAAGGCAGTCCTAGGGTTAAACCTCTTATAATTTGCAGTTGCACTGAGAGAAATAGCGTAATATCCAAACAAGCACGACATTATTATTTTGTTTTCTTAAACGGGTAGAATTGATTTTAACTTTAAACGGACATCAGCAGCTAATTTTAAAATGTTTGAAATATAAATTTTCCAATCTTTAATACATTTCCTATAAAAGAAAACGTCATTCAGCACAAATAAAAAGTGAGTACGTGATTTCTAAAGTCCGTGATTCAATCACGGTGTTTGGAAAACTGTATTATTCCACTGCTAAAGTCCGTGATGCCTTTTAAATAAATTAAATATTTGTGCTATCGCTTAAAATCACTTTTATAATTCAAAGTAAACATATTATTAGCCATTACAAACATAAATTTAATGTGTACAAAGTAACTATTGCAATATATAGCTTATTCCACTTACCTCTACAGTAGTTTGAATCCGTAACGATCGTTAGCAAAACACCTGTTCCGGAACACGTCAACTTTCAAACTGGTCAACTCAGACTGCATGGCGACAGTAGACAAAAGACATTCAATACAATCTCATAACATCGAATTTAATTTAAAATGCCATTTTAGGCGTCTTTGACCGGCGGTGTTCTTATTATTGGTGGAAAACATCGTGAATCACGGTAATTAGTTGAATCACGGAATTAGGGTGGTTTACCTTATTATAGTATTTTTCTATTTACATGAAGCCGAGTTTAACTGTCTCACGTTGTTTCTACTTTTAGAAGTTGAAATGCTTGCATTCTGAGATGTCCAATTGTGATATATATCCTTAAAAAAATGGTCCTCCCATAATTAAATAGTTTTCACCACAACACTATACAGGTAGACATCGATATTGGTTTCAAATCAAATTATTTATCGCCATTGATCTCATTATGCATGAAATAGGCACACATCAGTTGATGTTTTATGTATTTTGGCAAAAACTTTCCCATTTCTGTAACTCTGAAAACTAACTGTCATACAACAAACAGTTAGCCCTTAAATATCTGTAAAAAAAATTCATCACACTGCATGTCAAATAACTTTTTGATTTACACATTTTAAATTACCGGTAGGCCTAATTCTCTGGATGATCTTGTATTTTTACTAATCTAAGAAAGCATATAATTGCAACTTACTTGATAAAATGCCACCTTTAATATAGTTTTCATCTTCTACAACTGACACATCTACAACACCAGGGGCTATGTTACAGCTTTTTTTCACTTTTAATAAGCGGTCAGAGGATTCATCCATTGTAAACCTGTAAAAGAAAGTTTGGTAAGTTCATAGAAGCTACCTTTATGAATGTAGTTCACTGAATAATATTTTTAAAGGAGTAAGACTGTAACCATTGACTAAAGATACTGAAGGAGATTTCTCATTGCTTGTAAAAGCTGTCCCTACTCGGGTGTGAGCCAGGATTCAAAGAAGACATAGGTACACTAATCACCAACTGAATACACTTCTGTCAACTATCACACGTATCCTTTCAAGGAGGGGATAATACAAAAGTTGGTGTGTCAGGAAGCAAACACACGTTGATTATCACTTGCTTTTACAAGTTAACGTAAATACCTAAAACAAGTAGTTGACAGCAGCACACTAAGTCGGTGACCTAATCAAACTACGTCCACTTCAAATTCTGGCTAACACTAAAAGAGGGACAGAGGGACAGCTGGGCCATATAGATAGATGGGATCTGTAGGTTTATGGATTTAATCTTGGATGAGAAAGATAAATACTGACAGTGGACTGATAAAGTGCTCGAGGAGGGGTTGAGGTCTGGTAGGATTAGGGACCAGGGAATAAAATAATTTCTTAAACTTATCATAACAACTGTTCTGTTATGGAAAACAAGTTATTCAAACTTCACCAAGACATGTTATGGTAAGAATGGATGGTTTGAAAATCCAACATTTTGGAAGACAACAACTTGGAAAGTTTAGCATCAATAATTTTAATGATTTTAGATATAAGCTCTCAACTGTAAATTTGTGTAGGATTTACAATAATCCAATGTAGATGTAATGTTCAATTTGTTAGTAAATTTACTTTGCACTGATAGTGAACAGTGTCATGTGTTCAGTTAGAACTAAGTTGGAACCTAAGTTTAAGACCAATAAAATAAAGTGTTAAAAATGATATTAAATAAATTCAAGAAACTATATTTTTCCAATCATATTGCCTAATGTGCTCAATGACTTTTTTTCTAAACCATTCTCAAAATGATGCAGACCTGTCCTACAGTAAAAGAGCTAATGATCAACAATTACTTTCTGATTTGTACCGTAATTGCCATTGGTACATTGATATAGTTCTTATAAAATATATGTTTAATTTAATTTTTGCCAATATTTTAAAAGCTCAAGAAAACTCGGTAAGCCAAAGGATGACTCAGTATACCAGTATATACAGGATAGTAAATAATAGGATTAGTCATGTTTAAATCTTGCTGAAATTAGAATAAGACAGGATTAAATTATAAGAGAGCAAGAGGGGGTAACCCGACCAGAACGGGACTCCTCATTCAGAAGGCGGCGTGGCTGAGAGTCTGGTCGGCGGTCTTCGTCGTCGGCTAAATCACTGGTTTTCTCCATTTTCACCCTTTTTGAAGGTATTCTCAACACTTTGTATTTATTATAGTAGCAGGAGTATATAAATTATGTATTGTATTTTCAGGTGATTTTAATGGATAATTTTGTACATTTTAGATTTCTGTAATAATAATTTTGAGTCTGGCTACCGAGTATTTTAAACACAGTAAAGTAAAGTAAAAGTCAAGTTGGGGGATTAACGTTGTAAATAACAAACTTTAAGTAATTAAACTTAAATCATTTCGAAGCAATTTCTACAGCGCGGATTGCGCTTGTTTTTTGCTTCAGGGTTCAAGAGTATGGGGAACGAACTTCAGATTAATTGTCCTATCTGTTTCCTACCAAAGTCCTAACGAAATAAATGTTGTAAAAGTTAAAGAACTAGCATTTTATGATTTTTCAGTAAAGGTATTATTGATTTAAGTTAATATTATGTGAAGGTAAATTGAAAGTAAGTTTTGTTTTGTTAACGTCAATTATTTTACATAAATAAAAAAAGGCATTTTGTAATAGCATATTGTATATTGATTTTAATTTTAAAAACCTCACTAATTGTCTCTACCTGCCAGTGTTCTAAATTATATTTAAGATATGAAGGTAATAAAAAGCACTTGAGTATTGAAAATTGGTTTCAGAGAATTTATGTGATAGTTGTCAAAATGTAGAGGGCGATTACCATAAATAAGGTAGGGTACAGATTCAGTCACACCACGAGTAGCAATCATACTGATAATTTACTTCCTCTTCCAAATGTAAGACCGCATGATCTAGTAGGAAGTCAAACATTTTAGTAACTCAAAAAGCCAAGATTACCTTGACATGTCAAATCTTTTCCTTAAAGTTTTAGGCTTACCTATACTTGACATTGCTTTTCCCTTTGCAAGTATTGATCCATTTTAGTTTCAGGTGTTTTTCCTAGGATCTGACACAATTTCAAAAACGTTAAAGAAAAATTCTCTTTAAAGAAAAATGACAAACATAATTGAAGTTGTCGGCCAATCTTATCACACAAAGTGACGTTATTTAGTAAAACTGTTGAGGCGGTAATAAAACAAACATTCCAATAGGTCTACATTTACACAATTAACTTGTTTAGTTCTTCTCAGTTTGGGTTTATTCTTGTGACATCCACTGTCAAATCTGTAGAAATAATTGTATATTTGAAATATCCTGCTAGCTTTCCAGTGTAGTAAGAAGGTAACGTGTTAAGGGTCTTCATCACCGGAAGTTGCCGGACACCATCTTTGAGTTTTGTTCCATAAGATTAATGTTAACTTTGTGCCTACGTTACTCCTCACCTGATCGTCACATAGACCGTGATGAAGTCTTTTAAGTCCTAGTGGGCATTTGTAAGGCTTTTGATCGTATATCTCGCCACATTATTATTCAGAAACTATAATTTTATATTATAAAAGACACTGAACTCCTACAGTATTATTCAAATCCTAATAAGAAAAAAGGAAGCAAATGTTAGTTGTTGAGTGACAAATCAGATCTTGAAGAAGTGACTACAGTACGGTACTGAAACTTGGACTGGGCTAAGTTACTTTCTTGTAAACATTGCTGAAGGAACTGAAAGACAGAATATGCATAAATGCCTGCCAAATCGCGGCAAAACCAGTCAGCTACTTTGTACACAAACTTCGGAAAACTGAATTCCAAAATATAATTGAAAATGTAAAACAAAAACACCAAGTGGTCTAGACAATATTTCTTCAACTTAGAGAAAAGTTCAAAGAATAAATGACTGTTCCCTGAACACAAATTATAAAATGCTCATTAAATGAGGGCATCTTCCCAGAAACCAAAAATCTCAAAAGTAGGCCGAGATCTACAGAACCGGTTATAGATCTCATCTAACAAGTCCAGAATATTACTGGCCAAATTGAAACTGGAAATACCAGTCTGATACTGCATGCAACTGCCTTGACAATAATCTATTAGAACATCTATCATTCATGTTTTAACCCAAAACATCGTCTAATAGTAGACAGGAAGTATCAAGTGGACAAAACATCACCAAATATCTGAAATGTGAGTAATTTTTTGTTTACTTTTCTACTCTATGACATTTTCACTGTTCACTGAAGGATATTTTGTTGTCCTCTAGTACGTTGATCAAAGAAGCAATTCAAAACATTTCCAGGCTTAGGGGCCTAAATTAAACATTTTAAATTTTAATTAAAATTATTACGGTATGTTAATTTGATACACTGTGTAAAAAACACAAAACTTGGCAAGGATTCTATCTTCCATTACTCATCAGTTGCGATACTGTGACCATCAATAAGTCGAAGATCACCTTGATAAGTCAAACCTCGATAATTTTAAATATTTAATGACTCAAATTTGTTCCGTTCCCCTTGACGTTCGAGATATCCATTCCAATAGGCCAACATTACAATAGGCCTACATTTACACAATTATCTTGTTTAGTTCATCTCAGTTTGGGTTTATTCCTTTGTCATCCACTGTCAAAGCAACCAAAGAAGCAAGGTCTTAACCAATAGGAGGGTCTGGAGGGTCTTAGGGTGACTTATTTGTTCATTATATATATGTATGTGTTTTGGTTGTAGTAGAAACTGAAATATAACCAGAATGGGACAACCATCACCGTCTAGCCTACACCACTCCAAATGAAGAGAGGAGCACTACAAGGATCGCCCCCTCTGCCAGTCCTAATTCTGTTGCTCACTTAACACCTACTTCAGTAAAAAGAGGTTCAGGTATGTCATTCTTTGGTCCAGAGCAAAGCTGTGGAAAAAACTGCTTTTCACACGATCAACAAATGGTCATGGCCAGCAAAGGCAGGGTTACTCTGTTCAAGCACTTGGCAAAAAGCTGCTAGCGGACACTAGCTCTCACTGCACTTAAAGTGAGATTGGGCAGAGGTCGGGATAAGCAGGTAATCGCTTTGATAACTGGACACGGCCACTTCAGGAAACGTATCCACCCACACTCTTGGACTTACAGATGAGTCAGGAGTTCAGGCTTTGCAATCAGTCTGAAGAGACTGCCAAGCACATCACACTGGATTGCGAGAGACTTGGGGCAAGGAGAAGGGCTCTGTTTGGTTGCAAGCAAATAGGTGATGAATGGAACGTTAGTATTGGGAGAAAACTCCTGGAGCTCGTAAAGGGTACGGGCATTGGTTCACCCAACTAACATACTAGGGACACACAATAAGCTTCGGTTGACGTGTGAGGATCGCTGAATCTGTCCCTTCATAAACACATAGACACATAAACCTCAGCAGTACCTAAATGAAACGTCTCTGCCAAACAGTAATGGGTGTAGATGAAAATGGTCTTACAACGGCTAGTAAAAATAAAGAACAACTTTAAGGTTGTGTAAAGGCTTGCATCAGGCTCCTGCATCATCGGAAGAATAAAGAAGATAATATGTGAAATACCTGCAGCAATAACTGTGTACTTTTCATTGCTTGATACCTCCTGTTCACTATATCCTCCAGTTCCTCTCAGTAAAATAAGTTAGGCCTGGATATTTCTGCTTGGGCTTTACACAACATTAAAATACTGTAATCCATAATTTATAGGCTTGCCTCTGAGAAGTCTCTGATATTTAAAATTGCAGAAGGACCTATCTTTATCAATAGGCCTGCAAAATCCTTATTTTTCCACACTTAAAGGGGATTGGGGTCTACTTTGGTTATATACAGTTCCGCAGACATCCTTTTGATATATTAAGGGATGAAAATATCAATCAATTGAAAATCGGTTGGCACATGACATTTGTAATCAGTTGTATTACATTACCTATAGCCTATATATGTACAATATATTATATTTACTTAGCGCTTGAAAAAAAAAACTGAAATAAAAATAAATTTAACTACGCTACATGTTTGTTAGGCTTATTGATTTTCTGACAACAAAATAAAACTTGATTCTCTTCTCTTAATTTTGTTTTCAATAGGTATGTCAACACATTTCTCAAAATCTTGATTTTTGAGTAACTTATTAGGCTAACAATTTTTCTTATAGCCTAACCATGAAAAAGCAGATTCAGTATATTTTAGTACATATATACAACAACTACAAAACTTGTAATTCATGGAATTAATTTTAGTTCACAACTAACAGAAAGAAAATAAATAAAGTAAACAAATATATAGGTATATAGGCCTTATTTAAAAACATATGATGTATTACACTATCCTAGTGTAAAACATATCAAAAATAACAATCTGATTAATGATAAAAAATTGTTTTCAATCAATATTTATAATCGGTCGATATTTTCATTCGATAATATATCACAGGGAAGTCTGCGTAACTGTACCCCAAACTTCATATTGATAGATACGTTTTATTACTTTACTAAGTTAGCCTATCTACATTAGGAAGAAGTGTTAACTAATGTAGTTTCGACTGTGGCTCAGGATGTGGGTGAATGTCAAATTGAGATAGAATTTAAGTCCCGGAGCTAAAATTGGGAATTAAATTAAATATTTGACCTTATAAATATTTATAATTTAAGCTTAACATTATATGTATGTAAACCAATACAAAATATAAACAAAAAAGCTTATTGAAGTATACAATGCCCCCGTTGCAGCAGACCTGCGTACTCAGCGAATTTCCAATGCATAATAATATCTTAATACCACATAAAGCTGGATAGTAAGTTTCATAAACATATATTCACAAATAAGCGATATATACAATTTTAATTATTCTCCATAAGCATAACATTGGGGATGAGTACGTAGGTTTGCTGCAACAAGGAACACAAAATATGGGTTTTCATGCAAATATCAATATAAATCACCTAGGTGAAACCACATCCCAAGTTTCATCAATATACAATCATAAATAAGCGATATATACCATTTTGATTTTCTCCATAAGAATAACATGGGGGCTGAATACGCAGGTTTGCTGCTACGGGAATAATCGGTAAAAATTGCTGTTTTGTGCAAATAACAATAGACCATAACCAGATGAAGCCGTATACCAAGTTTCATTAGTATCCGCTCATAAATAAGCGAGATATAAAATTGTTCTTATTCTCCATAAGAATAACATTGGACAACGTACAGTGTTTAGCACTTTCAATATCTCTGTAACCATTTGACATAGAGAAATGATCAAAACCAAATTGTGTGTTTTTTTAAGCTGAATCTAATGGTGAAAACTAAAATTATACTTTTTAAAATATTACATGTAAAAACTTCAAAAAACCCATTTTTGGGGTACAAACTCCCCCCCAAAATACCACTTTGGATGGGGCGATCTGTCTGGTTTTCGAACTTAAAGTCATAAATGATGCTTTACACGTTTGTACCAAACTTCATCAAAATCGGACTATTTTTACGAGAGTTATGGCACCCACGGACACACACACACATATATATATTTACAGTTTCGATCGAATGATGTTTTTGGGGTCTGGGGACCTCAAAACGAAAAGTTATCATGGTCCCGGGCCTACGTCTTACCATGCCAATTACGGTAATAGCTTCTTCCCTATAGGGGAAATTCGCTAAAAACAAACAATATGTGTGTTATTTGTCCCGTCGCTCTCTGTCCCTAGAACACATCACATAAGTATTTATAGTAATAATTTTCAGATCAAAAATTAAAACTTTTATCTCTTATTATTATTACTTTCGTACGGTACACTATTAATTACGGTAGTTTGATTTATATGAAATAAATAAATATCCATTCGTTAAAGGATAAAAAATGTGGATTTTATCTGTCCCCAGGCCAATCTGGGAAATGGGAGGGAATTTTTATTTCACTGTCACTGTTGGCAGCCTTGGTCTTGTATTCCCGCCAAATTTCTTTTTATCTTGTTGAAGTGTTGTTCAAAGTTATCAGTGATATTTTGTTAATTTCTTCAAAGTTATGGTGTAAATTAATAAAAATAGCAGATTTGTATGGTATGTAAAGCATAGTATGTCCCGTCGCTCACGTGTAGTAATTGATTATGTTTTGGTAATAACAGGACAGATTTTGTGTAATGTTGAAATGATTGACAGCAAACTTAACTTCAAAGTTTTGAAAGTTAATTTCAACATCGCAATCTGCCGTAATACACCTCTTGAGTACGAAATGTCCCGTCGCTCCTGCGTCCCGTCGGTGACGTTGCCGACATAAAAACATGAGTGATGGGACATAAATCGTCAGGTACGAGATACAAAGTTACTTAAAAATAGTTAATAATTTAATTTTGTTGAACAAATCATAAATGTTTTACTTTATTTCATTTAACCTTGCCATATTTATGTTAATAATTTATTATAAACTATTTTAATTCATGTTTTAGTCCCTGAGTTGTTTTTATAACTAGAAATGTCGGTTTTATTGCCTTACAATGAAAAAACATGGAACAACATTATTTTCAGTATTCCTTAATTATTTAAACATTATTATTGTGTATAATCATAGTATATTAATTAGGTAGGCTATATGCAAATAAACTTAAATAAATTATTACCATTAATACATTTTGATGTTTTTTTTTCACTACGCAACAACTCTTTTTCATAATAGGCCTACTATAAAAATTCTCAACAAAAATTTAAATTAAGAGTTTTGTTCCTTTACCTTGATGTAAAATTAGTGGTTTTTGTACAAGTATTGGATACATTTTTTAAGGTTGTACAAGTATTGGATAAATTTTTTAAGATAAGATTTTCATCTTTAATTTTAATTTTTACATTTCTCTTGTAGCCTACTGTTTTCTGTTTCAATTTGTAATAAAACACCACTTGTAATCAAATATCAAGATAAAAATGTTTCAGCATCGTTAACAGTCCAAGGTACAGTCCTTAACCTGCGATACCACGTTCCGTCGCTCACGTCATGTCCCGTCGCTCACGCCTAGTTTTTAAGCGAATTTCCCCTATAGGGAAAAAGCTATTACCGTAGTCGGCATGGTAAGACCTAGGCCCGGGACCATGACAACTTTTCGTTTTGAGGTCCCCAGACCCCAAAAACACCATTTGTTTGAAACTGTGTACATATATATATATATATATATATATATATATATAGATGAAAAATAAGTAACATGAGTACCCTGGAGAAAACATTTTAATTAATTAACACAACATGTTTCGACTTATAAAAGCCATGATCACGTGCTGATTTGCTAAATACATAACCTTATTTTCATTATCAATCACAAAATGTAAATAAATAAAATTTGATAACAGACAGCTGATTGCGATCTCTACTGGTGTAAGTGTTATATATTTGTCTTTATATTTATAATTTTGTTAAAAACTGGATTACTTGATTGTATCTGCATGGTGTTTAAAATATCGTGACTGTCATTTTTATGGCTCTGATATATATGGAATTCTTCTTTTACATTTAATTTTTGACCTTTCTTCATTATTTCTAGAATAGACATATTTTCATCACAGTTCTTATATTTATGATCTGTTTTTAGTATGTGGTCAGCGAAGGCAGATTTTTGCGAGGTTTCATTGTTTGACCTAACGGCTTGGATGTGTTCGTTGAACCTACGTTTAAAACTTCTTCCAGTTTGGCCTATATAATATTTTGGGCAATCGCTACATTTGATCTTATAGATACCGCATTTTTCAAATTTGTTTGTTTGATTTTGATTAGTATTTGAGAATTTATTTATTAAGTGAAACGAATTATTTCTGGTTCTAAATGCTAGCTTGTAATTTGTATTTTCAAAAGTTTTCCGGATGGCTTTGTTTACAGTTGTGCTATAAGGTAGGCATAAATAATCATTTTTAGCTTTTCCAACTGGAATATTCTGTTTTTGTTTTTTTATTTGATTTTTTAACATCCTGTCAATTAAATTGGTTTTGTATCCGTTCAATTTGGCTAATGTTTTTATTGCTTCCTTTTCTTCGTCATCATCTTTTTCATTCATAGGTATTTTAATCATCCTGTTAATGAGTGTATGAAAAGTTGCCATCTTGTGCTGCCATGGGTGGTTTGAATTTGCTGGAATTATTAGGTTTGTTTGGATAGGTTTTCTGAAGATCTTAAAAACATGTTTATTATTTTTTTTTCTGATTGTTACATCTAGAAAGTTGATTTCTGAATTTTGAACCTCCATTGTGAATTTTATAGATTTGGAAATAGTATTCAAGTAGTTCAGTAGTTCATTAGGATTATTTTCATCGTTATTGAATAAGCAAATTATATCATCTATCATATAGTAGCCCTTCTATGTGAATTTAATTTAATATATATATATATATATATATATATGTGTCCGTCAGCACGATAACTCTCGTAAAAATGATCCGATTTTGATGAAATTTGGTATAAACGTGTAAAGCAACATTTATGACTTTAAGTTCGAAAACCAGTCAGATCGCTCCATCCGAAGGGGTATTTTGGGGGGGTTTTGTACCCCAAAAATGATTTTTTAAAATTTTGTACATATAATTTTTGAAATAGTCAAATATTAGTTTTCACCATTGGATTCAGCTTAAAAAAACACACAATTTGGTATTTTGATCATTCCTCTACGTCAATTGGTTACCGAGATATTGAAAGTGCTAAACACAGTACATTGTCTAATGTTATTCTTATGGAGGAAAAGACAAATTTTATATCTCGTTTATTTCTGAACTTATATTGACGAAATTTGGTTTAATGCTTCATCTGGTTATGGTTTATTGATTTGCTCAAAAAAAATTTTTTGCCAAAGGCTCCCGTAGCAGCAAACCTGCGTACTCAGCCCCATGTTATTCTTATGGAGAATAATTAAATGCTATGTCTCCCTTAATTATGAACATAAATGAATAAAAACTGCTATAAGACTTCACCTAACTGAGTTATATTGATATTAGCATAAAAACACATTTTTGATGTTCCTTGTTGCAGCAAACCTGCGTACTCAGCCCCAATGTTATTCTTATGGAGAATAATTAAAATTGTATATACCGCTTATTTGTGAATATATTTTTATGAAACTTCGTAAGTGGCTTTATATAGTATTAAGACATTTATATCTCCATTGGAAATTTGCTGAGTATGCAGGTTTGCTGCGACAGGGGTATTATTCTTTATAAATATATCTTAAAATTGTGGTGAAACCTAATTTACCTATTTCATTTATAACATCATCCTCTATTGTGTAAACAAAATTGCCCATTGATATTAACAAAATTAAAAGTTTACTTGAAGAAACAAGTTTTGTATTTTTGATAAATGCCTAAAGTTACATTTAAATTGTTGTCCAACATAGATTATATGTATTATAATTTTTTTTAAACTTTCACTTATGATAAGTGTTATGTTTTAGCGAATTTCCCCTTTAGGGAAAAAGCTATTACCGTAGTCGGCATGGTAGGACCTAGGCCCGGGACCATGAAAAATTTTCGTTTTGAGGTCCCCAGATGCCAAAAACACCAATCGTTCAGAACTGTATATATATATATATATATATGTGTCCGTGAGCACGATAACTCTTGTAAAAATAGTCCGATTTTGACGAAATTTGGTACAGACGTGTAAAGCAGCATTTATGACTTTAAGTTTGAAAACCAGACAGATCGACCTATCCAAAGGGGTATTTTGGGGGGGTTTTGTACCCCTAAAATGTTTTTTTTGAGTTTTTTACATAACATTTTTGTTTAAGTCAAATTTTATTTGTTTCCATTGGAATCAGCTTAAAAAGACGCACAATTTGGTGTTTTGATCATTGGTCTTGGTCAAATGGTTACAGAGATATTGAAAGTGCTAAACACAGTACGTTGACCAATGTTATTCTTATGGAGAATAAGACAAATTGTATATCTCGCTTATTTATCAACTTATCCTGATGAAACTTGGTATATTGCTTCATATCGTTGTGGTCTATTAATATTTGCGCTAAAAAAAGTTTTGGCCGATATTTCCCGTAGCAGACAACCTGCATACTCAGCTTCCATGTTATTCTTATGGAGAATAAGTAATGTGTTATATCTCTTAATTATGAACATAAATTAATAAAACTTGGTATGTGGCTTTACCTTCTTGAGTTATATTAATATTTGTATGAAACACCATTTTTTGTGTTCCTTTCTTCAGCAACCCTGCATACTCAGCCGCCATGTAATTCTTATGGAGAATAATTAAAATGTTATAATCGTTTTTTATGAATTGATGAAACTTGGTAACTTATGTGGCTTTATGTGGTATTAAGATACATATATACATTGGAAATTCGCTGAGTACATAGGTTTGCTGCTACGGAGGTATTTTGTTGTGTTGCCAAAGTTTATATGCAATTTCTAACTATAATAATATTTTAAAAAAAATTAATCGGACGAGCGGGTAATGATACAATTTTCATGAACCTTCTACACTAAACTGTACAAAATATTGTAACACAAATTTGTTAAGCTTAACCACTACTTGCATGTTTTAGTATAATATATTTGGCCATCAAAATAACACTTTAACATATAAAAATTAGTTTATTTTTATTTAAAAAAAAGTTTCTTGAAATGCTATCTCCATTTGACATTCACCCATATGATAACTTTTGTTGAACAGCCCGCCAAACATAAGCTGGCACTTGGACTTGGTGAGCCGAGGCTACAGTCTAATGGCGGGTGGAGAGGGGTGGATAAATACTTTCGGAATACATTGACTTTCGCACATCTGGTGATTCACGGGGATGATGGCAAGTGAGTACTGGTCATAAACAAAGTGACTTGTAGATGTTTTCAGAACGAAAATACAGGTTTTCTACCCAGCAGCCAAGTGCCAGCTTACGTTTGGCCAGCTGTACCCATCAATAATATAACGGTAACCTAACCTAACTGCCGCAGAGTGCAGTAGCCTATAAGTTAACCCTCCAGGCGTTACGTGTCGCTATAGCGACACAAAACACACCCGCTGGGGTGTTTATTGTCGCTGCATCGACAGTCAAACAGCGTTTACGTTATAGGCTCTGGGGCGTATTGAATCTTAATGAACCGGATCAAAATTGTTATCGCCGTTTACGGCAGATTATAAGCTTTCTCCCGATGTCTATCTGCAGACTTTTTTACTTCTGAGCCAATTGTACTTCAGCAGACAGCTGAAGTGTGAAGTTTTGTTGTGCGTCACTTACCTCACTTCGGGAATGGTGTTGTGTTGAGATGTTTTTATTCATGTGATTATTTTTTAATATATTTAGTATCCTTATACAATTTAGAACAAATTGGCTATTTTGAAAATATATATTCTAGAACCATTTATAATATGATGGAGGGCAAACTTGAATTTTTTATAATATTTTTTTAACATCAAATAATTATCTTTTCATAACCTTAGAGAGATGATATGGGCCAATACCACCAAATGGGATAACCTAGGTATCCATGAGAAAAATGAGAAATTAAATTATACATTTTAAAAACCTTTATTGTTTTGATTAAAAAACCTCTTTTAACTACATTTCAACCCTATTCTACATTCCAAATAATAAATAAATAAAGTGTAAAAGATGAAATGTGTCTTTATTTACCAATCGGTCACGCAACTTCAACTGGCTTGAAGGTTATGCTGATCAAAACAAATATGTCAAACAAATCGGTCACAAACAGATCTCTCATGTGACCGGTACTGTCAAGTGTGACCTGTCAAGTGTGACCGATCTGTATATTCGAGACATTATTTTTAATAGTCATTCAGTTAAGCTTTATATGCTAACCATGTTTTGAGGTAGTGTTTAGTTCTTGTTAACTTGTTATGATATATTTAGCTTTTTCATAACAGAATAACATGTTATGATTTATAAGTGTGACCGTACTGTTTGTGAATTGAGGTACGATGTAATTCTTCCCTGGTTTTGTAGATATTTCAGGAAATCTATAACTTTAATAGTAAGTTTCATAATTTATAGTAATGAATAAGTTTTATTGTCTTTTAGATGTATTATGTCACCTTTTAGTTGTATAAGTCACGTGAGTTTACCAAACGTCACTGTTGTTACCCACTGGTCACGTCTATTACAGACCGGTCACGTCTGCTACAGGCCAGTCACGGGGTAAAAATTACTAACTAAACGACGATAAGTTTAATATATTTTTATTCATATCTGTATATTTACATAAAACTAATTAAAAAATGTATTCACATTTCACAATAATAAAATCATTATTTTAAAATGTTTTCCTATGAATAAATTTTAGGTAAATTAGGTAGGCCTACCAAATTATCATACACTTCCAACTTCAACACAATTTTCTAATTTTTAAAGGTTAAAATGATGGAATCAGGAATTAAATACACATTATTTTTTGTTATTGTTTATTTAATGAAATATTCTGTCAGTTGTTTGCATAAAATGTCTTAAACTCGTTTTTTTGTAGGAGGTTTAAAAGTGAATGTGACCAATCCCTGAGTTGGTACTGAAAATATTTGTTTTTTCATATAAAAATTAAAATTGTGCTCGGCTGCAGCATTGGAGTGTTCCCAACAATGTATGAGACTAAACAATCAATAGTAGAAGACAATTTGACAATTTTAATTTTAAAGATTTTTCTTAACCTAAGTTTAACTTAAACTATCCCATTTGGTGGTAATGACCTTTATAGGTATTTAATATTAAAGCCCATGATTTTCTGAAGAAGAAAAACTATACAGTAATGCAGTTTGGAGTGTTTTTAAGTTTTTTACATTTATTTGGATAAAACGCTGCAAAATCACAAAAAAATAGGCAAACATTAAGACAATTGAAACATTAAGCTTAAAGACAATTGGAGGGTTAAGCTTAACTTAAGTTAATTTTATTGATGGATTTTAGCCTCCGGATTACTGTATAATACTTAAAAGTGGTTTATATACCTGCATTTGAGCAATCCAATTTGTTGCTTCATGCAACCGGTTTCAACTCCGTGGAGTCATCATCAGGCCCTTGTTGATCTAGACTTCACTCCCGCCCGGTACGCATTGCAACCCCCTCCCTCCTTAGAGTTTTTTAAATGTCCGTGTCCACTGTCCCTAAGTGTTTTCGTTTGTGTGATGAACGTCATGACGACCTTCAAATGAAGAGATTGTTTTATCCTTATACCAACGGCCTGATAATGACTCCACGGAGTTGAAACCGGTTGCATGAAGCAACAAATTGGATTACTTAAATGCAGGTATATAATCTTAAACCATTTTTAGCGGTTAAGTTGGCACTCAACACAAAGCAAAACCATTTAATCATTAGCGGTTGCTCTCACTTCTCCCTCTTGGAAAACCATCAATTTGAAATACAGACAAAATTAAAAAAAAAAATATTGACATAAGTTTTTAAACCTTACCTACTCAAACCGTTTATGAAATTGTAAGGTTAACCCTTTTTTAAATAAAAGGTTGGCACAATTAAGGCCTATTTACTGATATTGAATGAGGACTAGGCCTAGTAGCCTATATATTTCCTTGTGCCAACTATTTTACTTTTGCCAAGGGAACTAGGCTTAACTTGCAAACCCAGACCAGTCAACCACAATCTAGCCTAGTTGAACGGCAATGGTAATTTAACTTAAGCCTAAGGTATTTCAAAAGAGAACACAGGTCAGACCAACAGAAAAAAGAAACTTATGTTAGGTTTAAAACAAATCTTGGTAATTATATCGACCTCCAGACACCAACGATTTTTACAATTTTTTTTTTGAAAAATATTCAAAATAATGTCCTCATTTCGAAAATGGTACTCATTTTTCGCGGAAACGTCGGGAAAACCGGGAAATCGGGAAAACCGGGAAAACCGCCGAAATATATTTGTTTTCAAATATTAGGTTGTGGGTACTCAAAATGTGCGGAATTACGTCCTGAACACGATTATGTAATTTGTTTTTGAATCCGTTAATGTTTGAACGGGAAAACCGGTAAAAACCGGGAAAACCCGGGAAAACCACCGAAAAATTTTGTTTTCAAATATTAGGTTGTGGGTACTCAAAATGTGTGGAATTACGTCCTGAACACGATTATGGAATAATTTTTTTAATCCGTTAATGTTTGAAAGGGGAAACCGGGAAAACCGGGAAAACCCGGGAAAACCGCCGAAATATATTTGTTTTCAAATATTAGGTTGTGGGTAATCAAAATGTGCGGAATTTTGTCCTGAACACGATTATGTAATTATTTTTTGAATCCGATAATGTTTGAACGTGAAAACCGGGAAGAACGGGAAAACTATTGTAATGTTTTTTTCAAATATTAGGTTGTGGGTGATAAAATTGTCGGAATTTAGTCCTGTACCCGATAATACCCCTAATTAGGTTGGGCTTGTAATGTTTGGCATAACTTACAAACACATAAATCACATTTAAAACATGGTGTACTTACTCAATGTTTAGGGGGATACAGGTCTGCAGCAGCAGAGAAGAAACAGTGCAGGCGGTATTCTGGGGCGTACCGGTTCTTAAAACTATATTCTGCGAGGTAACCTTGGAAATGTTTTTCTGATCGTCCGTATTTAGGCGCCGCAGCTCTAATATCACGCCAACGGCGCTCAATATTATTTGTATGGGCACCTGACTGTGGATCTACAAAATTTTTGCTGTGATTAACAGTCAGGTGCACAAACTTCGATCTTATGGCGTAGTACGCCCGCCAACAATCTGTAATGATAATGGTTCCCGGGCGAATCCACTTCTTGATTAGCGTTACAAGCGTTCGTTTAGTACGATCGGGCACAGGCACAAAAAAACTTTCCCCTGTTACCCTCTGAACACCTCCAAAAACCCATTGTCCCTTTACTCTCCGTCCCCTATTATATTTCCTCTTCCCAAATTTTGCCTCGTCCAGTTCCACAACAGTTCCAGGGCCACCAAGACGTTCAAAATTTCTCTTTTGGTAGTCCAACAACACTTCACGATAAAAGCTGAACCAGTCCACAACAGTGTTAGGACCTAACTGCAGAGATTTTTCCAGGAAACTTTGTCGAGGAGGGTTGTGGAACAAAAAATAAGTAATTATACGCCACAACTTTACAATATCAATTCTGGTGTTATTTAAAAATGATCCAGTTTTGGCTGAGGCACGCCAATTACATTTTTCTGCTCTCTGTTTATTTACTGAGACGGATTTTCCACAACGAAACTCCAACAATTTCTGATTAATTTTCACTTCTGAGCCACATCGTCCACAAGTAGTATTTGCTTTTAAGACACAGTGACTAATCATAAACGATGTTATTTGTTCAGCAGTGAATGAAGCTGCATCCCAAAAATTTGTAGAGCATATCACACAAACCATTTCATAATTCACAATGACAGAAATAAAACAGACGGAAAGGATTAAACTGTTTTTAAGTGCAATCACACATTTCGCGTTCACGCGAAAACGGAAGTGCTATCTGCGGATATGGTAGTGAGTCTCGCGGACACGGTGGTGCCAACCGTTTTACATCGATGATTTGCCTAAATTTTGTCACAATATAAAGACATTGATCGTTATTCTTCCCGCAAAAACGGTAGCGGGACCTTCGGATCCGGTGGTGAGTCCGGCGGAAACGGTAGTGCCAACCCACTTACAAAGCGCTGTATGGGAAATTTTCCCTAAAACGAGAAATTTCCCCTTAACCGGGAATCTCCCCATACAGCGCTCTGTGGAGTTAGGTTAGATTAGGTTATGTTATCATAAATAAATACAAATTTTCTAAGATACAAATCAGGAAATAGTTTGTGTATACATCTTAACCTAACCTAACCTAACCTCGCAGAGAGCTGTACAGCAAAATTCCCGTTTTGTGGAGAATTTCCCACAAAAGGGAAAATTTCCCATACAGCGCTCTGCGGAGTTAGGTTAGGTTAGGTTATGATAAATAAATACCAATTTGCTTTATCAGGTAAATAATTTGTGTATACTGTATTAATATCATAACCTAACCTAACCTAACTCCGCAGAGCGCTGTATAGCGGGATTCCCGTTTTGTGGTAAATTTCCAGTTTGTGGGAAAATTTCCCGTTTTGGGGTGATTACTATTTTATGAGAAATTTCTCGTTTTTGGGAAATTTTCCCGTGTATATTTATATTAACCTAACCTAACCTAACTCCGCAGAGCGCTGTACAGCGAGATGTCCGTTTTGGGGGAAATTTCCCAAAAAAGGGAAATTTCCCATACAGCGCTCTGCGGAGTTAGGTTAGGTTAGGTTATGATAAATAAATACCAATTTGCTTTATCAGGTAAATAATTTGTGTATACTGTATTAATATCATAACCTAACCTAACCTAACTCCGCAGAGCGCTGTATAGCGGGATTCCCGTTTTGTGGTAAATTTCCAGTTTTGGGGTGATTACTATTTGATGAGAAATTTCTCGTTTTTGGGAAATTTTCCCGTGTATATTTATATTAACCTAACCTAACCTAACTCCGCAGAGCGCTGTACAGCGAGATGTCCGTTTTGGGGGAAATTTCCCAAAAAAGGAAAATTTCCCATACAGCGCTCTCCGGAGTTAGGTTAGGTTATGATAAATAAATACCAATTTTCTGTGTCAGGTGATTGATTTGTGTATACTGTATTAATATTATAACCTAACCTAACCTAACTCCGCAGAGCGCTGTATAGCGGGATTCCCGTTTAAGGGAAAAATTTCCCGAAGCAGGACAAATTTTCCGTTGTGTGGTTAATTCCCAGTTTATGGAAAAATATCCCGCTTTGGGGTAAATTTTAAGTTAATGGGAAATTTTCCCGTTTTGGGAAAATTTCCCGCTGTGGGGAAGATTTTCCTTTTAATAAATTTAACCTAGCCTGAAGAAAATTCCTCCCCCAAGTACCCCGGAATCCCAACGGGCCCCCTAGATTTATTGGATTAAACACGTTTTTGACAACAACTTGCTGTTAAGGTTTTTCCTATTTTTCCCGTTAAAAAATTATCGGATTCAAAAAACAATTACATAATCGTGTTCAGGACGAAATTCCGCACATTTTGATTACCCACAACCTAATATTTGAAAACAAATATATTTCGGCGGTTTTCCCGGGTTTTCCCGGTTTTCCCGGTTTCCCCTTTCAAACATTAACGGATTAAAAAAATAATTCCATAATCGTGTTCATGACGGAATTCCGCACATTTTGAGTAGCCACAACCTAATATTTGAAAACAAAATATTTCAGTGGTTTTCCCGGGTTTTCCCGGTTTTTACCGGTTTTCCCGTTCAAACATTAACGGATTCAAAAACAAATTACATAATCGTGTTCAGGACGTAATTCCACACATTTTGAGTACCCACAACCTAATATTTGAAAACAAATATATTTCGGCGGTTTTCCCGGTTTTCCCGATTTCCCGGTTTTCCCGACGTTTCCGCGAAAAATGAGTACCATTTTCGAAATGAGGACATTATTTTGAATATTTTTCAAAAAAAAAATTGTAAAAATCGTTGGTGTCTGGAGGTCGATATAATTACCCAAATCTTTAAAAGCCCAGCCAAGCAAGTACCTAAATCAGTATGCACATGCATATACATAACTTATGTTTATATAGACAAACAATGTTGTAGACTTATTCAGCTTTAAATTTCAACACTCCAGTAGATTGGATTTATCTAAAACCATAGCGACAGGCAAACTCCAAACTTATTCAAACAATTCTGATTCAAGGAAATTTAATATTTTAATGCTCCAATGTAATATTTCTACTAACCTCTAATAAGAAAGAGTGAAAACATTAACCTAGAATAACACTTCAAATATTGTTAATCGGCATAGTTAAATTTATTTCACAGTTTAAAAAACTACAAACCGACAAACCGACGAAGATTTACAACTTACAACCTCGCATTTGCATTTCGTAATTAATTACAAGAACAACACATGGGGCGAAGGCGAAAGATAGACTCGAAAAAAAAAACATAGAGTATGGTTCGGTCGTTAATTAAAATCTTACCTTTGTACCTTTGTCATATAAAAAATACCTACACAAATGAATGTTAAAATCTCCAGACTATAGAAAAAGTATTTATTAATTTGTGTATGGTATGATGTGAGCTCATTATGTAGCAAAGCAACAAACCTAAAAATGGTATAGTAAATGTTGTTCCTAAACCCAAATCGAGTGACATTGGAAGTATCAGGAACTACAGACCGATCACAATTTGGTCAGACTTAGGAAAAGTTACTATCTATATCTATAAAAGGCAAAGCCTTGGCTGACTCACTGACTGACTGACTCACTCACTCATCACTAATTCTCCACCTTCCCATGTAGATAGAGAGCTGAAATTTTATACACTGATTATTTAGGCATAACATAGGAAAACTAAATATTTTTTTCATCCTGATCTGACCTTAGGGCTCCACCAGAGACCACTGAGCTCTATGTTATATCTGGAGTCACCACTCCGTGTGAAAAAGCGTGCCGCTGTGTTTATTATGGTCGTTATGTTGGCCAGATGCGTTTTTGATATTTTGGTGGTATAGTTATTTTAATTATTTGCTATTGGTTGAAATTTTGACATCGTCCACCCAATGCATTTTGTTTGGTCCAGTTAACGTCAAAGTGCCAGCACAATAGAGCAAAATGTCTGTGTTGACGGCACGCGTTTAGTCAGAGAGCATAGTGCGACTCCAGATAAACATATAGAGCTCAGTGCCAGAGATCCCGACAAAGTTCCCATGTATTCCTTATGGAAATTCATTTTTGTTTGAGCTGATGAAAATACAAATAGGTGATCTTGATTCGTAGTAGTTGCACGGGCTAACCACAGAATGCAGCACACACGACTGTAATAGTTTTTATAAATCATTTGCAGGGCGAAGCCTGCGGGAACAGCTAGTAGTTGATAAATTTAAAACCGTTGTAGTAAAACTTAATCTCAGAATGCAGGGAAAAATACGGTGTCGAATCTCCTTGATGTCTAAGAATACATATTGGAATCTTGAAAGGACAATCAAGTGGACACATGGTATGTATCGATTTTAGTGATAATTAATTAAGGCCTTATTTGACATGGTTGATATCGGGATTTTGAAGTGAAAACTGAGAGGAATGGTTGTACTTGTACTACCTACTCATGAGCTTTAAGCTGTTTTCACTCATATTTGCGGCCCTGAACCCTAATTACCAAACTTCACCATGCATATTCCGGGATGTTCTCACAGAAATCAGGGGCCTATTTTTTTGAAGTGGGTGAGGCCCGCCGCACAGTGGTTCGAGGCTTCGAGGTGAGGTGAGGGCGGTGCGAGGTCGAGGCGAGGAAGAGGCAGATCTGTATGAGTACGATGACTGAGGAACGAATCACTCAAAACACTATGGTAATGTCTTTTCTGACCAGTAGCTAAATGTGCATAAATTGTTTAGCCTAAAGTACCGGTATAACTGTTTTATTATATCCGAGGATCCGGCTAACATTATTTATGTGAGTATTTTAATTTAACATTTGCATTTAAGATTGATCGAATTACTGCATTCAGATTTGTTTACTGAATCACTCGATCATTTCTATACTTAACAGACAAGCGATAAATGAGAAGAAATGCGAGAGATGAGCCGAAATGGTGCCGTGTAGTACCGGCTCTAGAGGGCAGTGCGAGCAGTTCTCCAGCACGGGGCGCGCGGGGCTCATGACGGGTCGTGGGGTGGGGGATGGGGGGCATAGTCCGTATAGCGCTTAAATAAAGTATTTGTAAATATACATAAATAATTTCTTTAGTAGCATGATACGTGTTATTGTTACAACTAAACAGGATAAATAAAATACCGATTAACCACGACCAGAGCGCAAATAATCTGTAATGACGAGAAGTATTTTTAATACTTAACATTTCCCATCACTCCATCCCCAATGCTCCACACAATGACTCAGTTAACAAATAAGAACTTGATTGAAATGGTACTAAACAGACGGAACGATATACTATATTTTTCAAAGTATAAACTAACTGAGTGGATCTTGTTAGTAACGATATAGAAGGGGCCCCAAAATCTGAGGGGGCGCATAATATTTACCCCCTTATTACATACAACAGCAATATATACTACATTCGAGTCATTGTAACTTCAATTAAAGATGAAATCCTGATTCAATACTCTTCAATCCGCAAACCATATATTTCCTCAAGGAAGTAGTTTAAAATAATCAACGAGAGCGGATTAAAACGATTAATTGCATCGTGTAACTTGATATTTTAAAATTACATTTCTTGCATCGTATTACGAGTTTTATTCACACACTCAATACCAATCAGAATGCCCTGAAGTTGTTACAAAACTATAGAGGTAAAAACAACTTCTCTATATAGAACAGAGGGGAGCGGAATTTGTCTTATCTGATATGTACATTTCCCAGATAGCAAGGAAAATTTGCAGGACACTTGCAAAACATTTTCAACCGCAAACCAAAATGTTTGCAGAAAATATGCATTGCAAACATGTTTGTTTGCGAAGAACTTTCCGCAAGTATGGAAGTCTACACTTGTCATATTTGCAGAAAGTTTTCACTGAATGTTTGCGGAAAACTTGCATTGAATATTTATAGCAAATATGCAACGAATGTTTGTGAAACGTTTTCACAGAATGTTTGCAGAAAATTTTCACTGAATATTTGTAGCAACTATGCAAAAACTGTTTGCAGAATGTGTTCATGATAGTTTGCTGCAGATTTGCAAAAAAGGTTTGTGGCACATTTGCAGTGGATTATGTGCAGCTAATATTCATTGCTAACATGTTTGTTTGCAAAATATATTTTCTGCAAATATGCAAGTCTACACTGTTCACACTTCTAGAAATTTTTTTGCAGTGGATGTTTTCATTGAACTTACATGTTTATATGATGGTTTGCAAGTTTCCTTTGTAACTACAAAATTATTAATGATGTTGCCAACCAATAATAATACTGTGAGATTGAGGTTAAATTCATTTATACTGATTTTTGTATGACAAATAATTATAGCATCAGCCTCATACAATTGTCCTAGCCTATTGGAACTGACTGTTTAAATTTTGATGGTTATTCAACATACAAACAAAATTATATTTTTGAGATTCAGTTAGTATACTTTATCGTATACTATCATATTAAACAAATTTATTGTGAATCATAGATTTAGAACAAAAGTTACCTGTGACCTAAAAACCCTATAATTTTGCCTACTATACATTTTTAAACACTCCACAATTTGTTTGAAAGCATGTATGATTGTTATATTTACAAAAATATTTGAAAATATTGATGTGGTGTTTTCCGTAACCCACAGAAAACGTATTGTTATAAGTCAATAAAATGCATTTTAAAGCATTCACACACCTATTTAACTTTACATGATTTAATCTTAATAATTAAATTGCCTTTTCTGGCAAATGAAAAATAGAAAAATTTGAAGTAAGGGAACTTATCAAAAAAGGAAATGGTAAAATAAACATAATTTGGTATTTTGAAAATGATTATTTGTTTAAAATATGATATAGGTAACTAAAGGAAAGCTATACAACATTTTATTTCCTAATGAAGTCCGCACCATGTGACTGCTGTTTCCTTACACCTTGTTCACTGAAACAAATAAAAAAAACTTATTCAAACAAATTTACATTCTGTTAAAAAAATCTTGAGAGGGGGCTTCTACCTGCTTATTCTCCCATTAGATCGATGTTAACTTTCAAAGCCTATCCCTCCTCATCCAATTATCCAAAATCAATGATGAATTGTTCATTTAAACCGCAACAAAATTACGTATAGGCCTAGTTTATCCATAAAACATTGTAAATATTTAACATTTTAGAATTTTGTTGAATGATTATTTGTGATATAGAAATTTTGCACATTGAAATTACTAGGTATTTTTTTGCTCTTCAAAATGAGCCTTAAATCAACGATATCGGATTATCCATTTTGGAAGGACGGGCTTTTAAAGTTAGTAATATTTGCCTTATGGGGGAAGCAGGTAGAAACATGAAAGGTTTTGTGACTGGAGCTTAAACATTAAAAGTAAGTCAGTTAACAATATTCTGAACAGTGACGAAGCCAGGATTTTATTTTACTGATGGTAGGTGGGGTCTAGCCCTCGAGGAAGGTCTGGGGTACATTAAATATACCCCAGTAAAGTGGGGGGAGGGGAATACCTCCATAAAAAAGTATACTACTGGAAAACAGATGTTATGCTATTCTAGTGCTTAAACAGAAGGAAGACATTAAATCATTTGCATAGACCGCTAAATAAAGACAAAGGTTATCTGTTTTCCATCGTAATCATACAACAATGGGAGTAATACATACAAAATACCTAAAGATGTTATATTTTCATACCCATTTCATGTCACATATAGTTCATCCACAAAACATTGTAAATATTGAAAATTTTTTAATTTTGTTGAATGACTATATTATATCAAAATTTTGCTTGCTGAAATCACTAGGCCTAGGTATTTTTTGCTCGTCAAAATGACGGGCTTTAAAAGTTAATATTGGCCTTATAAGGGAAGCAGGTAGAAACGTACAATTTTTCTGACTCGAGCTTAAATTAAAAAATACAGGTTAATATACCCGTCTTCAGCTTTAAGTTAACCAGGACTTAAGTTCAGGAACTACGATAAGGCAGTCCAAAATCCAACTGCCGTTTCATCTTCCACTCTGCCATGTCCACTTCAGTCGGCGTTCACCTACCGACTGGTACGCTTTATAGTGCACTTTAAATGTTTTCCTTAGTCGTGTGTTTATGTTCGGTATTGTGTGGCTTTTTAAAACTTTAACGACAGACATGCAAATTCTGTAAAATTTACTCATTTTACTCAGTCAAATCTGGTTTATAATATATTGATAACTTAATTATCATAGCCACGAACAGGGAACCTGCAGACCTCCGCAACGTTTATCTTCCCTATCTTAACCATGTATTTTCATGCAGCGATGCAGATTTTCCTGTAGGGTAGACCGGAGCCTTAATTCCACCATCAGTTGTAAAATTTCATGACCAATAGGTCCCTGATATTGCAATGAATAAAGAATTCTAATTCAGTAGGCCCTACATGCTATCAAAGATAAGATTATATATATTTCATAAACAACTTAAAAAATGTTGTAATTTAAAACTTAGTTCTGTTAAATTATTATATTCAATCATTAAAACGGATAAATTATGTTGATTTAATTTTACTGTTAATAGACCAAATATGATAAACTTGTAACAGGGAGTTATAAATACATTTTAACACTATGATAAATCTAACAATACTCTAATACTCTGATACATTTATTTTAAAGGGTACAGTACGATAAGCGTCCAAAACAATCGATTATAAAATATTCGTTTACCATGATTGATACACCGATAACCATATTCCCATTCGATTGTTATAGTTTTTAATACTCGATCACAAAGTGTTTTACTTTACAATAAATTAACTTAATCTAAGTCAATAGTGAAAGGTTAGCTTAAATTAACATAAACTAACCAAACCTAACCCCGCAGAGCACTGTTTTTGCCTTGTCTCGGATTTTTCATTTTGTTTTTGACCAGCGGTTACCCGCAGGTTTCGCCTCGCAAATGCTTTATAAAACCTGATGACAGTTGTGTGCTGCATTCTCGGGTTAGCCTGTGATCTAGTATAATCAAGATCAGCTGTTGTTTCTATTTTCATCAGCTCAAACAAAACTAAATCCATAAGGAAGAAGGACATGGGAACTTTGTCGGGGTCTCTGACGGAGCACTAACTTAAGATCAGATCAGGATGAAAACCATTTACTTTCTGCCAAAAGAATTAGTGTACAGAATTTCAACTCTCTAAGTAAATGGAAAGTAAGTAGGAGAATTTATGTGTGATGTTCTCTTTTAAAGGTGTAGATATTCTCATCTGTAATATTGACGTATCATAGTGGTTTGATATTTTGTAGGCTATTTGATTTTTCTGGTGGACGCTTATTGTACTGCACCAATATTACAAATGTTAGTAACATAATACACCATTAACGGTGAATTTTTAAATATAACTAACTACTGAATGATTAAAACGGTTATCAATTCTACCCAAATAAAAAAGGTACAAATGTAAATAATAAAGCAAAAATAACTTGCAAGTTTGCGAGTTGTTATATAAGAAAAACATATTCCCCGGAAATATTAAGGCCTAATCAAGAACAATATCGTAAATGTTGTTAAATGAGTTAGGCCTAATTAATCGTACTTTCTCGGGCTGAATTTTTTAAGGCTCACTATTTATGAGAAACACTTGAATTGGTACCTATTTCAACCCATGTATTAATTACCGGTAGTTTTAACTTTCACACTTTAATACACGATGCTGTCCGTTTGTTCCGCCTTTGAAAAAAAGTACTAGCTTCATTACGACAAAGTAACTTAATCGTTAACTGACATTCTAGTGAAGCAATATTCGTTCGACCTTTGAGAAGTATGCAAACTGCAAACATACCGTAAGTTACATGATAAAAAACTTACTAATCAGACACTGTTAAGAATTTTGGACAGAATTTTTCTAGAGGTACTAACTTAAACAGAAATTATAATTCCTTACCTTAAAAAAACTAAATTAGGCATATAGGGCTAACTTATGAGAGTATAAGTTAGTACGGTACACTCTAATGATTAAAATCGTTAGGAATTTATATCATTAATTAAATATGGGTTTTCAAATAATTTAACAACAAATAAAGCCTGGCAAAGTTTGTAAATATCTAAATATATTCAGTAAACAAATGTTTAATTCTTCAAATTGTCCTTGTTAATTAACTGCTATGGCCATGACAACACCTCCAATTCATTAATTACTTAGCAATACAGTGTATGAAAATTTTAAAAGTTATAAATATTTTATTAGCAAACACACTCGGTGAACACAAAACGATGTTTTGATAACTTATTACAGTCCGTAGTATTTGGACAGCCAGTATTAGTTTCCCATTGGTAAGTTGAAAACAAAATTTGAGTATCCTATACCAAAAAGCGGTAATAAATTAACAGAGCTGGGATTGCACTTACCTTAAACATGAAAGTCACAAAAGAAGCCACTATAAAAACAATGATACTCAACTCAACTTTAACCTTCAATAATTCTTTACCCGGCGAAACGGTACTCACTGAATAGCGAGAAGAAATAAGATGGCGACGGCCGACGACGACGCGCGACGTTAGCGCTAGCGAAGTGGCGGTTTTAGTAACTTAGAGCCACAAACTTCTCAACAGAAAGTTTGCATAAAACGTGTTGTAAGGTTTACGCGCATAGATTAGCAGCGCGCTCGGGCAACAACGCGGCGCCTTTGGTAACTACGACGAAGTTCCTTGCAAGCATATATCTGACAAACTTGCTGCAAATAATACTGGAAGTATTCAACAGCGAACGAAAAATGAACCAAACGCATATTTGCAGCACACTTTCTTGCTATCTGGGTTAATGTATAATGTGAAGGTGCAACATGATGAATACACAACTTTCTTCCGAATAATGCCTTTCAACAACTTTTAAGACTAATATACAACAATTTTACAAAATTAGTCGGGTTTATATATATTAAACAGGACAAATAAAATAGTCTTACAACACTACAAAGTATATTTTTACACTTATTCTGTATTTACATACAAGACGGTAAAATATACACAAAAGATGGTACAAGGTGATCGATTTCAACCAGTTACACTGGTCATCATCAGGCCCAATCAGAGAACCATCTACCGACATTTTATGCAAACAACTGACAGAATGTTTAATTAAATAAACAATAACAACAAATAACGTGTATTTATTTCCTGATTCCATCATTTTCACCTTTACAAATTAGAAAATGGTGTTGAAGTTGGAAGTGTATCGTAATTTGGTACATAATACCTAAAATTTATTCATTGGAAATATCTATATGTTCTCTGTGTTACCACCCACTACAACCCTTTCTTATTGGACAAAGAGATTTTATTTATTTATTTTTATTTAGACCATAATGAATTAGTAAAAGACTGTTTACCATGGACTGAGAGCCAATAGGCCTGTTGATACGATATTACGGGATGTAATAATGACGTCTTACAACACATAAAAATATATTTACACTTATACTGATTCACATATAGACGGTAAACATATATAAAAGATGGTACAAGGCTATCGATTTCGACCAGTCACACCGTTCATCATCAGGCCAATGAGTTCTCACATCAAATATAAGTACATCGACCCCCAAAACTAAAATATTTAGAATAAAGTTGTAATGGGTCGATGGACCATCTATTTGATGTGTGATCGACCCTACACTTTATATTATTACATTTTTAAACGCATGGTTCGATTACACATCATGTAGATGGTACATCGACCCCCAATCAAAACATATTTAGATTAAGGTTTTAAAGGGTTGATGGACCATCTATTTGATGAGACCCTTTTCTTATTTTTTTATATAATCTTAATATTTTAAATTTTAGGGCCGATGGTACATCGAGCCTTATTTTATATTATTAGAGAAATATACATACTGGGTCAATGGTCCATCGATCCCTTTTATAAATAAAACTAAATTTGTACAAAATGGTTCGATGGGCCATAGACCCTTCCTTTTCATTTAATATTTCTTTTAATATATCACAGGGTCGATGGACCATCTATCTGATGTGTAATCGAACTTACCCCTCTAGGGGGATATATGTGATGGTAACTTTCTAAGATGGCCGGGATAGCATGTCGCTGGCCCGGAATCACAACAACCCAATTAGGCCTAAGTCCAATCTGAGAGAGATAATAATTTTTTTCAATGAAGGTATTAAATAGTACGAAATAGGTACTGAATGGTAACAAGGGTTTTATTTACATTTTTTGAGCTGGCGGAGAGGTAACTAAAACATTTCCTGTATGGTGGCATATCATTAACTATTTTGACAATTTGTCCAAAATGAGAAGTAATTTTCTTTTATCGATTACAAGCCAATATCGATTTTATAAGATGACTGAGCTAGCTTGTCGCTAGCCCGGAAACACAAAACTAATTAACTCCGATCTGTGTGAGGTTCAATTAGTTTCATTTAAGGTATTCAAAAGTGCATATAATAGGTACTAAATGGTGACATGGGTTTTATCTACGATTTGCGATATGGCCGGGCTGAGGGGTCATTGTTTATCAATTGTATGCCATTACTCATAGCTCTTTGAGGTACAATTTACATGAATATGGGTACTAAATGATGACATATTTTTTATATGGAAATGCCGACATGACCGGTCTAGCATGTCGCTGGCCCGGAAACACTATAGCCCAGTTAACTCCGATCTGAGTGAGGTGCTAATTTATTCAATAAAGGTGCCTGCTAAATAGTACAAAATAGTTACTAAATGGTGACATAGGTTTTTATCTATATTTTGCGACATGGCTGGTCTGAGAAGTGATTGACTTTATTAATTACATGCCATTACTCGTAGCTCTTTGAGGTACAAATTATTTGATTATGTTCTAAATAGTACTAAATAGGTACTTTAAATGGTGACATATATTTCTTATATGGAAATTCCGACTTGGCATCTAGCATCTCGCTGGCCCAGAAACACAAAAACGCAATTAACTCCGATCTGGGTGAGGTACTAATTTTTACTTTCTCCCTCTATACATAGTATATGGAGAAAGTATTGTTTTCGTCAAAATTTTCGAATTTGAGTTGTTAGTGGAAATATTCGTTTTGGTGCTCCCTGAACCCAAAAAAGTGGTTTTTACGTGATGTATGTCTGTGTGTGTGTGTGTGTGTGTGTGTGTGTGTGTGTGTGTGTGTGTGTGTGTGTGTGTGTGTGTGTGTGTGTGTGTGTGTGTGTGTCCGTGTGTGTGTGTGTGTGTGTGTGTGTGTGTGTGTGTGTGTGTGTGTGTGTGTGTGTGTGTGTGTGTGTGTGTGTGTGTGTGTGTGTGTGTGTGTGTGTGTGTGTGTGTGTGTCTGTGTGGATGTGTACAGAGCTAGAGCCCTAACCAATGGGCCGATTTTGATGAAATTTGGTATGTAGGTACTAATCCAAGATATCTCCAGGCATTTTTTTCATTTTTTGGAATTTTTGATTTTTAAGGGTAATTATCCCCCAAAAACCACCAAAAAACATGAAAAATCCAAATTTCTCAAAAACGGCTCTAACGATTTTGATTAAACTTTAGTCGTTTGTAGAACTTTAGTTTTCCAACAAAATGACATCACCCGCATTCCTGTAAAAATTCGGGTTCAGAAATTACAGGGCTTAAAACATCCAAAATTCAATTTTTTGGATTTTTCATAAAAAGACATAAATATAAAAAATATTACTATTCACCATTGAAAAGAGCTCAAAAAACTAAATAATTTAGTATTTTGAATTACTATTCTACGATTGCTGGTTTCGGAGAAAATTGAAATTCTCATTTAGCGGTAAACGCAGTACGTTGTCCAATGTTATTCTTATAGGGAATACAAAAATTACTATTTCTCTATTATTTACTGATCAATTTCATTCAAACTTGATATGCTTGTCAATTTAGCTTTGACCAACAGAGTTAATTCGAAATATGTTGCCCCTTAATAACCCTGTGGGAGAATAGGGGGCATTTCCCCTCTTAAAACCACGAGTGTAGCAATGGATTCTGTAGTGCCTCCAAAGCAGGGATTTGGGTGGATGTTTTTTAAAACAACTTGTTTACAAGATTTTCTGTACATTCGACCGTGCTTTGTATTCTATATTTAGTAGGCCCGAAATAAAAAGTAATTTATTCATTAAAGTTTGGCTAAAAGGGAGAAAGTATGTGTCAGTTTCCTGATACCGTTTATTAGTAGTGGTGAAACCAGAAAGAGGCATACTATTCGGCGCTTTTTTCCCATGTTATTCTTATGGGGATCAGTTTTTGCACCGACGCCCGATCCTACCCTACACAAATTTTCTTTTTGGCCCTTGCCTTATTTTCCCCCATTTAAAATTTGCATTAATTTTAATACATCCTTTGCAGAAATCCACGAGTTCAAAAATAACTCCACACTAAATAAACAACACATGTAAACAACTTAGAAGTTATTGTGTAGTAGTGGTGAAACCACAAAGAGGCATCACTTCCGGCGCTTTTTCCCCATGTTATTCTTATGGGGAGCCGTTTTTGCACCGACGCCAGCTCCCGCCTATAGAGCTCCCGCGCCCCAGCCTATACTAACGTCCAACCCTTGCCTATATTAAATATATTGTCCCCATCCCCATCCCTCCTCTATATTTTTAAAAATTAATTTTCAAATTCAGGCTAAAAAACTATCTTTGGTGTTTACTGTCCGATTTGTCTGCAATTTGGATATGTTATTGTCCTAGGCAAGTGTTTTAATAAATTTCACTTACATTTCCCAAATTCACTATAACAGTCAAAAATATTTTTTGAAAAATACTGCCGCCATCTGAAATTTGTGTTTTAATCCAAACTATTTAAAATTCATTTTAATACATCCTTTGCAGAAATCCACGAGTTCAAAAATAACTCCACACTAAATAAACAACACATGTAAACAACTTAGAAGTTATTGTGTAGTAGTGGTGAAATGGCAAAGAGGCATCACTTCCGGCGCTTTTTCCCCATGTTATTCTTATGGGGAGCCGTTTTTGCGCCGACGCCAGCTCCCGCCTATAGAGCTCCCGCGCCCTAGCCTATACTAACGTCCAACCCTTGCCTATATTAAATATATTGTCCCCATCCCCATCCCTCCTCTATATTTTTAAAAATTAATTTTCAAATTCAGGCTAAAAAACTATCTTTGGTGTTTATGGTCCGATTTGTCTGCAATTTGGATATGTTATTGTCCTAGGCAAGTGTTTTAATAAATTTCACTTACATTTCCCAAATTCACTATAACAGTCAAAAATATTTTTTGAAAAATACTGCCGCCAACTGAAATTTGTGTTTTAATCCAAACTATTTAAAATTCATTTTAATACATCCTTTGCAGAAATCCACGAGTTCAAAAATAACTCCACACTAAATAAACAACACATGTAAACAACTTAGAAGTGCACTCGGTTATCGCCACTAGCGCGACAATCAACCTTGAAGGAGATTCTGCAAGATCGGCACCAAGGACACAGCGACCGATGCATAGTAACCGATGCGTAATTTTACAAATTGTGTGAATTGTCGGCTATATAAAGAGCCGTTGCAGGCCAGGGTCCTCACTTCATATCCTACAGCCCCAGCATCAACAAGACCTGTTGCAGATTTTAACTTAAAATTCAGTGGTTAGAATAATTTCGGCTAAAATATGATTTTTTTACTCTGGACTTAGAAAAATTTAGTGATTAAAATAATTTCGGCTAAAATATGCTTTTTTTACTCTGGACTTAGAAAAATTTAGTGGTTAAAATAATTTCGGCTAAAATATACTTTTTTACTCTGGACTTAGAAAAATTTAGAGTGGTTCTTATGACTTAATAACTTTGAAGATGAAAGGGAATCGTTATTTTTGAAAACATTTTCATTTTTGATTAAAATTCAAATTTGGTTTGTAGGTACTTTATACAATTATCTAAAAAGTAGTTTCTCAGATTTTTGATAAAAGGCTTAGTTTTTATAAAAATTTTGAATTTGTGTTTTTTTTTTTTAAATCTTCATATTTTGAATTTTGATCGTATTTAAATTTTTAAAATGGTAATTTTTGTTTATAAAAAGCAGAGCATGACATCTCTACAGTCATTTCAACACAAAATGTTGACCTGTGCAGTCTGTTTTATGTCTTACTCCAACAGAAGCAATTTATTACGCCATTATCGACTTGTTCACAAAGTTATTCCTAAAATTTGTAAAATATGTCATCAAATATTTGACAATAGCAATTTTAAAATGCATATGCTAGAGAACCACAATACTTGTAATGTGTGTAAGAGAGTCATCACCCGGAACAAACCCCGCCACCACCTACGATGTGACAAGCGACCCTATAATGTGTTTAAGTTTTACGGCGAGTCCGCGGATATATTAGACACACTTCAATCATGTCCTTTACCTATCAAATGGATTCTTATTAGGAGAGTGAAATTTATCAAACACACAGTGGACAATAATGGTGATTTAATCATTGACAAAGAATGTATTGCTGATTTTCGAAGTTTAACTAATTTATCAATTGAGAAAGCACAATTAAAGACTCAAATTGAAAATTCACTTTTAAAAATCGATACCTCCATGCACAAGTATCAAGCTCAAGGCAGCGGATGGATATATGACCGCACCAAATACTGGCAGCTGCATGTTTATAAGTATAAACCCCTAACTCCCAAATCATACATCCCCACACCAGAAAATATAAAATCAAAACACGCCGTTTTAAATATTAAAAATAGTGATAATAAATGTTTCATGTGGAGTGTTTTAGCAAGCCTGAATCCAAGGAATCGTAAAGAAAATGCAAATCGAGTATTTTACTACGAACCCCACATAGGCCAGTGAAATATGTCAAACATAAAATATCCAGTAAAAATATCCGACATTGATAAATTTGAAAAACAAAACAACATAAGTGTTAACGTATATGGAATTGAAGGAAAAACAATATATCCACTGAGAATAACTAAACTAAATGGCAATACTCACGTCAACTTGCTGCTTCTACAAGAAGCTCGGAAATCACATTACTGTTTAATTCGTGATTTTGACAAGTTAATGTTGCGGTCTACAAAAGACAACAATAAGAAATATTTTTGCAAGTTCTGTTTGCAACATTTTGGCACCAAAAATAAATTGGAACGTCACATAACATATTGTAAACCCTTTGGGCATCAAAGAGTACAAATGTCTGAAAAAGATACACTACAATTTACGAATTACAAATATCAACTTAAAGCTCCCTTTGTGATTTATGCAGATTTCGAATGTTTTATAAACTGCGGCAAATACACTCCTTCTGGATTTGCTTATGTTGTGGTGAGAGACTCTAAAATTATTTACGAAGAGTTGTACAGTGGTGAAAATGTGATGGATGTATTTTTCGAAAAGTTATTTAAAACTTATGACTTTATTAAAAGTCAGATGGAAGTATATGTTCCCCTTGTAATGACTCCAAAGCAAGAGGCATCCTTCAAAAACTCTAAATACTGCCACATATGCCAACAGCTGTTACTGGGTGATAAAGTGCGCGACCATTGCCATCTAACAGGCAAATTCCGAGGACCCTCCCACAACGCTTGCAATTTAAACTATAAAGTAACCAAGAAAATTCCAGTATTCTTCCACAATCTTAAAAACTATGACGGTCATTTAATAATGCAACACTTGGGAAAATTCAATCGGAAATTGAATTGCATAGCCAAAGACATGGAAAAATATATTTCGTTCTCTGTTGATGATTTGGTATTTTTGGATTCATACAACTTTCTGTCTCTTCCCTTAAGCAAATTAGCTTCCAATTTAAATACGTTTAGATTTATAGACAATCCACTACTACAACGCAAGGGTGAATTTCCGTACGAATACATGACAGGACCAGAAAAGTTTTTAGAGCCCCTACCACCCATAGAGGCATTTTACAGCAGTCTAACTAAAGAATGTATATCTCCTGCACAATATGAACATGCTAAAAACGTATGGAATCATTTTAATATAAAGAATTTAAAAGAATATCACGATTTATACCTTAAAACAGATGTGTTGTTATTGGCTGATGTGTTTGAGACATTTAGGGACTTGAGTTTAAAGGATTATAAACTCGACCCCGTCCACATGTACTCATTGCCTGGACTATCATGGGAGGCGTGTCTTAGAATGACCGGCATAAAATTAGAATTATTTCAAGACATTGACACGCATTTGTTTATAGAACACGCCATTAGAGGTGGTGTAAGCATGATTTCCACGCGCCACGCTAAAGCCAATAATAAGTACATGGGCGAACATTATGACCCAAATCAAGAAAGCACCTATCTTGTATACTTAGACTGCAACTCGCTATACTCTACAGCAATGTGTGAGTCGTTGCCCGTTGATGGCTTTAGATGGACAAATGAGAAAGATTATAAATCCAATCAAAATGAAAACTTTGGATTTATTTTGGAAGTTGATTTAAAATACGATAAAAGTTTACACGATTTGCATAATGACTACCCACTCGCACCAGAAAAAATGAATGGAAAATTAATACCAAATTTAAATGACAAAACTAAATATATTTTGCATTATAAAGCACTAAAAAAATACGAAGAACTGGGTTTGGTAGTTACAAAATACCACAGAATCTTAAAATTCAGACAATCAAAATGGCTCGCCCCCTATATTAATTTTAATATTGAAAAGCGACAAAAAGCTGAACATGATTTTGAAAAAGACTTTTACAAACTGTTAAATAACAGTCTCTTTGGTCGAACAATTATGAACCAACGCAAGTTTCGTGATATACATCTTGTAGACGAGTCTAAGTTAACAAAGTATGTTACAAAGCCAAGATTTGACTGCAGCAAAATGTTCGATAACAAGTTGCATGCTGTGCATTTAAATAAATTAATTGTAAAGTTTGATAAACCAATATATTTAGGAATGACCATTTTGGATATCAGCAAAGTAATCATGTATGATTTCCACTATAATTATATGTCAAAATTTAAGAATAAAAAGTTCTTAATGACAGACACGGATTCTCTGATGTATTCTATAGTAACAGAGGACTTTTACAAGGAAATACAAAGTGACTTGGACCGTTTTGACACCTCTGCATACAGTAAAGACCATTTCTTATACTCTGATAAAAACAAAAAAGTTACGGGCAAGTTTAAAGACGAATTAAATGGTCAAATTATGTATGAATATTGTGGTTTAAGGCCAAAATTATACTCTTTCATTCCTCTACAGTGGTTATACGAAAAAGAAAAGCAAAATGAGCTAGAGGTTAAGAAGGCAAAAGGAGCTGACGGCGCTACAGTTAAACATCTCTTAAGACACCAACACTACTTACACTGTCTTGCAACCGGAGAAGATTACTACGAGAATGTTACAAGAATTAAATCCACAAACCACCATCTGCAAACATTAACGATGAACAAAAAGGTACTCTCTTTTGATGACGACAAGAGGTTTATTCTAGATGGCATCAACACCCTTGCCCTTGGTCACTATAAAATTGGTCAAACATAAATCTGTATTTGCCATTATTCTTTGGCCTTTCCTTGTCTATTACAAAAAAGCCATATTTAGACCTATCCCAGCATTGATGGCAGAGATTTCTAAATTGGTTAAATGAAAAATCATTTCCCACATGATTGTTATACACATGTTTTAAATTTAAATCGTCTTGTTTAAATAATATTAGGAAATTAACATTGTCACGTAAATGTTTGTTTACTTTACTGTAAGATTGACACAAGTAAAAACTGCTAATATTTTTGTGTCTGCCCATTGAGAAAAATTGTGTGATATTTGGACTATTTATGTCGTCAAATACAACTATTGAGTGTGATTCTACATCATTTGGTGTGATTTCACAGTTTGAATATGTGTGTAATTTAACTTCATCACACAGACGGAATATTTCAATTATTTTTTTATATTTTTCTTGTTCTAAAGATTTGGATATTATATATAAATTTGTAAACTTTAATCCTTGTTTTTTTACAATTAAGTTATAAATTACAACAGTCTTCCCCGAACCACTGGGCCCTATTATAAGACAGCGAATATTATTAGGAAATAGGCCCAACTTCTTTGGTGTATTTTCTTTATGTGCAATTTTAAATTTGTTCTTTTGTTGAATAAATGACATTTTTTATATAATGGTGTATTTTCTTTATGTGTTAAATTTGAATAAATGGTGTATTTTCTTTATGTGCTATGTTTGTTAATTTTTTTATATAATAAAAATGGCAAAGAGAAAGTGTAAAACGGTCCAAGGTAAGGGATTATTCTTAAAGCCATATAGAGGCCGTGGCTTGTTAAATACCCTTATAAACAACCTTCCTTTCCCCCTCCACATCCCGTCGTATTCATATTGTGGTCCAGCAACTAATATACGTGAAAATTTAGCCAAAAATGTACCTCCAAAAAATAAGCTAGACTCTTATTGTAAAGAGCACGACATATTCTACATGAATAATCCTGATACAGCCGCCCGGAACAAGGCAGATATGAGATTAGCGGACCAGGCTTGGACTAGGGTTTCGGCAAAGGACGCCAGTCTGGCCGAAAAAGCAGCAGCTTATGCAGTGACAAATTTGATGAAGGCTAAGGCAAAAATGGGAATGGGATTAAAATTTAATAAAAAAGATGGACAACTTTCAGCTGTTAGAGGCAGCAAGAGACGTGCCTCACTTTCGAGGGGTGTACCTAAAAAACGAGCTAAGAAAACTGACACCAAAAGTAAGAGAATGTGGAATTATTAATTTAGACAGTGACAGGGGCACACATTGGACAGCATATCGTAAAAATAAAGATATTGTAATATATTTTGACCCTTTCGGAATACAGCCTCCAAAAGAGGTAATTGAATATTTTGTACCATCTAAAATTTACTATACAACTGATCAAATACAAGATTTAAACAGTTCCATTTGTGGAATTTTATGTTTATCATTTCTGAAAAATGTTAGTTTATAAAAATGGATTCATTTACTATAACATTTACGGGCACAGAGCCAGAGTTAAAGTCGGTGTTCTTTCCTCCTATAGAATTAAATGGTGATTATGTAATTGGGCTGGTAGATTTTCAAAGTTATAATTCTATATTTAATGTTAAAAAACCTCTAAATACTTTGACATATTACAAAATGCACAAAATTACAACCCCAAAAGGGGAGGTTACAATTGACGAATTAAACCGGGCATTAGATGGTAAAGTTGAAGTTATTATACAAAATAAAGTAGCATTAATTAATACAAAAGTCAAACTTATATTTTACAAAGGCCTAGTTCCAAAATTAAATAAACTTAAAGACACAAAATTAACTATAGACGAGGGTGAGGATGTGTATTATTACGATCACAAAGCTCCAAATGTAATTGAAATTGCTGAAGGTACATACGAAGTGTTTGAGCTTGCGAAGGAAATTCAAAAGCAACTCCCAGATTTTGTACTTATAGCCGATAATAAAACTATGAAAGCCACATTACATTCTGGCCATGTGTTTGATTTTACAAAACCGTGTTTAGGGTCTGAATTATTGGGATTTAAAGGATTTTCTACTCCAGATATTGCGTTTAAATCCGTAAATAAAATCAACATAAATAATGTAAATGTGATTAGAGTAAAATGTAATATTGCGAATGGGTCTTATTTAAATGGTGACAAATCACACACCATACACAGTTTTTACCCAGAAGCTCCTCCGGGCTACAAGATTATTGAGGTCCCCAGAAATATTATATACTTCCCTGTAAATAAGAGAAGTTTAGATGTTGTTAGCATTACATTTGCAGATCAACACGACAAGCCAATTGACTTTAATAAAGAAGAAACTACAATTACTTGTCATATAAAAAAGATATGAGAATTTACAAGAACGGACTGAGTGTGCAAAATGCCAGGTTTCTGCGATCAATTGGGTTGAAGTTAAAATTTTCTATTAATAAAAATGGAAGATTTTCTAGACGTTGCAGGAAAATTCCAATACGATGATAGCCTGGTTAAAATTACAAATCACTCCTATGTTCCACACAACACTATAGCAATAAATAATTCCGATGAAATTCGAATATGCATAAATAATCAAGATTTACTAACACTCCCATGTAGGAGTTATTTGTATATTAAAGGAGAAATAGAGAATCATGATAAAGGACATTTTATAAATAATGCATTTGCATTCTTATTTGACGAAATTAGATACGAAGTTGCTGGTAAAGAAATAGATATTGTAAGAAATCCGGGAATTTCCAGTCTTATGAAAATATTGTGCTCTTACAATAAAACAACTAAATTGTCAAATGCAGCATTTGATTCTGATGAAAATTTAAAGGAGTTCCATAAAAGCGGCAAGTTTAGTACTTGTGTCCCGTTAGAGCTGTTAATGGGTGTGTTTGAGGATTTTAATAAGGTTTTAGTAAATGTTAAACAAGAATTGGTGTTGAAAAGATCCAAAAACGACTTAAATTGTATATTAACAACATCTAATGCTCCAACTGGTGTCGATCCTATTCCTAAAATTACACTTAAATCGATTCAGTGGGTGATGCCGCACGTGGTACCATCTGATGGGGAGAAGCTTCAATTACAAAAGATGTTATTGCAAAATAAAAATTTGCAAATTGCATTTAGAAGTTTGGAGCTACACGAACTCCCATCATACCCCGAAACCAAGAGACACACATGGTCAGTTAAGACGTCTTCGAGTTTGGAGAAGCCCAGGTATGTTATATTTGGTTTCCAAACGGGTAGGGACAACAGTGCACGAAAAAGAACTGATGAATTTGATCACTGTAAATTGAAAAATCTCAAAGTGTTTTTAAACTCTGAATATTATCCTTATAGCGATTTAAATCTCGACTTTGAAAATGGAGATGCCTCTAAAGCTTATGAGATGTTTGTGAGGTTTAGGGAGAGTTACTACAACACCGTCCCCGATCCTATGTTTAACAGAGCTGACTTTATAAAGAAATATCCTCTAATTGTAATAGATTGTTCTAGGCAGAATGAATCAATCAAAGAGGGGGTTGTAGATATTAAATTAGAAATTGAAACTGCAGAAAATGTCCCTTCAAACACATCTGCATATTGCCTAATAATACATGATAAGGTGTTTGAGTATAATCCTTTGACAAATGAGATAAATAAAATGTAAATAAAATGAAAACAAATATTCAACAAGAATTGGTAGAGTCTGCAAAACAAATAAGAGAAAAATATAGGGCGTTAAAACGTGGTAAATTTCTAGAGGCTGAAGAGAGGTTCCAAACATTCCAACCGTTAATAGAGCCTTTGCAAGAATTAAAAAATTTAGCCACAAAAACAGAGAGGCCAGTTCTCCCAATGATTTTAGAAAAGACCCCGTCTAGAATACCAAGAATAACACAAATAACACCGCACAAATTAGATTTTGGTCTTTTAGCATCAGACTATTTAGGAAATTACCTTAGTAGAAGTAGTATGACAGACACCACATATGGTATTAGGCGAGAAGGAAATAAATTTTTTATTGGGAATCAGGAAGTTCAAATTGCCAATGATGATGTTACGGTTGGAGAAAAAATTTATAAAGGGACAAAGGGATTGTGGGAATTGTTAACTTTAAAAGAACCCGTAAACTATAGTCAGGCTGATTTGCAAAATTATAAAGAGATTTTGGAAGCTACAAATGCACATTTAAAGGGTTATAAAACAGGTGCGGCGATGTCAAGTAATAAACACACTAAATATCTTAATATAATTAAACCCCTGTTTAAGACTGTTGGTGAAGGTTTAAGGCAGGTAACTGGTAATAAAATAGACTATGTTTATTGGGACGATCCTAATGAGCTTGTAGATAGGTTAAGACTGCTTTGGTTAAGCCGATTGGCGGGAAATTCTGGAGTGGATAATGAGATAGATTCTATCATAGAAGAATTGAGGGAAAGTGGAATTGTTTATTAAATAAAAAGATGATAGATAAATTTTATCGTGTATATAACCCATATAGTAAACCAGAAGCTAGAAGTTTTAAAGAAACTACTTTAAATCTAAAAGATGATGGTTGGAATGCTTTAAATTATAAAATTAGTAATGTTAAAGGTGGGGAGTTTACTGACGATGTATCGACTTTGGGGCAGACGTTAACCAGGAAAGGTGATGCTTTTGTACAAGGTAATACTAAATATAAGTTTTTAGAATCCAAGAATAATAATTGGAACGCTAATAAACGCAAAATTACTAATGTTAAACGAGGTGAAAGCGCAACCGATGTGCCCACATTAGAGCAAACTTTAATAAGAAAAGATGGTGTCTTTGTACAAGACAAAAATAATTATGAATTTTTGGAATTGGAGAATGGTGTTTGGAATGCCAAAAAGCGAAAAATAAGTAATTTGTTGGCTGGTAAAGAAAGCGATGATGTTGTAAACGTCTCTCAAGTACCAAAAATGGATCTAAACTTTTGGGATTTTAATAATAAAAGGCTAGTTCGTGTTAAACCCGCTGTTGATGAGAACGATTGTGTTACAAAACATCAGACTGTGACTTTAGACGGTCTTAAATTTGATGGTAAAAATAAGCAATTAACAAACATTTTACCTGGAACATTGCCAAATGATGTGGCTGTTGTTAAGCAAATATTAACAAAGGGTGAGAAAAGCATAATAAAACAGGGGGATAAATATTATAATGTATTAACATTAGATGGCGATGTGTGGGATGCAGAGGACAAATTAATAAAGAATATACCTGAAGGCAAAGATAGGAGTGATGTTTGTTTAATGTCGCAGGTTTTGAGGTATGACGATAATATTAAAACTTTTAGACAAGACAATATTAAATTTGATATTTGTTTAAAATCACACGCATTAAGGTTTAACAATAAAACTAATAAATTTATGCAAGACAATAATGAAATCGATTTGATGATGTACAATCCTAAATTGTTGGTTGCAGACCCTACATCTTTAAGCGGATTTAAGACTTTAGATGGAGAGGCATATTTGCCAAAAAACTATGTATATCAAAGAATGAGTGATGGTATGTTAGTTGGTAGCAATGGAGGTGTTTTTGAAACGACAGAGACTGGCAGATACGTTAACATTAAAAATAAAGAATAAAAAATGGAAAAAATTGCTTACGAATTGCATAAGCCCGCGAGAAAGAACTTTGTTAGAAGGTCTTTTAAGGTGTTGGGTATAAACGAAACTGTTCAAATCGATTTAATAGATATGCGGAATTATGCTAGAGAGAATTCTGGGAATAAATATATTTTAACTTTAATAGACACATTTTCTAAAAAAGCTTATGCTGCTCCACTAAAGAATAAAACTGGATTAGTAGTCACAGAAGCTATAAAAACTATTCTCCCAAAGGGAGTTAAAAATATTCAATCTGATAACGGAAAAGAATTTTTTAATGAACATTTTACCAAACTAATGAAAATTCTAAATATTAATCACTACCACACTTACTCTACAACTAAGGCAGCTATTGTGGAAAGGTTCCAGAGAACTTTAAAGAATTGGTTGTATAGAGAGTTTAGTGCACAAGGAAGTTACAAGTGGTTGGATTTACTTCCAAAGTTAATAAGGATATATAATAATAAAGTACATAGATCCATAGGCATGAAACCTAACCAAGTAAGTGCTAAGAACTCTAAAGATGTACATGAAAGGTTAGCATCTAAAGTACAAGTTAAAAAGCCAAAATATAAGGTGGGGGATAGTGTAAGGATATCTAAATATAAACATGTATTTAGTAAAGGATATACCCCTAACTGGACGGGAGAGCTTTTTACAATAGCAGAAGTTAAGAAAACAAAGCCTGTGACTTATATTTTGAAAGATGAGAATGGCAATATAATCAAAGGAGGATTTTATACAGAAGAATTGTTAAAGACTAAATATAAAGACATGTATTTGGTAGAGAAGGTAATTAGGAGGAAGGGTGATTTATTATATGTCAAATGGCTCGGGTTCCCAAGTAGCCAGAACTCGTGGATTTCTGCAAAGGATGTATTAAAATGAATGCAAATTGGATTAAAACACCAAGTTTTGGCGGCAGTTGGGACACTAAATCAGACACCAGAGTTTTTAAAAAGAGGAGGGACAATATATTTAAGGCAGGGGTATATTTAATATAGGCCAGCGGGCGGGAGCTCTATAGGCGGGAGCTGGCGTCGGTGCAAAAACGGCTCCCCATAAGAATAACATGGGGAAAAAGCGCCGGAAGTGATGTTAAACCGCCATTTCACCACTACTACACAATAACTTCTAAGTTGTTTACATGTGTTGTTTATTTAGTGTGGAGTTATTTTTGAACTCGTGGATTTCTGCAAAGGATGTATTAAAATTAATGCAAATTTTAAATGGGGGAAAATAAGGCAGGGGCCAAAAAGAAAATTTGTGTAGGGTAGGATCGGGCGTCGGTCCAAAAACTGATCCCCATAAGAATAACATGGGAAAAAAGCGCCGGAAGTGATGTTAAACCGCCATTTCACCACTACTTTTATTTTAATGGAGGTACAAATTAGTACGAAATAGGTACATATTTTCTATATTGAAATTCTGACATGGCCGGCCGGGTCAGCGACACAGACGTCAAATAGACACGTGAAACACCCCAAAATACAACCAAAGCCGCAGAGCCGTATTTAGTTTGTTTTGCTGTTTTTCATTTTGTATGGGGGAGGTGTTTGGTTGATGAGAAGGGGGGCGGGGGGTGGCAAGTTTCGTGTTTGCATTTGTTTGCACGGGCGCTGAAAAACTGGCGGGCCGCCCCTAGTGCCGTGTCTATCCCGGACAGTGTTTATAGCGCGGTTAGAACCGATTTGACTTTTGAGAGGAGAATTGGGTGACCGCCTTCTTTTCTTCGACTTGTTTTACCCGATTCTCGGGGAATCCCTTATTATCCCTTATTCATGACTCTCTGCCACTTTTGCCTCCTGCACGGCAAGGGACGATTTTAACGCGGTACTGCAAAGGTGTATTTCCAAGTTTAATTTAGCTTATCACGTGACTCGGGGATTATATTATTTGACTACATTTAGCATTTACATCTTGGTGACGAATAAGACGAACGAATACAAAAAATCCTAATAAAATAGCTTTTGACTTTGACAGCAAAAGACAATCCAAAACTTAGCTTCCCGGAATAGAATATCGGTAAATTTTCATCTAGACCCATGTAGCGCACACCGTTGGTGGAAACGTTGGCTAATGGTGGGTCGGTGTTTCCGGGACAAGCCAACCGTTGCCTGTTTTTATGCGGTTGGACCAACCTAAATTATTATTGTGAACCAACAGTAGGGATAAATGGAGTGTTCTGGGGCAGGAGGAGCCAGGAGGAGCGCCCCCCCCCGAGGAGCCCCCCCCCTAATTAGTATGCAATTTTTTTTTTAATTACCCTAATTAATATGCAAATTTTTAATTACCCTAATTAATATGCAAATTTTTTAATTACCCTAATTAATATGCAAATTTTTTTTTTTCGTTTCAGGAGGAGCCCCCCCCCCGGTACATCAATCAGGAGGAGCCCCCCCCCAACCTAACCTAACCTAACCTCGGAAGCAGCTGCGCCCGACCCTTCCGGGAACCCATTATAGTCCGCCTGTATCGAATTACATTAGAGGAGGGTTGCTTTTACCCCTGACAGCTGTCGTGATTTGTTGTCTAGGCGACAAACGTCGACGCAGCAGATGTTCGCACAAAAGACCGGTGAGTCGAGACCGGTCTGGGAAGCAGCTGCACCCGACCCTTCTAGGAACCCATTATAGTCCCCCCCGTATCGAATTCAATTAGAGGAGGGTTGCTTTTACCCCTGACAGCGGTTGAGATTTATTGCCCCGGCCTTCTCCGAAATCCATTAGTGGGGAGCGTCACCCCACATCGCCAGCCCTCCGTCAGTTCAGTTCGAGAGTTCAGTGCGTGTAGACGTGTTAGTCCGATCCTGCTCCGTTCTACGTGATTTTTGTTAGTTGCTGATTTCATTTGTGATATTCGTCCAGCATCTTTGAACTATTTAAAACGTTCGTGTTGTGCTGTATTGTTTGTGATTGTCGAAACTTTATAATCCATATTCAAGATGAACGACTCACACCAATGCGTCATTTGCGGCTGCACGTTCCCGCGCAGACACAGTATGAAGCACTACGCAGAATTCCACGGTGGATTCGTCCCACCCCAGCAAGGTACGTCATTGTGTGTTGCATTATTGTTTTAATCAGACTTAAATGTTAGTAATATAGGAATATGTTATGCAGTATAACCGGAGTGTGATAAAAGTCTTCTTTTTATTTAACAGCTTTAGGTATTCTGTGCGAATATAGAGCTGTGTAAAAAAAAAAAATTAAAATTACATGACTATATTTATATAATGTTAATAACTTATGCTATCGTTCGAACCATCAAGTCAAGTCACCAGAGTACCCATATGACATACTTCAAAAATATTTACCCCCCCCCCAAGTATGACCCTAACCTCGGGGGGGGGGCAAAAGTGCCACAGACGAGACCTCCTTGGGGGGGGGGGGTAAAGTGTCACAGACGAGACCTCGGGGGGGGGGGGGGTAATGGGTCTGGGCTACCATGGGTCGGATCTGAATTCTGATTGCAGATTCTTGCTCGTCTAGTCAAGACGAGTCATTTGAGTACCCACATCGACCACTTTGGGCAAACCTGATGATGACCTTGAACCTGACCTTCTTTTTTTTAATGCATTTTTGGAATCCCCTCTTCAAGCCGAGTCATTTGAGTACCCACATCGACCACTTTAGGCTAACCTGATGATGACCTTGAACTTGAACTTGACCCTCTTTTTTTAATGCATTTTCGGAATCCCCTCTTCAAGCCGAGTATTTTGAGTACCCACATCGACCACTTTGGGCTAACCTGATGATGACCTTGAACTTGACCCTCTTTTTTTTAATGCATTTTCGGAATCCCCTCTTCAAGCCGAGTATTTTGAGTACCCACATGACGTACTTTTGATAATTAATACAAGAGTTGAGCAGGGTAACGCTACAACCAACAGAGCTAGCCCATCAGTGCCTGCGGACAAGTTAACTACCAGTGAATGCTTTGGGTTGGAGCACTTGAAGGGGGGTGTATCGATACACCCCCCATCAAGTACACTAAACTAAGACAGGTGTTAATCATTTCTCAATCTAATCGTTTTGTGCGTTTGCAGATGGAGAAGCTGCATGTCGGCTTTGTCGAGCCACATTCGCAGACCAGGGGGCCTTAGAGCGGCACATGGGAGCGAATCACCTCGTCGTTCCACCCCGGGAGGCGATTGTTGCACCGCAGACGACTGCCGGTGTCAATCAACACTCCGTTGAAGGTGAGAATCTACATTAAAATAACTTTTTTCCCCTAGTGAATATTTACCTTCTTTTTTAACTATTTAACTAGGTTCCTGAAGAAGAATGAGACCGTGACAACTGGTGTTCAACTGATTTAATTGTTAGGGGGGAGATTTTCGCTCCCCCTAACACAAAATGGCTTAGGGGGAGATTTTTGCTCCCCCATACGTAAGGAATTGTTGAAGACTAGAACAAGAATGAGACCTCGGGTGTTTGCCAACTGATGTACTATTGATTTAATTACTAGGGGGAGATTTTCGCTCCCCCTAACACATAAGGCTTCTTTAGGGTTGGCGTAGCTCATTATTGCAGCTACATCCTTTGCTTTGAACCCAGGATCATCAATGTAGACAAACAGTACAGAAGATTACTTCTTCCCTGTTTAATGATTGCTATTTTGATTTAACAAACTTAACTTTGAAATGTGATTCTCGAGAGAGAGGGGAATTTGTATCTTCATTTATCCTAATTTGTTTTTATTTTTATTTTCAGATGAAGGTCCGGGTCCTGACCACCACACCTGCCATGAATGCGGTCGTCGTTTCCGTCGTGAAAGAAACCTGCGTCGACATGTGGAATCAACCCACAGCAGAGTCCGCAGGTTCCTTTGCGTCACATGCGGCGCCGAGTTTAAGAGGGAAGACAACCTTCGTCGCCACACCAATCAATTTCACGGTGATGGCCAAGAACGGAGATTCCCTTGCGCATACTGCGGTCAGGAGTTCAACAAGCTGTTCAACAAGGACCATCATGAGCGGTTCTCTTGCCCGATCATGAAGGACCTGATCCGGAACCGAGCAGCCATGGAACAGGATGAACCCCAGCCAGGTCCGAGCACGGAGCCACAACCCGGTACGAGCACACACCAACAACCCGATGATGTTGAGATGACTGGAGCAGGACAGCCAAACCCCGTGTTCTCACTTATTCAACGGGGTTTCCGCAACCGCCTCCTAACCTACCGTCTGCAGCGACCGATGGAGAATCTCGTCACAATCGGAGAAGTGATGGCGTTGTTGATTGTGAGCCTTACGGAGTTGCTTGAGAACACCTTGGCGAAACACCGCAGCATTAAGGTCAACTTGAAGCTGGAGTGTGAGTTCAAAAATGTGCACAACAACACCTGCCTGCGCAACTTCAAGACGGAGATGACTCCGCTGACGGCGACCTCGGACCTGAACCAGTACATCACAACAGCTTTTGCGAAGCTTATCAGAGAGAAGGCTGAGTGTGATCATATCGGCTCCGGGTGGACATACCTTCGCGTTCGTGATTTGGAGGTCGGTATCAACGAGTACACTCCTCTAGGTGAAGATGGTCGAGCTTGGCTCCCACTGCCTACGTCTCTGGAGAACACCAAAGCAGTCGTCAACGTATCGAACACCGATGAGCGGTGTTTTATGTATGCTGTCCTGGGCAAGTTTGTTCAAGAGGACCCTAAAAGACCGGCATCGTACACCGATGACATCATCGCCCGATACGATTGGACCGGCCTTCAATTCCCCGTTGCTCTGAAAAGTATCAAGACGTTTGAGCGGACAAACAACATCAGCATCAACGTCTATGGTATTGATCACACGCGCGTGGGTCAGAAACCTAACGGACAACCAAAGTATCAGGACACCGTCTTTCCCTTGAAGATCTGTAGGCAGGAGCGCGAAGACCATTGCGACCTTTTGTACGTGACAGCGGACGGTGATAGTCACTACGCCTACATCAAAGACCTTGGCCGACTGATCCGTCCCCAACTCACAGCGCGTGTAGACAGGATATTCATCTGTAAGCGGTGCTTCGCGCACTTTGACAACCGTCCGAACAAGCTCGGTCTGACGGGTGCTCAGCGTCTGGAGGAGCACAGGCGATACTGCTCCGCTTCAGCCCCTATTCGCATGGATACGCCGAGAAAGACTGAAATCAAATTCAGCCATCCAGAGTTCACCCGACGCGAGCGTTTCACCATCTACGCGGACTTTGAGTGTGCTCTACTGCCGACCGCGGAGATGGATGAACAAGTCGACGAGCCGCACGGAGGAGTAGCCACCCACATCCACATCCCATATGCCTTTGCGTACCAGATCATCGACTCGTACGGACTTGAAGAGTTTGAGCCTCGAGTCTACTTCGGGGATGATGCGTCAAAGACATTTATGGAGATGTTGAAAACTGATGTTGAACGATTGTGGAACTTCCTGTACGAAGCAAGAAATCTGCGCCCTGTCCTGACCCCAGCGGAAACGATGCAGTACAACTCGACAGCGAATTGCTACCTCTGTGGATCGCCATTTTCAAGCGAAGACCCAAAGGTTCGTGATCACAACCACGCGCCGCCCTACGAGTTCCGTGGCGCTGCGCACAGATCATGTAACCTACGCTACAGGGAGCAGAGAGTAGTCAACTGCTACTTCCACAACCTCTCCAACTACGACGCTCACTTCATAGTGCGGGAGTTGGCGGTCGACCCTGGTGATGTTGAGGTGTTGGCTCACACGGAAGAGCGGTACATCGCTTTCACGAAGCGGTTCCTGTTCGACCGAGCAGCGGCACCGGTTGGGATGCCAGGGCGTGGAAAAAGACAGCCAGGATTCAGAGTCAGGTTCCTCGACACCTACAGGTTCCTGGCTTTGAGCCTCGCCAGCCTCGCAGCCGCACTTCCACCAGCTCAACTCTTGGAGACGAGGAAGAGATTCCCCGAAGACCACCTCTTCGATCTAGTCCGTAGGAAAGGCGTGTTCCCGTACAACTTTGTAACGTCGAACGCCGTTTTGGAAGATACTACGGAACTGCCTCTGCAGCGAGATTTCCACAACGACCTGACCCTGGAGGACATCACGGATGCAGACTACGAGCATGCTCGCAACGTGTGGGAAACCTTCGGTTGTAGGAACCTCAAGGACTACGCCGAGAAGTACCTGCGCTGTGACATTGCGCTGTTGACTGACGTCTTTGAACGCTTCAGGGACACGTCGATGGCTGAATACGAACTAGACCCTGCGCACTACTACACCCTACCGTCATACGCCTGGGATGTCATGTTAAGGACCTGTGGAGTGGAGCTTGATACGATACAGGACTTTGACATGTACCTCTTCTTCGAGCAAGGCATCAGAGGAGGTATTTCCCAGGCGATCACCAGACACGCCAAGGCCAACCATGATGGATGTCGCCCTGAAGATCGACGACCTGAATAGCCAACGCATCACCTGCTATACTTGGACGCCAACAACCTTTACGGTTGGGCCATGTCCCAGTGTCTTCCACAGGGACACTTCCAATGGCTCAGCCGCGAGGAGATCGCGTCCCTGGATATTGCAGCGTTGGACCCCGAAGGACCCACGGGCTACGTCTTGGAAGTTGACCTTCGCTACCCCGCCCACCTGCACGACCTTCACAAAGATCTCCCTTACTGCTGTGAGACCAAACGTCCGCCAGGAGGGAAATTCAAGAAGCTCGTTACGACTCTGGATGACAAGAAGAACTACATCTGTCATTACAGAATCTTGCAACAGGCACTGGAAAACGGGCTGGAGCTTGCGAACGTGCATCGCGTCATCTCGTTCCGACAGTCTCGGTGGTTAGAGAGCTACATCCTAATGAACACCGAACTGAGGAAGAAGGCCAAGACCAAGTTTGAACAAGACTTTTTCAAGCTTATGAACAATGCGGTCTTCGGCAAGACGATCGAGAATGTTCGCAAGCGAATGAACTCTAAGCTGGTGTGTACGCCGGAGATGTTCAGGAAGTACGTGGCCAAGTCAAACTTCCTGGACCGAACCTACTTCAACGATGATGTCGCCATTGTCCACATGTCGAAAGTCAATATCGTCCTGGACAAACCGTTGTACGTCGGAATGTGTGTCCTCGATCTGAGCAAGTGGCTCATGTACGACTTCCTTCGGAAGATGAAGAACCGCTACGGTGATCGTCTGAAGGTTGACTACATGGACACTGACAGCTTCGTGTTCGACGTCCAGACTGAAGATGTTTATAAGGACATGTTGGAGCATCTGGATGATTTTGACACCAGTGCGTACCCCAGAAACCATCCCTGCTACAGCCCCGTCAACGCAAAAGTCATCGGAAAGTTCAAGGATGAAGCAAACGGACTTCCTCTGCTCGAGTACCTCGGTCTTCGCTCGAAACTTTATTTCATGGACATTGTCGAGTTCGAGGAGAGGACCGAAGATGACGAGTTGCAGGTCATGACAGTGAAGCGCGCCAAGGGAGTCGCTAGAGGTATTGTAAAACACAATTTAACCTCTGACGACTATCGGGAATGCCTCTTCAACGGCGTGTTGAAGAGAACCATCAACACCAGGTTCCAGTCCCGAAACCACCGCGTCTTCACAGTCCAAGTCGACAAGCTATCCTTGAGCTGTAACGATGACAAACGCTACATCCTTCCGGACGGAGTCAACACACTTCCGTGGGGACACATTGACGTTCCACCTCAGCCCGAAGACATCCCTCAAGACGATGAAGAGGCGGAGGATGAGGAGCGTTGAGTGGTTGTGTTATATTGCCAAAGACCCTGACTTGACTTGTAAATTATTTTGAAAAATCTAGTCATTAGTTTGTATCGAGTCTCGTAAAACTTAGAAATGTTCTCCTTTTTTCTTTTTGTTCTAGTCATTAGTTTGTGTCGAGTCTCATTTTTGCTAGTCAATCTCAAATGTTCAGGAGCACATACTCGATGTAAAATATATATATATATATAAGGTGTGTAAATAAATAGCCAAATTGTTTGTATATACATTCGTCTTTTTTTTTCTCCCCTCACATAGTCTTAAGATACAAAAGTAAACTACCAATTCAAATGTATGACTACTTGCTAAAAGTGTAATTGCTAAAGGAGGTGAGGATATGAATGTTTCTTTAGAATCATTGTATGATAGGTATGTCCAAAATTGGGACAGCCCTAGTGTTTTCACAAACACGCATTAGTAGGACTTTCCTACCTGGGTTAGAGTAATTGAAGGGGGGTGTATCGATACACCCCCCTTTGCAGTATATGTTCAAAGCATTACATTCCTCATTTTTCTCAAAATTTGCATTCAATATGTGTCTGACTAATTGCTAAAAGTAAATACTAAAGGATGCGAGGATGGGAAATAATAAGAATATTTATTTTGTATTCTGAGTACACAACTAGTTTATTGAGAAAAAAAATGCAAAATTCAATTGGTATACATTTGTGCAAAGAGTCTTCTGATCAGTGCGTCGTTGTGGCCAGTAGATGAGTGTTCAAAGAGCTGCACAAAGTCCGTCATCTTCATACCGTAGTGGGTGCGGCAGTACAGGAACACAAGGCAGTATTGACCGCAGACCAGAGTGTTGTCACTTTGAATGCGATGCTCGTTGTACAGGTAGCGACGAGCGTTGCGTCTCAGGAATCCTTGGTAGAATTGAAGATGTGGCGGTTGACCGTAGCTGTCAAAGAATTCAATTATTCCTCCTCCTTTGTTAAGGTAGAAAGCGACCCAGTGAGTGCCGTCTTCATTGTGTGGATCAGTGTTCACAATCATAGCAGTAGATGGTGAAATATAATGGGGCAATTGATCCGCAGCGTAGACACCAACATTCTGTGGGGCAATCGATCCGCAGCGTAGACACCAACATTCTGTACGGGCAGTTTAGCCATACACTTTTGTATCTCTAAGGTATTCATTCTACTGTGTCGATGCCACAGTCAGTAGTAGGAGTAGTACTAGTAGCAAAACAAAAGCAGGAACTGGTATCACTCCCACCATCGTCAGCGTCATCATCAGCGTCATCGATATTTGTACTTAGATGTAACCAACCGCGCAATGTGATGCAATTGGTTAGAGCGCATCGTGTGTGAACTGTTCTGTGATGGCGACATCGCACTGCGTTTGTTGATAGTATACTGTTGATTGATGATAGTGATCCGCAGCCAATATCGTTGATATCGATGACATTAGTAGTACAGTGATCCGTGATGAAATTGTATCGTACAAACTCTTTTTTCTCAGCACCTTTGACATAGACAATCGGTCGTTTGGCGATACATGCACGTAACTTTTCCGATCCCTATTCTTGTTTCAGTCTCAATATGCATTATGGCGTACGTGCCAGATGGTACTAACAACGCTTGAAATAAACTGCACACATGTGTTGCGATACATCCAAACACAACAAGTTAGATACATCATTCTAACATTCAGCATCAATTGAAATGTTATGCGTGGTATCATTTCATCTGGTGTAATTTGAGGGAATAACTCGACTACGAACCTTTATCGTATGTTAGTTCATTAACAACGTAACTTGTACATTGACGCATCGATCACTTTTCATGCTTAAGTCACAATGTGCATTATGTTGTATGTGACGACTGGTAATAGCAATGCTTGAAGTAAACTGAGCACATGTGTTGCGTTACGTCTTGTCACAGCAGGTTATATTGCTCATTTCCCCATTCAACATCAATTACAATTGTATGCGTAATCACATTTCACCGGTTGTAATTCAAGTCCGCGTTAACTGTTGTACATCCTCACGCGGTTCGTAAGTGTAACGAGTATTTAGTTTTACATTAAACTTCTCGTATGTCAATCCCAAGTATTCGGTGTTTCAAGAAGTTTGCCTTTCCCTCAAGAATTGTCACTAGCATTATAACATACTCGTTTAATAACCAGATCGCACTTGTAATATTTTTGTATATCGATAAAAATTCCAAGTAATCGAGGTTTGAAAAAGTTCGCACATTGATACAAAAAAAAAAAAAAAAAAAATCCAAGTAAACGATGTTTGAAGACGTTTGAGTTTTCACCATCACACAAGTTCCAATCTTGAGTAATGTCAACCCAAGAAAATGAAAGCTAACAGCATCACGTAGTTGTGTTAAGTTACGATAGGTATAGTTAGGTTTATTAAGACTGTTTCCAGTTAGAAAGGGGAAACATGGAGAGACTTATCTCATCGTTAGGTTACGATATCCAGTGTAAAGTTAGGTCCCTGCATAGAAATAGGAAACGTGGGCAGTTGTATCTCATCCTTAGGTTATGTTATGCTCTGTTAAGTTAGGTTTGTGCTTATAGATAGAAAACATTGTCAGGAGTATCTCGTCGTTAGGTTAAGTCATGCTCTGTTAAGTTAGGTTTGTTGTTGATTATAAAAAAAAAAAAAAATCTGTGCCTCAATGTCGGCGCGCGCAATTAATAATGACTTAACCTAACGACGAGATACTCCTGACAATGTTTTCTATCTATAAGCACAAACCTAACTTAACAGAGCATAACATAACCTAAGGATGAGATACAACTGCCCACGTTTCCTATTTCTATGCAGGGACCTAACTTTACACTGGATATCGTAACCTAACGATGAGATAAGTCTCTCCATGTTTCCCCTTTCTAACTGGAAACAGTCTTAATAAACCTAACTATACCTATCGTAACTTAACACAACTACGTGATGCTGTTAGCTTTCATTTTCTTGGGTTGACATTACTCAAGATTGGAACTTGTGTGATGGTGAAAACTCAAACGTCTTCAAACATCGTTTACTTGGATTTTTTTTTTTTTTTTTTTGTATCAATGTGCGAACTTTTTCAAACCTCGATTACTTGGAATTTTTATCGATATACAAAAATATTACAAGTGCGATCTGGTTATTAAACGAGTATGTTATAATGCTAGTGACAATTCTTGAGGGAAAGGCAAACTTCTTGAAACACCGAATACTTGGGATTGACATACGAGAAGTTTAATGTAAAACTAAATACTCGTTACACTTACGAACCGCGTGAGGATGTACAACAGTTAACGCGGACTTGAATTACAACCGGTGAAATGTGATTACGCATACAATTGTAATTGATGTTGAATGGGGAAATGAGCAATATAACCTGCTGTGACAAGACGTAACGCAACACATGTGCTCAGTTTACTTCAAGCATTGCTATTACCAGTCGTCACATACAACATAATGCACATTGTGACTTAAGCATGAAAAGTGATCGATGCGTCAATGTACAAGTTACGTTGTTAATGAACTAACATACGATAAAGGTTCGTAGTCGAGTTATTCCCTCAAATTACACCAGATGAAATGATACCACGCATAACATTTCAATTGATGCTGAATGTTAGAATGATGTATCTAACTTGTTGTGTTTGGATGTATCGCAACACATGTGTGCAGTTTATTTCAAGCGTTGTTAGTACCATCTGGCACGTACGCCATAATGCATATTGAGACTGAAACAAGAATAGGGATCGGAAAAGTTACGTGCATGTATCGCCAAACGACCGATTGTCTATGTCAAAGGTGCTGAGAAAAAAGAGTTTGTACGATACAATTTCATCACGGATCACTGTACTACTAATGTCATCGATATCAACGATATTGGCTGCGGATCACTATCATCAATCAACAGTATACTATCAACAAACGCAGTGCGATGTCGCCATCACAGAACAGTTCACACACGATGCGCTCTAACCAATTGCATCACATTGCGCGGTTGGTTACATCTAAGTACAAATATCGATGACGCTGATGATGACGCTGACGATGGTGGGAGTGATACCAGTTCCTGCTTTTGTTTTGCTACTAGTACTACTCCTACTACTGACTGTGGCATCGACACAGTAGAATGAATACCTTAGAGATACAAAAGTGTATGGCTAAACTGCCCGTACAGAATGTTGGTGTCTACGCTGCGGATCGATTGCCCCACAGAATGTTGGTGTCTACGCTGCGGATCAATTGCCCCATTATATTTCACCATCTACTGCTATGATTGTGAACACTGATCCACACAATGAAGACGGCACTCACTGGGTCGCTTTCTACCTTAACAAAGGAGGAGGAATAATTGAATTCTTTGACAGCTACGGTCAACCGCCACATCTTCAATTCTACCAAGGATTCCTGAGACGCAACGCTCGTCGCTACCTGTACAACGAGCATCGCATTCAAAGTGACAACACTCTGGTCTGCGGTCAATACTGCCTTGTGTTCCTGTACTGCCGCACCCACTACGGTATGAAGATGACGGACTTTGTGCAGCTCTTTGAACACTCATCTACTGGCCACAACGACGCACTGATCAGAAGACTCTTTGCACAAATGTATACCAATTGAATTTTGCATTTTTTTTCTCAATAAACTAGTTGTGTACTCAGAATAAAAAATAAATATTCTTATTATTTCCCATCCTCGCATCCTTTAGTATTTACTTTTAGCAATTAGTCAGACACATATTGAATGCAAATTTTGAGAAAAATGAGGAATGTAATGCTTTGAACATATACTGCAAAGGGGGGTGTATCGATACACCCCCCTTCAATTACTCTAACCCAGGTAGGAAAGTCCTACTAATGCGTGTTTGTGAAAACACTAGGGCTGTCCCAATTTTGGACATACCTATCATTCAATGATTCTAAAGAAACATTCATATCCTCACCTCCTTTAGCAATTACACTTTTAGCAAGTAGTCATACATTTGAATTGGTAGTTTACTTTTGTATCTTAAGACTATGTGAGGGGAGAAAAAAAAAGACGAATGTATATACAAACAATTTGGCTATTTATTTACACACCTTATATATATATATTTTACATCGAGTATGTGCTCCTGAACATTTGAGATTGACTAGCAAAAATGAGACTCGACACAAACTAATGACTAGAACAAAAATAAAAAAGGAGAACATTTCTAAGTTTTACGAGACTCGATACAAACTAATGACTAGATTTTTCAAAATAATTTACAAGTCAAGTCAGGGTCTTTGGCAATATAACACAACCACTCAACGCTCCTCATCCTCCGCCTCTTCATCGTCTTGAGGGATGTCTTCGGGCTGAGGTGGAACGTCAATGTGTCCCCACGGAAGTGTGTTGACTCCGTCCGGAAGGATGTAGCGTTTGTCATCGTTACAGCTCAAGGATAGCTTGTCGACTTGGACTGTGAAGACGCGGTGGTTTCGGGACTGGAACCTGGTGTTGATGGTTCTCTTCAACACGCCGTTGAAGAGGCATTCCCGATAGTCGTCAGAGGTTAAATTGTGTTTTACAACACCTCTAGCGACTCCCTTGGCGCGCTTCACTGTCATGACCTGCAACTCGTCATCTTCGGTCCTCTCCTCGAACTCGACAATGTCCATGAAATAAAGTTTCGAGCGAAGACCGAGGTACTCGAGCAGAGGAAGTCCGTTTGCTTCATCCTTGAACTTTCCGATGACTTTTGCGTTGACGGGGCTGTAGCAGGGATGGTTTCTGGGGTACGCACTGGTGTCAAAATCATCCAGATGCTCCAACATGTCCTTATAAACATCTTCAGTCTGGACGTCGAACACGAAGCTGTCAGTGTCCATGTAGTCAACCTTCAGACGATCACCGTAGTGGTTCTTCATCTTCCGAAGGAAGTCGTACATGAGCCACTTGCTCAGATCGAGGACACACATTCCGACGTACAACGGTTTGTCCAGGACGATATTGACTTTCGACATGTGGACAATGGCGACATCATCGTTGAAGTAGGTTCGGTCCAGGAAGTTTGACTTGGCCACGTACTTCCTGAACATCTCCGGCGTACACACCAGCTTAGAGTTCATTCGCTTGCGAACATTCTCGATCGTCTTGCCGAAGACCGCATTGTTCATAAGCTTGAAAAAGTCTTGTTCAAACTTGGTCTTGGCCTTCTTCCTCAGTTCGGTGTTCATTAGGATGTAGCTCTCTAACCACCGAGACTGTCGGAACGAGATGACGCGATGCACGTTCGCAAGCTCCAGCCCGTTTTCCAGTGCCTGTTGCAAGATTCTGTAATGACAGATGTAGTTCTTCTTGTCATCCAGAGTCGTAACGAGCTTCTTGAATTTCCCTCCTGGCGGACGTTTGGTCTCACAGCAGTAAGGGAGATCTTTGTGAAGGTCGTGCAGGTGGGCGGGGTAGCGAAGGTCAACTTCCAAGACGTAGCCCGTGGGTCCTTCGGGGTCCAACGCTGCAATATCCAGGGACGCGATCTCCTCGCGGCTGAGCCATTGGAAGTGTCCCTGTGGAAGACACTGGGACATGGCCCAACCGTAAAGGTTGTTGGCGTCCAAGTATAGCAGGTGATGCGTTGGCTCTTCAGGTCGTCGATCTTCAGGGCGACATCCATCATGGTTGGCCTTGGCGTGTCTGGTGATCGCCTGGGAAATACCTCCTCTGATGCCTTGCTCGAAGAAGAGGTACATGTCAAAGTCCTGTATCGTATCAAGCTCCACTCCACAGGTCCTTAACATGACATCCCAGGCGTATGACGGTAGGGTGTAGTAGTGCGCAGGGTCTAGTTCGTATTCAGCCATCGACGTGTCCCTGAAGCGTTCAAAGACGTCAGTCAACAGCGCAATGTCACAGCGCAGGTACTTCTCGGCGTAGTCCTTGAGGTTCCTACAACCGAAGGTTTCCCACACGTTGCGAGCATGCTCGTAGTCTGCATCCGTGATGTCCTCCAGGGTCAGGTCGTTGTGGAAATCTCGCTGCAGAGGCAGTTCCGTAGTATCTTCCAAAACGGCGTTCGACGTTACAAAGTTGTACGGGAACACGCCTTTCCTACGGACTAGATCGAAGAGGTGGTCTTCGGGGAATCTCTTCCTCGTCTCCAAGAGTTGAGCTGGTGGAAGTGCGGCTGCGAGGCTGGCGAGGCTCAAAGCCAGGAACCTGTAGGTGTCGAGGAACCTGACTCTGAATCCTGGCTGTCTTTTTCCACGCCCTGGCATCCCAACCGGTGCCGCTGCTCGGTCGAACAGGAACCGCTTCGTGAAAGCGATGTACCGCTCTTCCGTGTGAGCCAACACCTCAACATCACCAGGGTCGACCGCCAACTCCCGCACTATGAAGTGAGCGTCGTAGTTGGAGAGGTTGTGGAAGTAGCAGTTGACTACTCTCTGCTCCCTGTAGCGTAGGTTACATGATCTGTGCGCAGCGCCACGGAACTCGTAGGGCGGCGCGTGGTTGTGATCACGAACCTTTGGGTATTCGCTTGAAAATGGCGATCCACAGAGGTAGCAATTCGCTGTCGAGTTGTACTGCATCGTTTCCGCTGGGGTCAGGACAGGGCGCAGATTTCTTGCTTCGTACAGGAAGTTCCACAATCGTTCAACATCAGTTTTCAACATCTCCATAAATGTCTTTGACGCATCATCCCCGAAGTAGACTCGAGGCTCAAACTCTTCAAGTCCGTACGAGTCGATGATCTGGTACGCAAAGGCATATGGGATGTGGATGTGGGTGGCTACTCCTCCGTGCGGCTCGTCGACTTGTTCATCCATCTCCGCGGTCGGCAGTAGAGCACACTCAAAGTCCGCGTAGATGGTGAAACGCTCGCGTCGGGTGAACTCTGGATGGCTGAATTTGATTTCAGTCTTTCTCGGCGTATCCATGCGAATAGGGGCTGAAGCGGAGCAGTATCGCCTGTGCTCCTCCAGACGCTGAGCACCCGTCAGACCGAGCTTGTTCGGACGGTTGTCAAAGTGCGCGAAGCACCGCTTACAGATGAATATCCTGTCTACACGCGCTGTGAGTTGGGGACGGATCAGTCGGCCAAGGTCTTTGATGTAGGCGTAGTGACTATCACCGTCCGCTGTCACGTACAAAAGGTCGCAATGGTCTTCGCGCTCCTGCCTACAGATCTTCAAGGGAAAGACGGTGTCCTGATACTTTGGTTGTCCGTTAGGTTTCTGACCCACGCGCGTGTGATCAATACCATAGACGTTGATGCTGATGTTGTTTGTCCGCTCAAACGTCTTGATACTTTTCAGAGCAACGGGGAATTGAAGGCCGGTCCAATCGTATCGGGCGATGATGTCATCGGTGTACGATGCCGGTCTTTTAGGGTCCTCTCGAACAAACTTGCCCAGGACAGCATACATAAAACACCGCTCATCGGTGTTCGATACGTTGACGACTGCTTTGGTGTTCTCCAGAGACGTAGGCAGTGGGAGCCAAGCTCGACCATCTTCACCTAGAGGAGTGTACTCGTTGATACCGACCTCCAAATCACGAACGCGAAGGTATGTCCACCCGGAGCCGATATGATCACACTCAGCCTTCTCTCTGATAAGCTTCGCAAAAGCTGTTGTGATGTACTGGTTCAGGTCCGAGGTCGCCGTCAGCGGAGTCATCTTCGTCTTGAAGTTGCGCAGGCAGGTGTTGTTGTGCACATTTTTGAACTCACACTCCAGCTTCAAGTTGACCTTAATGCTGCGGTGTTTCGCCAAGGTGTTCTCAAGCAACTCCGTAAGGCTCACAATCAACAACGCCATCACTTCTCCGATTGTGACGAGATTCTCCATCGGTCGCTGCAGACGGTAGGTTAGGAGGCGGTTGCGGAAACCCCGTTGAATAAGTGAGAACACGGGGTTTGGCTGTCCTGCTCCAGTCATCTCAACATCATCGGGTTGTTGGTGTGTGCTCGTACCGGGTTGTGGCTCCGTGCTCGGACCTGGCTGGGGTTCATCCTGTTCCATGGCTGCTCGGTTCCGGATCAGGTCCTTCATGATCGGGCAAGAGAACCGCTCATGATGGTCCTTGTTGAACAGCTTGTTGAACTCCTGACCGCAGTATGCGCAAGGGAATCTCCGTTCTTGGCCATCACCGTGAAATTGATTGGTGTGGCGACGAAGGTTGTCTTCCCTCTTAAACTCGGCGCCGCATGTGACGCAAAGGAACCTGCGGACTCTGCTGTGGGTTGATTCCACATGTCGACGCAGGTTTCTTTCACGACGGAAACGACGACCGCATTCATGGCAGGTGTGGTGGTCAGGACCCGGACCTTCATCTGAAAATAAAAATAAAAACAAATTAGGATAAATGAAGATACAAATTCCCCTCTCTCTCGAGAATCACATTTCAAAGTTAAGTTTGTTAAATCAAAATAGCAATCATTAAACAGGGAAGAAGTAATCTTCTGTACTGTTTGTCTACATTGATGATCCTGGGTTCAAAGCAAAGGATGTAGCTGCAATAATGAGCTACGCCAACCCTAAAGAAGCCTTATGTGTTAGGGGGAGCGAAAATCTCCCCCTAGTAATTAAATCAATAGTACATCAGTTGGCAAACACCCGAGGTCTCATTCTTGTTCTAGTCTTCAACAATTCCTTACGTATGGGGGAGCAAAAATCTCCCCCTAAGCCATTTTGTGTTAGGGGGAGCGAAAATCTCCCCCCTAACAATTAAATCAGTTGAACACCAGTTGTCACGGTCTCATTCTTCTTCAGGAACCTAGTTAAATAGTTAAAAAAGAAGGTAAATATTCACTAGGGAAAAATGTTATTTTAATGTAGATTCTCACCTTCAACGGAGTGTTGATTGACACCGGCAGTCGTCTGCGGTGCAACAATCGCCTCCCGGGGTGGAACGACGAGGTGATTCGCTCCCATGTGCCGCTCTAAGGCCCCCTGGTCTGCGAATGTGGCTCGACAAAGCCGACATGCAGCTTCTCCATCTGCAAACGCACAAAACGATTAGATTGAGAAATGATTAACACCTGTCTTAGTTTAGTGTACTTGATGGGGGGTGTATCGATACACCCCCCTTCAAGTGCTCCAACCCAAAGCATTCACTGGTAGTTAACTTGTCCGCAGGCACTGATGGGCTAGCTCTGTTGGTTGTAGCGTTACCCTGCTCAACTCTTGTATTAATTATCAAAAGTACGTCATGTGGGTACTCAAAATACTCGGCTTGAAGAGGGGATTCCGAAAATGCATTAAAAAAAGAGGGTCAAGTTCAAGGTCATCATCAGGTTAGCCCAAAGTGGTCGATATGGGTACTCAAAATACTCGGCTTGAAGAGGGGATTCCGAAAATGCATTAAAAAAAAAGAGGGTCAAGTTCAAGTTCAAGGTCATCATCAGGTTAGCCCAAAGTGGTCGATGTGGGTACTCAAATGACTCGGCTTGAAGAGGGGATTCCAAAAATGCATTAAAAAAAAGAAGGTCAGGTTCAAGGTCATCATCAGGTTTGCCCAAAGTGGTCGATGTGGGTACTCAAATGACTCGTCTTGACTAGACGAGCAAGAAACTGCAATCAGAATTCAGATCCGACCCATGGTAGCCCAGACCCATTACCCCCCCCCCCCGAGGTCTCGTCTGTGACACTTTACCCCCCCCCAAGGAGGTCTTGTCTGTGGCACTTTTGCCCCCCCCCCGAGGTTAGGGTCATACTTGGGGGGGGGGTAAATATTTTTGAAGTATGTCATATGGGTACTCTGGTGACTTGACTTGATGGTTCGAACGATAGCATAAGTTATTAACATTATATAAATATAGTCATGTAATTTTAATTTTTTTTTTACACAGCTCTATATTCGCACAGAATACCTAAAGCTGTTAAATAAAAAGAAGACTTTTATCACACTCCGGTTATACTGCATAACATATTCCTATATTACTAACATTTAAGTCTGATTAAAACAATAATGCAACACACAATGACGTACCTTGCTGGGGTGGGACGAATCCACCGTGGAATTCTGCGTAGTGCTTCATACTGTGTCTGCGCGGGAACGTGCAGCCGCAAATGACGCATTGGTGTGAGTCGTTCATCTTGAATATGGATTATAAAGTTTCGACAATCACAAACAATACAGCACAACACGAACGTTTTAAATAGTTCAAAGATGCTGGACGAATATCACAAATGAAATCAGCAACTAACAAAAATCACGTAGAACGGAGCAGGATCGGACTAACACGTCTACACGCACTGAACTCTCGAACTGAACTGACGGAGGGCTGGCGATGTGGGGTGACGCTCCCCACTAATGGATTTCGGAGAAGGCCGGGGCAATAAATCTCAACCGCTGTCAGGGGTAAAAGCAACCCTCCTCTAATTGAATTCGATACGGGGGGGACTATAATGGGTTCCTAGAAGGGTCGGGTGCAGCTGCTTCCCAGACCGGTCTCGACTCACCGGTCTTTTGTGCGAACATCTGCTGCGTCGACGTTTGTCGCCTAGACAAAAAATCACGACAGCTGTCAGGGGTAAAAGCAACCCTCCTCTAATGTAATTCGATACAGGCGGACTATAATGGGTTCCCGGAAGGGTCGGGCGCAGCTGCTTCCGAGGTTAGGTTAGGTTAGGTTGGGGGGGGGGGCTCCTCCTGATTGATGTACCGGGGGGGGGGCTCCTCCTGAAACGAAAAAAAAAATTTGCATATTAATTAGGGTAATTAAAAAATTTGCATATTAATTAGGGTAATTAAAAATTTGCATATTAATTAGGGTAATTAAAAAAAAATTTGCATACTAATTAGGGGGGGGGGCTCCTCGGGGGGGGGGGCGCTCCTCCTGGCTCCTCCTGCCCCAGAACACTCCATTTATCCCTACTACCAACGTTGGTTTTTTTTTTACGTTGAAGGAACGCTTAATGCGCGAACCCAAAGGAACAGTGTGGGACTCCCTCTTACGAGGTATACCCACTAAACCTCCTACGGAGCCGCGGGGAAAAAACCAGGCCGGAACCCTTATCGGACAACTTCGGCACTGGCCCGCGTGTCTTGCGCCCAGACGGGTCACGTCACCGTTTCGGGAAACTTAGAGGTCACCTAAGCATCCCTCGTCTCGCTTTCCCCGAAGAACGGATTGCACGAAGAGCGCAACCGCTCTCCAGGAGTCTTCATTTCGAAGCATCGCCCCCACCACGACGTCCGGGGACAGATCGCCGACAGCAGAGACGAGCCTCCTCCTGTCTTCAGCGAAACGACTGCACCGGAAGAAAGTATGATGAGCATCATCCACCTCCTCCGGGCAGTAACTACACTGAGGTGACCTCACCATCCCCATGCGGAAAAGGTATTCCCTGAAGTACCCGTGGCCCGTCAGGAATTGACACAAGAAAAAGTCAATTTCCCCAAATGCACGGCTCAACCACGGGCTTATGTCTCTGATGAGACGAAACGTCCATCACCCTTCCAGTCCACCGTTCCACCGCTCTTGCCAAACTCGCAGAGTTTCGAGTCTGGCTTCCACAGCAGCTTGGTCTCTTCCGAGATCAGGGGCACGGCGAAAGATGTTCTGCCTCTCAGCGGCGAGCAGATCAAGGGGATACACTCCAGCCACAACCATTACAGCCAGTCCAGACACAGTGCGATACGCACAGGCAACCCTAAGAGCCGCCCTGCGCTGAACGGATAGAATTCTCTTGCTGTGTTTTTTGACTCTCATGGCACCCGCCCACACTTCTGCGCCGTAGAGGAGAGTGACGTTGACGGTGGACATGAGAAGTCGCCTCTTGCTGGAACTCGGGCCTCCGACGTTCCCCATCAATCTGCTGAGTGACAGAACAACCCTCGTCGCCTTGTTGCAAACCGCCTGGATGTGCTCCCACCATGTGAGGCGGCGGTCGAGCACCACTCCCAGATACTTCGCCGCAGTCTTCGTCTGGACCTCCACGTCACCAACAGTCATAGGGATTACTGTTTGGATTCTCCGTCGCGTGAGCATGACGATCTCGGTCTTGGCGACCGCCAGCTCGAGTCCATGACCGCTCATCCATCTGTTGACCCGAAACATCACCTGGTTGAGGCGAAGCTGGGCCACCTCCGGATTCCGAGCCGTGATGACTGCGGCTACATCGTCTGCGTAGCCCACGAGATAGACTTGTGGTGGCATCTCGAGGCGGAGCACTCCGTCATATGCCACGTTCCAAAGGTCAGGGCCAAGGATCGACCCTTGTGCCGCGCCGGCGGTGACCACTTTGGAACGGACCCCTGCTTCTGTGCTATATAGCAGCCTGCGCTCCTTCAGGTAGTCCTGTACCACGACCAAGAGATAGTCGAGTACCCTGAAGTCCCGCTGCAACGCCTCGAGCATGTCCACCCAACGGGCCGAGTTAAAAGTGTTTTTAACGTCCAGGGTAACCAGCAGCACGATCGGCCTGGCCTGATGGCAGGCCGTGTCAGCCCGCTGGACGGCGCCCAGGACTTCAGCCACGGCATTCAAGCGCATGTAGCGCACACCGTTGGTGGAAACGTTGGCTAATGGTGGGTCGGTGTTTCCGGGACAAGCCAACCGTTGCCTGTTTTTATGCGGTTGGACCAACCTAAATTATTATTGTGAACCAACGTTGGTTAATTGTTGTATAAATACAATCATTGTGAGTTGGAGTCTCCACAATAAGCCAACTGTTGCCCAACCATTCTTCACGTGGATGGGCAAACCGAAATTAATATTTTTGGATTATTGTTTGTCAATCGTGGCTTGGAGTTTCCACATCAAGCCAACCGCTGCCCAACTGTTTGTCATGCGGTTTGGCCAACTGAAATTGCCATAGTTAGTTCTTTGTTTTCCAAATAAGTGTTACGTCCTGTGTCTCAAGAATCAAGAAGTTTATTTGCCACTAATAATACTACTTCGTATTGTAACATATATAATAACATTTTATTTACTATTTTCAATATAAATATATTTTAATTAATAAAAACATGTAATCAATTTTACCTCTAAAATAAGGAAAAAATATCCTAAATACCACCTTAAAATCAATGAATCGGAATTACAGGACATTTAAGGAATAATATATATACTTAAAATAACTAACGTCTCAGCACCATTTTTACTAAAAACCTGAAACTAGGGATAAGCATGCAACATGAGAGTTTTGTCCAAGACGTGTAGGTCGTAGTCAATTAATTAATTGGTCACTATAGATCCAGTCTATCGTCCAATACTTATGAGTCAAAATGGCCGAGAGGGTTAAGGGTGCGCCCTACCCAGATTGAATTCATTGTTGTTTAGCGCCGCGCCGGCGCCGCCAACAAGCAGGGCCATGCATATTTACGCTTGAAGACCATTTTGTTCTCCTCAGTTACACTGGTATTTTACAGATTTTTACTAAACTATCGGCAATTTCTCCCTCTTTTCAGATTCCAATCTATAATTCTTTTGTTTCCTTTTTCCAAAATCATTTTTCCCAGGAAGCTTTAGAAAAACCTTAATTTTAAAACCTTACCAATGGCCTACCACTTAGTTTGAATTAAAAACGATTTTTAAAACAGGATTATAGATGAACATTTAGTGAATGAAATAAAAACAAATTATTTCAATTTGGTTAACAATTGAGCCTACAATGTGGGAGATGCAAAACCCTTACTGTTGGAGGTGCGTATGGAAGGCAGGTAGGGCGAACCCTTAAAGTAGCTATTTTAATTAAAATTAAGCGTTTCGCAAAAGAAAGTTTCATAACGTCAAGCTATAACCAGAAACACTAATCCACTCTAATCAAATTCAAATCCTTTATTGATTTTGCCCATAATTAGTACAGTACATTTTTACTTTCTCCCCCTATACGTAGTATATGAAGAAAGTATTGTTTTCGTCAACATTTTTGAATTTGAGTTGATAGTGGAAATATTCGTTTTGGTGCTCCCTGAACCCAAAAAAGTGATTTTTATGTGATGTCTGTGTGTCTATCTGTCTGTCTGTATGGATGTATACAGAGCTAGAGCCCTAACTAATGGTCTGATTTTTATGAAATTTGGTATGTAGGTACTAATCCACAATATCTCCAGGTTTTCTTTCATTTTTTGGAATTTTTGATTTTTAAGGGTAATTATCCCCCCAAAACCGCCAAAAAAATAAAAAAATCAAGAGTTCCCAAAAACAGCTCTAACGATTTTGATTAAACTTTAGTCGTTTGTAGAAATTTAGTTTTCCAACAAAATGACACCACCCGCATTTCTGTAAAAATTCAGGTTCAGAAATTACAAGACTAAAAATTTCAAAAATTCAATTTTTTTGGATTTTTTATAAAAAAACATAAATATCAAAATATTACTATTCACCATTAAAAAGAGCTAAAAAAACTAATTAATTTAGTATTTTGAATTGCTATTCTACGATTACTGGTTGCGGAAAAAATTTTCATTTTAATTTTGTGGTAAACGCAGTACGCTGTCCAATGTTATTCTTATGGGGAATAAAAAATTACTATTTCTCTCTTATTTGTTGATCAATTTCGTTCAAACTTGATATCCTTGTCAAATTAGCACTGACCAACAGAGGAAATTCGAAATATGTTGCCCCTTAACCCTGGGGGGGAATAGGGGGCATTTCCCTCTTAAAACCACGTGTGTAGCGATGGATTCTGTAGTGCCTCCTAAACAGGGATTTGGGTAGATATTTTTCAAAACAACTTGTTTACAAGATTTTCTGTACATTCAACCGTGCTTTGTATTCTATATTTACTATATAAAAAGTAATTTATTCATTAAAGTTGTGCTATAAGGGAGAAAGTATGTTTCAGTTTCCTGATACCGTTTATTACATGTCATATAACAACAAACATTGTAAATAAACAACAACAAAATATATACATTAAGTCTCAGTTCTGGGTCTTCTATTGGTTGATAGGCTCTTGCCTTTCCTATTGTCCATGCACTTTTGTATGAAATCACACACACTTTACCATTTAACACTTCATAAAGGATATAAACTTATAAAATATAGAACATTTCAAATTTATTTGGTAGTTTTATATCAATCCATCTCGAGTAGGAGTGAGTTCTATAACTAGACGTTCTAAAACTACGTTTTGAAACAGATTTTTTAAAACTAAAAACTTTATGTTTTGAAACTTTAGGTACCTTATGAACACTGCATATTTACAACATTATAATTAGGAACTGGACGTTTTGAAACTTCACGATTTGAAACCACTAAATAAGAAACTAAAGAAAGTAGCCACTTTAATTTATGTTTTTGCTATGAAATAGCCCCACTCAAAAGTTGTTGCATTGAAAACATTTTATAAAAATATATTTAAAATGAAAAAAATATTTTGTTGTTAATTTCAATTTGTTTTAGTAAAATTACAATCACTTTTGAAGCTAGCAGATATAACAGTTATAATTTAAAGTGATGCGTCAGGTCATGGAGCTGTCAGCTAGAGGCACTGGTACATTTGTTGGGATATATTGAAGTGATGCGTCAGGTCATGGAGCTGTCAGCTAGAGGCACTGGTACATTTGTTGGGATATATTGAAGTGATGCGTCAGGTCATGGAGCTGTCAGCTAGAGGCACTGGTACATTTGTTGGGGTATATTGAAGTGATGCGTCAGGTCATGGAGCTGTCAGCTAGAGGCACTGGTACATTTGTTGGGATATATTGAAGTGATGCGTCAGGTCATGGAGCTGTCAGCTAGAGGCACTGGTACATTTGTTGGGATATATTGAAGTGATGCGTCAGGTCATGGAGCTGTCAGCTAGAGGCACTGGTACATTTGTTGGGATATATTGAAGTGATGCGTCAGGTCATGGAGCTGTCAGCTAGAGGCACTGGTACATTTGTTGGGATATATTTAAGTAATCTTATATCCTAGAACATTGTATTTATGAATTTGTTATCAACAAATAAATTTGGTTTTATGTTAATCTTAAAATTAACCCCTCAAACTCTAAGGTTTTAAAAATACAGACAAGTTAGTACATTTAATTTCTTATACTGTCAGCCACCGGTACGTCTACCTTACACACTTTTTAATTATTTTATTACCAGAAAACTAATTAAAGTGAGCGCAGATTGAGAGATTTAAAAAATTCTTCTTACTTTTATCCAACATATACTCAACAATTTATGTTTTGGTTAAATTTGGTATTAAAAGATAGGACACTTCATAATTAAAAACAAACTTTTAGTTTGATCTGTTAAAAAGATATCCTAATAACCAGGAACCTACTTAATGTGAGCGCGGGGTTGAGAGTTCTCTATAATTCTTCTTAGTTAGTATTATTTTGATACAATATGTTTTACTCAAAAATTGTTAAATTTAGTTTGAGAAGAACGATAGTTTAATAGTACACTCGATCATAAACACTTTATACTGGCCAAGAACCTAATTAAAGTAAGCGCGGGTTGAAAGTTTTTAAAATATATATATAAATATATGTATTAATTACAACTAGTTGTCCTGCTGCTCGAATCGGGGCTTCATAGAGCCCGCTCGAATCCGGGCAAATTTGTACCCAACGAAAGGTTACTTCAGTTGTAAACAAACAGAACAAAACAACATCTGATATTAAAACGGATGCTAACATCTGAGAATAATGCGGATAACGTACTTTCAATCAACACGTAGTTTAGACTTCCGTCGTCGGATAGCGCCTCTGTTCGGAAAATTCAGCCCTTTACTGAATTTATGAGATGCCGTTTCTTAAAATTCTGAGACATATTGGCAAATCTACGTAAAAATTCCTTTAATTTGACACCTCAAACGTTAAAATCCGTCCAGCCATTATAGAGTTATGACTGTGAAGAAAAAAACCCTAGCGGATTAATAAATAGGATTATAAATTCGAGCAAGTCATTAGGAACACGGACATGAGCAGGCCATTCGGATAAAGAAGTTCAAATATTGTCCAAGAACGTATAATTAAAATGAGCGCATGTCGATAGTTTTCAACAACTCTTCTAAGTTTCTATTCCATTTATTATATACAAATGTAATGTATATGGTAATATTTGGTATCAAAAACTTGAGAATTAAATTTAAAATAAAAAAATCATTTGGCCACAGAGCAATTATCCTAGAAACATTTTTAATTCAACTAAGCGTGCGACACATTTTTTCTTTTCTATCTCATCCTAATCGGCAGCTCTTTTGCCAGTTAAGAGAGGGTGTGCCTGGCTTCATCAGCCCTTATGTTAAAGCATTGACACTTCCTCTCCAGTAATGATTTCTCCATGGCCAAAGGTCAAAGTTGTTTATTAAATAAATCTAACCAGCGATAACTGTAAAATTGACGAGCTAAAAAAATAGTAATAACAAATGTCAAAGGGCAAAAGCGGTCGCGGTAGAGATATCTGATGTAGCGCAGCGACTCTGGCGGCCTGATGACTGATGAGGTGTGGAGAATCAATTTACAACTAATAAATCTGATTAACTGGGTTTGTAACAGATCTACTGTGGTTGTATTCAACCAGCCAGCGAATGACTGACCAAGAATTCGAGATAAAATATTCGATCAAAACTACATATAAACTTAACACATAAACGTGTTTTACAATTAAGCCTTCTTTGATTACGATATTACAGTTTACATTTTTATATGACCATTTTTTTATAATTGAATAATTTATTTCAGGTATACTAATTTTATACTCAGGTAGGCCTGAATTTATGTATGTATGTGTTCTACAGAAAACGTTTCAACTGCCATCTTAATTGTAGCCACATTAAACTCAAGATTTAGCGAATTCCCCCTATAGGGAAGAAGCTATTACCGTAGACGGCATGATAAGACCTAGGCTCGGGACCATGATAACTTTTCGTTTTGAGGTCCCCAGATGCCAAAATCACCATCCCTTCAAAACTGTACAAAACGTGTGGGTGCAATAACTCTCGTAAAAATGGTCCGATTTTGATGAAATCTAGTACAAACATGTAAAGCAATATTTATGAATTTAAGTTCGAAAACCAGCCAGATCGCTTCATCCAAAGGGGTATTTTGGGGGGGGAGGGTTTGGTATCCCAAAAATGTTTGTTTTTTTGAGTTTTTTACATTATCATATTTTAGTAAATCAAATTTTATGTTTCACCATTGAGTTCCGTTAAAAAACAAACAATTAGGTGTTTTCATCATTGCTCTACGTCAATTGGTTACAGAGATATTGAAAGAGCTAAACACAATAAGTTGTCCAATGTTATTCTTATGGAGAATAAGACAAATTGTATATTTCGTCTATTTATCAACTTATCCTGACAATACTTCGAATATGGCTTCATATTGTTGTGGTCTATTGATATTTGCACAAAAAACGATTTTCCCCGATAGTTCTCGCAGCAGCAAACCTGCGTACTCAGCCCCATGTTATTCTTATGGAGAATATGTAAAATGTTTTCCCTGTAAATTATAAACATAAATTAATAAAATTTGGTATGTGGCTTTACCTTGTTGAGTTATATTGATATTTGTATAAAAACTTATTTTTTGTGTTCCTTGCTTCAGGAAACATGAATACTCAGCCGCCATGTTATTCTTATGGAGAATAATTAAAATGTCATAAATCGTTTATTTATGAATGTATATTGATGAAACTTGGTATGTGGCTTTATTTGATATTAAGATACACATATATGCATTGGAAATTCGCTGAGTATGCAGGTTTGCTGCTATGGGGGTATTGTTTTAGGAGCGAGATCTAGGTACTTGCCTACTTAACCTATTATTACGCTTGATGTGTCATATCTAAAAAATCAAAACTATTGATGAAAGCAATACTTCTAGCTCTTTCCCCATTTAGTATCTTAGTAAATTGAGTAAGTAAAACATGTAAAAAACTCTTAATAATCGAAGTAGGCCTAAGATTAGTTCGTTGACAAGTTGAATAAGTTAATAACCTAAAAAAACTCATGCAGATACCATGGATTAATATTCATTTGTAGCTAATTAATTAATTTATAGCAAATCTTATGAAAATTGGCCCATTGGAGTGGTGTCAAATTCCAGACAAATATACCGATGAGACATCACCGTAAAATAATTTTTGTGTTCAGGGAGCATCAAAAGAAAAATTTCCACTGATAATTCAAATTCGCAAAAATTTTGAAGAAAAATGCCTTTGCGTAGGGGAGGAACTAAAATAATAGAAGAATTACTAGTAGCCCGTACCGGCTTCGCTCGCGATCATAGTGCAATATTATATTTGAAAAGTTAGATACATTTTTGTTAAAACACTTCAGCATGTGGGGGGGGGGCCGAGCTTTGCTTGAAAAGCTAGTCACTTTGTTCTAAATGCCTATCTTCACGGTTCCTCTCCAATGCGAGCATATTTACGTTGTTTATTTGCTTGTTTCGTTTTATATTGGACATGTAAATTTAAACATGTAGAATTTTTAAGGGTTCTAGAAATGTATACATATCTTAGTAAACTATAAATTACATTTATTTATATATTGGTTCTAATCACTATTCTCACAAAAACCACATGCTGGTACTTATCAAGTGACTGTAATTTTTACAATTGACTGGCTGTTTTTGAACAGCTGTTAAGATTCTTTTTTTTTATATTAAGCTTATGCTTTATATTTAAGCTTTTTTTTATGTTAGCTTTATATTAAATTATTCTATATAGGCTAAATTTTTAAGGGTTCTAGAAATGTATACATATCTTAGTAAACTATAAATTACATTTATTTATATATTGGTTCTAATCACTATTCTCACAAAAACCACATGCTGGTACTTATCAAGTGACTGTAAATTTTACAATTGACTGGTTGTTTTTGAACAGCTGTTAAGATTCTTTTGTTTTTAGCGAATTTCCCCTATAGGGAAGAAGCTATTACCGTAGTCGGCATGGTAAGACCTAGGCCCGGGACCATGATAACTTTTCGTTTTAAGGGCCCCAGACCCTAAAAGCACCATTCGTTCGAAACTGTATGTGTGTGTGTGTGTGTGTGTGTGTGTGTGTGTGTGTGTGTGTGTGTGTATACGTGAGCACGATAACTCTCGTAAAAATTATCCGATTTTAATGAAATCTTTATATTATATAATTCTGTAAGCGAAATTTTTAAGTCAAAATTGTGGGAGATATATTAAATTAATCGCAAATTGCAGGATGATGGGAGACGGCTCAAATTAAAGGTCTTGATTCCAGGGGCTCGGGAAAATAGCAGTATTTCTATAAAGTTACCAGCAAACGAGAAACAACGTAAAATATTTCCCATAAGAAAAGCATGGGGATTAAAACAACGTCTGCTTTATTTACATTTAACATGTGATTAAGTGTCTATTTTGTTTATGAACTGACATGTGTTCCTACCTGGAGAAAACTTAGGGCTGTCGCCCCTTCAAGCCACTAGTTTGGTGTAAACGTGTAAAGCAACATTTAAGACTTTAAGTTTGAAAACCAGCCAACTCGTTATATCCAAAGAGGTATTTTGGGGGGATTTTGTCCCCCAAAAATGGGTTTTTGAATTTTATACATATAATTTTTTTTAAAGCCAAATTGTAGTTTTTACCATTGGAGTCAGCTTAAAAAAACACACAATTTTGTACATTGATAATTCTTCTACGTCAATTGGTCACCGATATATTGAAAGTACTAAACACAGTGCGTTGTCTAATGTTATTCTTATGGAGGAAAAGACAAATTTTATATCTCGCTTATTTGTGAACGTATACTGACGAAATATGTATACGCCTTCATATGGTTGTGAACCATTGATATTTGCTCAACAAAAAATTTTTTTTCCAAAGGCTCCCGTAGCAACAAACCTGCGTACTCATCCTCAATGTTATTCTGATGGAGCATAATTCGAATTGTATATATTGCTTATTTGTGAATATATTTTGATGAAACTTGGTAAGTGGCTTTATGTAGTATTAAGACATTATATCTCCATTGGAAATTCGCTGAGTATGCAGGTTTGCTGCGACGGGGGTATTATTTATAAATCTTAACCCTAACCCCAATGTTGTTTTTTCGACCATCTTCATATAGGGGGCCCACCAATTGACCGTAAAGACACTTGTGCGGATGACAATTTGGGTGACATTTCACATATTAATAATTATTAAGAAATAGGTGGCTGAAACCAACTTATCGACATGAATCTTGTCCGTTTGACCATATGATCGACATTAAAAAAAAAAATTATTAATAAATACCCCCGTCGCAGCAAACCTGCATACTCAGCGAATTTACAATGGAGATATAAATGTCTTAATACTACATGAAGCTACTTACCAAGTTTCATAAAAATATATTCACAAGTAAGCGATGTATACAATTTTAATTATTCTCCATAAGAATAACATTGGGGCTGAGTACGCAGGTTTGCTGCAACAAGGAACACAAAAAATGGGTTTTTAAGCTAATATCAATATAACTCAACTAGGTGAAGTCGTATACCAGTTTTTATTCATTTATGTTCATAATTATGGGAGACAGAGCATTTAATTATTATCCATAAGAATAACATGGGGGCTGAGTACGCAGGTTTGCTGCTGCGGGAGAATTTGGCAAAAGATTTTTTTTAGCAAATATTAATAGACCATAGCTACATGAAGCTGTACACCAAGTTTTGTCAGTATACGTTCATAAATAAGCGAGATATAAAAATTTTCTTTTCCTCCTTAAGAATAACATTAGACTAAGTACTGTGTTTAGCACTTTCAATATCTTGATAACCAATTGACGTAGAGGAATGATCGAAATACAAAATTATGTGTTTTTTTAAGCTGAATCGAATGGTGAAGACTAACATTTGACTATTTCAAAAATTAGATGTAACAAACTCAAAAAACCCATTTTTGGGGTACAAAACCCCCCCAAAATACCCCTTTGGATACAGTGATCTGGCTAGTTTTTGAACTTAAAGTCATAAATGTTGCTTTACACGTTTATACCAAGTTTCATAAAAATCGGATCGTTTTAAGGAAAGTTATCGTGCTCACGGACAAATATTACAGTTTCGAATGAATGGTGTTTTTGGGGTCTGGGGACCTCAAAACGAAAAGTTATCATGGTCCCGGGCCTAGGTCTTACCATGCCGACTACGGTAATAGCTTATTCCCTGCAGGGGAAATTCGCTAAAAGAGGGCTGAAACCAAGTTACCGACATGCCATTTGCCCGAATGACTATTTGTCCTCATGGATGAGCAAACGAAGTAAGTGAAATCCCTATACATCTTATTATACTCGTTTTCGGAGTACTACGTCGTTATTTCTGAACCGATTTGGACAATCGATGTGTCATTTTAAAGGTTTTAGACTGAAGAGTAACAGAAAAATGTAAAAATAAAAAATACCGGTTTATTTATTTAAATATTGACACTTAAAAAATTGCTCCACGTTATTTAAATGGGAGAATATTTTTAAAGGAAATCGGCCTTCGTTTGAGAATACCAGGCAACGTGTGGTCATGGAATTTGTACCAATTCGAAGATGAAACATTCCGATACTCCCCAAAATTGTCAAATTTATCATTTTCTCCCTTTAATTTTGTTTAATGATATAAAGTATGAAGTCCTCAAATGTCCCCATGTTATTCATATGGGAGAATTATTATATACACAACTATATTTTTCCGGGGATGAGGCCTAGTCAAAACTCATTTGTTTGCTCACAAATATGATAGCTCAATAATTTGGAGGGCTCTAAAGCAGTTTTGGAACAGGGGTAGCCAATGGGCGTGGTTTTATTCTGATGTATTAACTTATCATTCATATAAAATGCATGTTCAATCGGTCTAGTTAGCTAATAACGGAAAGTTTAGGCCTATTTCTGCTTATGGTATATTGACCATTGCTTGCTGTCTTTTTTACCAATTATTTGTTCATTCGGTATAGATTAACATGACAATTTTGAAGGTCATTAATAAGGGCTGAGCCTCATTGGAACGGGAATGAGCCCATAACTGTTTTTTTGAGATGGACCTATCTTCTTACAAATATCTGCTCAATAACTCATGTAGTTTGTGCATGATGGGCTTAAAAAACACATAACAGATTCAGCTTTATAATCACAATGACTACCTAGACAAACTGAGCTTTAAATACCAAGTTGCAAGGGCTTATGTGTTCCCTACCCAATGTTTCTTTGCCTTGCCGTTATTTTATATAGCTTATACCGTTGTGGAGTAGCTAGTAAAGCACTTGTTTCCCCCATTCTGTGGTAAAATATAAATTATCTGACTAAATGCTCATTAGAACAAATATGGTGCATTATACAGTAAAAGGATGAGTAACCTGTACCCATAAGATCTTCTTTGGAGCAGTGACGGACCAATGGTTATAACTCTAATAAGGTACGTAATGATTTGAAGAAGCCTAAAAGTTTCCTGCCCCACACGAAAATGGGCAAAATGTTTTATTTCATTCGGTTCAGTCTTTTTTTGTGAAACGCGGAACAAACCTGATGCAAAAACAGACAGATAAACAAAATTTAAATACAGTATCTCCACTGCAAACAAAATTTCACTGCTCAAAGCGACATAGAAACAACATTTATTTTATTTATATAGATAAATACATTCCTTACTTGTAACATTTGGTATGGCTAATAACCTGTCCATAACGTGTTAACAGCTGAAATTCAAATAACATTATTCCCCATATTAATCTTATGGAAAAAATTAACTTTGACGGCAGCCCGTGCCCCCGAGAATAGAAATATCGAAAATTAAAAACCTTATTGAAAAACTACGAACTGAGACGAATTTGTTGACATTTCAAACATTAAAATTGATTCAAGAAATAAGGGAGGAGTTGCGTTGGCAAAACACGGCTTCAGGTATTATATATAAGGATGCAACTTTGTTAACTTTTTCGCCAATAAGTGGCCGTGGGAGGAAGCCAGATATTGGGCTCTGTGTGTCCGCGGCTCTGGAAGCCAATAACAGCCATTAGTTGATTCCGTTAGCAGACTTTCAACCGACACCGTTTAATCGACTGTGCTGTCTTTGAATTTGTTATGCAGTAAGCCTATATCTGCATTGAAAAGCATCTTTAAAACCCTAGAGCCCGTGGTGACAAAATTCGCTCATTTTAAATCTCTATTTCCTAATTTAATAACTGCTATCAAATATTTTAGATCACTGGTGACATTTTATTGACTTTGCCCCCTAGAATGGCATGTTTCCTCAAAACCCTTTGATTCGAGAGTGCATTAAAAGTATTGGTTTTGATCTTAAGAATCCAGAATACATACAAACTTATTTTGCTATGTTGATGCCATTTAGCATGTATAAACACAAATCATCAATTCGTATCGACCAATATACTTTCTTTTTTGGGGGAATTCAGGGGTTTAACCATTTTCTACGAAACGGCTATATGGCTTTATTACTTTAGGTTAAACTGTGCTAATCTAACTTCCTAATGTCCAAAAGAAAATTGGTGGACCTGCAGTCCCGACCAAACTTATAAATATCGACTCCGTCAACAGTCATCCTCTGTATCCATAATTTATATATTTTAGAAGAAAAGATTTGTTGAAAAAAGATAGGTGCCATCACTATTAATTGTAACTCTTCTATACCTAAATCGATTGCATATGAAAAGGTTTGTGGTAAAATCGTACCGTATGTGTTACAATCATCCTGCGAATAAACAAGTGTTATTTATGAAATACCTGCAATTTTAAAACTAAATTTTAATTGGGATAATTTTTATACAACAATAATATTAGTCAACTCTGTGGGGAAACCTTCGTTTTCAAAATTGATTTGGGCTTTGGCAGAACATTTAAATGCATATACATATAGGCCGTACTGTATATGCTCACAAAAGCGATGGGAAAATATGAAATATTTTCATATTTTATGTTTTGAATCCTGTATTGAATCTGGTCAATTAAATCCCTCCTTTTTGTGCAGAAAAGTGAAATGACGATGACAATTTTCGTCACAGGAAGGCGAAGGCAGTTTCTGGGGCCTAAAATGAGTTTTTATCCCAAAATTGAGATATTCAAAATTTTAAATTGAATACAAATTTGTTTGCAGCGTTCAAAGCAATCTAATATTTGGAATGATTACTGATCCTGTTCAAATTGTTTTCTGAGGCACAGTCCATTAACGATTGTAAAACATTCAATGTTATTTTGTTAGAAATTAAATATAAGTTTAGTTAGTTAGTTTGATAAAAGTTAGTGAATTAGTTTGATAGAAATATTGGAGTGCCCAATAAAACTATTAGTTTGGCGTCAAATGTTTGTGATAAAATCAATTTTGCATGAAATACCTTCTTCATACTAATTCTAGCGTAATAATTTAGAACGGTAATACGCTCTTTTGGAGAGTAATTACAGTTTATTATACTGTGTATTTACGTAAATATAGTTAGGGACAAATCGTTAAATAAAAAGCGTAATTTGATTGTGATAAACTTATATTTCCATAAAAATAAGGTATTTTAAGAACAACATATTTTTAAATATACGTTTTAAAAGTTAATACGCTGGAAAAACTGCTTGCTGTTGTATAAATTTGTGGTAAATATGAACTGAGGTGAAATGAAACGCAATATTTCAGTAAGATTCTTAACTTTTTTCTAATTATAAATAAGACCAGTTAGGTACGCAAGTTGCTGTGACGACGAAGCGTAAAGTTATACCTAGGAGATGTAAACTGGGAAAACATGTATACGTATTTTTATGGGATTATTATTAATTGTTTAAGGTTTTAATATGTTAAAAATCTGATAACCGTCTTGCGCGTTTCCTTTATCATAAGATCAGTAAAATGTTCGAAAAGAAAGATCTGTAACTATCTTAACTAACACCTTAAATAAAATTAGATGTAGTACGCCATTAGACAATACCTTATAAGCTTATAATGTGTATGATTCATGAGAAACTAAAGGCGTCGAGTCTGGAATAGACCTTTAACATCGTAAGGCTAAAAAATATGATTACGAATTATAAATAAAATTAGGTACGGTATTACGTTAAGTACCAAATTTTTACATCTGATTATAGATATGCGAGACTTTAAATATTTTTTAAACGAAAGTTACAAATGTTTGTGATATTTGCAATACTCTAGTGCACACCACCCCAGCCATCTCCCTAGTTACCCCGACCCATCGCCTCTTCTAGCGTCGCCCTCGCCCTCAGACACAATGCGGGCGATTCCAAGGAGCGGGGGGCGACGCGAACTCTCACGAGAGAAGCCGAGAGTATATTTAGCCACGTGAAACAAAGTTTATCGGGAGCAGGCAGTCGCGTTCCTATGTTTAGATTGTTGCAGTATTCGACGGAGCTCATTCAGAATCGTTTAGTACGGTCGCGTCTCGCTCGTATTCTCCGACGATTTTTGTCAGTGGAAATATTAAACGTGTTTTTATAAATAAAAACAGTTACAGGTCAGTTTAGATTTAATAAAATTATCCAGTGAAAAAGTGTTTTCTAACGGAGAAATTATTGAGTAAAATCGAGTGACAGAAAGGGGCCGAGCACGTACGGCGATTCATAAAGATAACTGCCGAAGTGGCGTCCACTCGGAGCGTAACAGTGCAAGTTTTAAAGTGGCGTTATGTTATGAGGGCCGGACATTGATTTTCCTCTAACCGGATTACGTTATGATAAGAAGTCTGGGAACTTGTTCAGTCCGCGCGTAGCCACTCTGCCGTGAACACCGCGGGGCTTCCCGGCGACATGTGTCCGCGTAGGTCAGTGTTGTGGTGAGAAGTACTGTGACCAAACATGTTCGATTGTCAGTGCGATCTCCCCGAGCACTCGTACGACTGGCCAACCCCGATGACGGACTTATGAGACCCAGCGATGCCGCGCGTCTTGCAAGGGGGATAGTAGAGGTACAGGCGCGGACACTCTCTGAGAAGAGATGCTCGACGTGTTTCGGGGGTTGAAGAACTTGATCAAGGTCAGCCACATCCACATCGACTCTCCCATTTTCCGTTTGCACTACAGCATCACTGTGATGATGCTCATAGCCTTCAGTCTGATCGTGACGACGAGGCAGTACGTCGGCAACCCCATCGACTGCGTCCACACCAAGGATATCCCCGAGGATGTCCTCAACACCTACTGCTGGATCCATTCCACCTACACCATCAAGACCGCCTTTCGCAAGAAGGTGGGGGTGGTCGTGCCCTACCCGGGAGTCGACAACTCCAGAGGCAAGGCGGAGGACAAGAAGTGCTACGGCTACTACCAGTGGGTCTGCTTCTGTCTCTTCTTCCAGGTATTAGTTTGTCATGTTGCCTTTACTTTAAGTAGGGAGAGTTAGATGTTTGGTAAAATTTTAATATGTAATGAGAAGAAGTTACTGGTGAGTAGAACTGAATTGAGAATGAGGGGGAGAGAAGAGGAGAATTTATAGTTTGAACTCAAACCAGATAGCATAAAATATATAATAACTTTATGGATTTAAAACTAAGCAGGCCTATCTAAGCTCAATTCCTCCAAACAAATTAAGATCTAAGCTTATGGGTTTCAAACCATATATCTAAGATACTCCGCTTATAATTATAATTGAATTTACATTATTATTAGTTAGGCCTAATTCCATATAGGGAAAGTAATTATTTATATTTGTTCGTTTATTATTTTAATAATTTATAATGTTAGTGGCTAATATCTTTTTAAAATACATTATTAGAATAATTCTATATTTTATATTATACAAACACAAATACAAAAATAAAAATAAAATGTAATTTGAATATATTTGTTTTAATATTTTGAGGATTAAATAAAATTTAATTAAATTTTACAATGATAGGATGATTTAAAGTTAAGAACATTTATTTCAGTGGTAATTCAAGGAGATAATTTATATTTTTAATATAATTTATGATATTTATTTAAAGTTGTGAACGTCATATTTAAATTGTAAATCGTTGAGTGAAGATAGCTGAGGTTCAAAATAAAACTGTTTCGTATTGTCGGTGACCAACATCGTTTATCATTTTAATATTTCCATATGTATTTGTGCTAGAATGATGAGAGAGGGCTTGAGACCTTTAGCTTTTGATAATTAATTGTAATACGTACATTAGTTTTGCATCAGGGGTTTATTTTACCTATTTTGGACACATATCCAAAATTGGGGTTTTTAAAGTATGAAAAAAAGAGTTAGGGAATTATAATTCCATGCTAAACCATCTCGTTGAACAATCAAAAGAAAGTAAGGTAGGTTTGAAGTATATCGGACAAGAATTGCGACAACTAGAGTGCAAACACACACACACACACACACACACACACACACACACACACACACACACACACACACACACACACACAAACACACACACACACAAACACATATCAAGCTTTCAATGATCTCTCTCAACTTGTTTAGGCAATCATGATAGATAGGAACTTCAATGGTTGTTCCGGACAGGTATAGATAGTCCTGTATGGACTCGGTGTTCGGGTCATGCCAGTGCCAGTAGTTATATTTTCCGAAGGACATTCGCTTAGCATATTTGTCCATCTATTAGTCTAGGCTGGAGTAGGACTTCAGTGACGTATATCGGTATTTATAGACGAATATTCCAAAACAACCTGTCTGGGTGGATTAACAGATTTCTTTTCGAAGCCTATTTACAGCCTATTGTCGGATAAGATTTCTTATTCCACCACTTAAATTTATGCTTCTACTAATGTTGCATTCTGGAACTCGTATTTTCAGACTTATTAGTTTAAAACTGGAATACTTATATGTCTTTTGTTATTCAAACAAACCAGCTCACTTGTTTAACGCATTTTGTTGTTTGAAGTTATCCTCTTACAAATCCACTAGCTTTATTAATTTTCAATATAACTCTTATAAAGTTGATCATGATAATTTAAGCCAAAAAAATAAGTGCATGCCGTTTAATTACAGGATGCATGATGTTTGTGACTTTTTGTTGTGTACCAACAAATATTTAGTATATATCTTAATACATAAATACCCCCGTAGAGGCAAACCTGCATAGTTATCGAACTTCCAATACATATTTATGTATCTTAATACCACATAAAGCCACATGCCAAGTTTCATCAATATAAATTCATAAATAAACGATTTATGGCATTTTAATTATACCACATAAAGCCACATGCCAAGTTTCATCAATATAAATTCATAAATAAACGATTTATGGCATTTTAATTATTCTCCATAAGAATAACATGGCGGCTGAGTATGCAGGTTTGCTGAAACAAGGAACACAAAAAATAGGGTTTTATACAAATATCAATATAACTCAACTAGGTAAAGCCACATACCAAGTGTTATTAATTTATGTTTATAATTTACGGGGAAAAATTTGACTTATGGGGGATGAGTACGCAGGTTTGCTGCCACGGGAACTATCGGCAAAACATTGTTTTTTTTTTTAAAATACCAAATACAACAACTATATGAAGCTATATACCAAGTTTCGTCAGTATAAGTTGGTAAATAAGCGAATTGTTCTTATTCTCCGTAAGAATAATATTGAACAACGTACTGTGTTTAGCTCTTTCAATATCTCTGATCAAAACACCAAATTGTTTGTTATTTTAAGCTGAATTCAATGGTAAAAAGGAGAATTGATTTACTAAAATATTAAATGGAAAAAACTCAAAAAAACATTTTTGGGGTACGAAACCCCCAAAATACCCCTTTGGATGAAGCGATCTGGTTGAGTTTCGAACTTAAATTAATAAATGTTGCTTTACAGTTTGTAAAATGAATGCCTATTTCCCTTGGTCACGCCATCACTTGAGAATGAGTGCACCAAATTGAATAATTCTTCTCTTGTTGTGTTCGTTAATGTCAGGACAAGGACAAGACAAACTTTATAGGCTAAAAGAAAAGTTTTAATCCGACCTAAGCGCTCTGTTCCACTGGCCTGCAAAGTTGCCATTGATTTGATCAAAGATCAGTTAGTTATACCAAACAGCTGTTAACAAGGATTATATCTAACCACACTTGAAAGGCATAAACATATGTTCATTATGGAAATAAAACTACTTGAATGGGCAACTCGTTTTTTGATAGGCGAGTGAGCGTAGCGAACGAGCTCATCTTGAAAATGAACGAGTATTGGACATAGACAAAATTCAATGACATTAGGACAGGACAACGTCTGTCGGGCCAGCTAGTGTTTCATAAATGTTATTAGATTCAACCAAAAAACTTGTAATCTCACATTCAAAAAACGTGACCAAAATACAGTATAACCGATTAACAAACAAGTCACCTCTTTATGTAATCCACCTTTGAAAAGTTCGCTTGGTGGCTTTAGAATATTGACGTGGAGCCACCGTCACTTATAATAATCGTTGCAGGTCTGGTTGTACAAGTATCGTATTGTAAAGAAAAGATTAATTCATTCTAGAAAATATAGGAGGTGTTTCATTCAAAAATGGTTGGACCACAACTAGGGTCGCTCGCGGATTTATAAAATCATAAATAACTTATTAAAACAGCATTAATGATCTAAGGTAGCTGAGACGACTGTCCAGTTCGGTCCGATTCTAATTGGACTAGAAGCAAGGCGCCAGGTGTCTAACAATTAACCTAGCAGATCAAAGGCCAAAGCAGCTGTTTTTATCCATCACCCTGCTCCTCCCCTGCCCCTCCCCATCGCTTGGGTGCATTGCCATCCTAATTGACTTCATGAGATATTTATTTAGCACTTAAAAACAGGTTTCATTGTCATCTGCGAATAAAGCAATTGTTGAAGTGGTGTTGGATTTATTTTCTGATTGGTTTTGTACAAAACCATTTATTCTGCGGCAGACTATTTTATTCTATAAATATTCATGGCACTTTGGAAAGTCCGTATTTTTAGTGATACTTACACTACGATAATATTACAGGATGGGGGGATAATATTAATTAGTTTAGTAAATGATACTTAAGAATTCTAATGTAAGAAAAAAAGACTTGAAAGTAATGAAATATAAACAATAATGTGCGAGGTGACGAGTCCGGTTAAAAACGTAATGTTATCAGTTGTAATTTCGATGCCGGCTTTCTATCTAGTTTAGCCCGGTGGGGATCAATATTACATGCAGAAAATATGTCAAAATATGAGTTAAGTATTTCAGTTGTCTATGCTATCCTTTCTGATCCATTCAAGTGTGTACGCTGGAGATTGCCCGCGGTATATAACTTAGCAGGAATACCGTCAAGTACTCTAGGGAGAGATATCATCCCTCTTACAGGAAGCAAGGGATGATCTTTCCCCAAAAGGAAGAATAAGCAGTCAGTCCTACCTGTTCATCCTTGCTATATCCCTCTTCCTTCGGTTCGTGCAAAACTATTTTGGTTCTGCTAGGAGTAATTCTTTATTAATCTTATGCTCTTATACACCATATGGGAGTGACCTGGTGTAGTGGTTAGAGCACATCACTTTGGTCCACACGGTCTTAGGATCGATCGCTGCTAATCACGAATAGCTATTAGCTATGTGATAATGCTGCGTCGGAACCCACTTTAAGTTGTAGAATCACCTATCTAGAAGCAAAAATATATAAATCTGTAAGGCAAAGAAAACTGTCTCTGTGAAGACTAATGCATCCACTAAATGGCATATGATAAATAATGAAAGTACGATTAGTTATGATGTTTATGTCACGACCATATCATCACATTTATGACTTTAAACTAACGGGAGATGACTTAAAAAACATATTTTTATAGCTTATTTTGTACTATTGAAATGGTACATAACACATCATATTTTTAATTTCAAATCCTAAACATAACAATTATTTCTTACAACCAAGCAGGCTCATTTCAACGCTATTTGGTGCACCAAGCACACTGATTTATTTAAACTGTTTTTTCGAAATTTATTTTGTATTTAGGTACATTTTTCTCGTTACAGTTAAAACTAGAAGGCTGAAATGTTGTACACATGAGTAGACTACTAGTACACACTTTTACACCAAATAGATTTACAAAATAAATTAATAGTTTATAAGCAAATTAAAGATCGGAATTACTAATCAAGATATAACAAAGACTGGTTAAAATGTGCATAAGGGATCTTTAGTTAAGAGGGAAAAAATTCAAATATTTACCTTTGGTACCTAGGTTATCGTGGCAAAGGATAGGGAGGTCTGCTCCCATAACAAAACCTCAATTTTGTAGCATCTGAATATTCCAAGTAAATTGACAAGTAAAATACCTAATTTAAGGAAATTTATTTGAAATAGAAAATCAAATGCCTAGTTTAAATGCACACTTTTGATTCATAATTAAATAAATATGTTTCGAAATCTTCCATCAACAATTTTAAGACACAGCAACGTTTTCCATCCTTGCCAAGTTCGATCGGAAACCTCCAGATCGTCTCAGGTCGTTTCCGCGTCTCCCCAGCTACAATCGCCGCTGTGTCTATTTCTGCCACCCCATGAATACTGGATGTCGTCGTAGCCGGGATGTTATGGGAAGGGCGTGCCGATGGGGCTGTGACGTCATGGATGACGTCAGACGACTGTTCTGGCGATACAATGTTAATGCGGCGTAGCGCATACACTTGTATACAAGATATGCTAAGCGTGGTCGGACCACAAATGGGGAATACCGCTTTATCGACTGTACATGCTGTTGTTTTTAGTATGGATAATTTAAATGGAATAATAGACGAGGAATTCATTTGTACTTTAAAATATATGAACAAGTTGGTATAATTCATCAGTAACGTAAATTTGTTCCTCTGAAAGTAGCAGGAACAAATTTGTTCCTGTAGCACTGTCCACTGTAGCGCGTAAGAAGTCGCTGCAGTGTTTTTGTACCTTATAATAATTTTGTTAAAAAAATGTTCACATATAACTGAAAAGTACCAAATAGTTTTAGCTTTTTAGTTTGCGTACACACAGTTAACAGTTAACACACTTCGTGCATTTACACAACTACTATCCTTCTATAGACTAAAATAGGACTATATTAAGTTAGAATATATAAATTAAAATAAAATACATATGTTTCAATAAATAAGATCTAAGAAGGAGGGAGATTAGCAATACCCGATCTTTTGAGACGAGGGATTGCCGAGAAAGGTGTCAGTACCTACTATGTAGACCTATAATATTTGTTAAGTTGATTGACCTTTCCTAAATTTAGATCACAATTTTATTTTATAAGGGTTCACCACATGTGATTTTACTCGGACATACAAGTGACACCATCTAATCAATAGCAGTTTTGCCAACCCCACCTCTAACCTAATACTCTTTATAAACTAAAAAAAACGTATTGGATCTATATACAACTTTAAAATAAAAATAAAATTGTAGGTACAATACTGAGCTTATTTCAGAGACATACTCTAAACACCTTGTAATACTGATAATACTGCATTAAATTGTAAATGATCATTTTAATCTAAAAATATCGGTTATCATTTTAGCATTAGTGGTTTTATTAAAATGTCCAAATAAAAGTACATTAAATAATCACAATATTAAAAACAGTACTGTCAAAAATTGACAGTCCCGATTCCAACATTTTCCCGCAACCTTGTTTCCGCATTTGCTGAACAGCTGTGAGGTGTAAAGTTGTTAAGTGCCGATGTCGCACCTGTCGACCAACTTCCACGTCCGAAATGTCCCGACATATCCCACAAGTGTTTCCAAAGCAATGAATATTTAATACAAAATGTATTTAACAACACAAATTAAAAAGTAGGCATTTAAGTTTTTTAGAAATGTTTATAATTTATTCACGGCATTTTAACCGTTCGCGGTTTTGTTTTCTGTTTGTATTCATTGCAGAGAACTACAATGTAGGCATAATAACTTTAGATAGAGTCTGGCTGAAGGTCCCTTCAGTTATTACACAGGACTTTTAAACTGTCCTCTTTAATATTTAACATTATAAAGTAATCTATAGTTTAGCGTAGCTAACTTCATTTACAAAAAAACTGTCAGTATTTTTTTAAAACCGTAAATAAGTGTTAAGTTTGCAATGTAACTTTATCTTAAAAATTAAGGTCGTCTGATATTTACATAAGACGTCAACCTAGAGACCCAGACACACCATAAACCAGATCTCTTACCCAGATGAAATCTCTCATAAGCTTGTTCAGATGCATGCACTGCGTGTGACATCATTAATTCAACATTAATTCAATCCATTTGATAACAATTCGTGTTTTTGAAAATAATTATCGAAATTGAGGCTAAAAATGTTATAGAAAGCTAACTTATATTACTTTAATGTATTCATATACTCGTACTATTAATATCCTCAAACAATTCATAAAAAATAAGAAAATAAAATTAATAAAAAATATACAATAAAAAATAAATTAATAATTTCTAAGTTTGCCTGTAACTTTTATGGTTTATCTACATTAAACATCATACAACTTCATTTGTTTAAGTCCATGAGATAAACGTACGAGGATGTATTTTAAATCCGATTAATTAGGCCTATTCTTTTTTGGTAACATAACTGCGGAAAATATAAGAATCACGTCTTGTCAGAAAAACAAAAACACTTAGGTAAGTACAGTAAAACACAACAAAAGGAAAAAAAATACTTCAGTATTTACATTAGTTGATATTATTTAATAATCAAAGAAACCTTTTGAAATTCTTTAGACGATTTATCTAAACCAACTATAAGAATCAGTGTATTGTTTGGTAAATTAATAAATATCTTATAGATTAGGCTAGTCTGCTATACAAACAATATCACAACTGTCATGGAATGTCATAACTAATGTCAATCAAACTTATTTACGACTTTATAGCGAAACATGTACTCAAGATGATCTTGAAACCAACCCACCTTTTTACATTAACAAGTAAACACTGTAAATATCAATAATTTATTAAAGTTGTCCAATAAATAAATTAAAAGAAAACTAAAAAAATATTAGTTCAAACAAATGATTTCAATCAATATAGTAATTACGATATTTAGTTCAAAAGTTATAACAATAAAAAGGTAATTGCTTGACAGTTTTATTTAGGAAATCGTATAATCCCAAGGCCCATGAACATATCGCCCCACTTATCACATCACAACAATAGAATCCCACCCACCTCCGGGTGCTAAACAGTGCAATTTATGTTTTGTTTCTGTTTCATTCGAGTCAGGGCCAACTAGGAGATTAACCTTTATTTTATTTTGATGTTTCCAACCCTTTTAACATATTAAACAGGTCCATAATCGTTAAAACCTGCTACGATAACTCGAATTATTTATGTTACGTTTGCTATTTATAGGCCTACATACAATAATTCTTTTGGTTTTAGTAATACTGTAGTAGGAAAACACGTTTTTGGTAAACAGGTGTACGCTTCATTGAATATAGAGATGTTTAACACTGAATGTTTGTGCAATAAATGTAGAACAGTTGTAAATAACAGCACCCTGTCTTTATTTAGAATTCGATTTTGTATTATGGTATTTCTACGGTTACTTTACAAAGTTTATTCATATTTTGGATATAAATTTTAAATATCTATTTTTATTTTTGTACATTTTATAACATCCTTTAAGCCTTTATTTCATGATTAAATATAAATACAAATATACACAAATAAACAGGTTAAAAAATCATACAATTTATCTGTTTGTTTGTTTTAACTTGTATTACATTTCATAAAGCGTACAGCATGTTATAAACAGAGAAACTGTGGCAGGCAATCAATTAATAATAACACGAATATTGTTTTGTGGTGATTTTGTATTTAGTAGCGGGGTAGTTGTTTCATGTGGTATAAACATTAAATTTGAAAAACAACCTTAAATTAATAATCAAAACTTAAAATGCACATATTTTTTAATATAAAAATTGCAATGTATCATATATAAACCCCCTTACTTATAAGTTTGTACACAGTTTTGTTACAACTAAAAACCACCTAGTAATTAATTTAATATATTCTCAACAACAATTTTAACTGCGGCAATTGATGTCCACAAACATTGTTTGGACTGTCAAACGATACGATCCACTCGACGTTAGTACAAAGCATTAGAATTCCTTTATCGAATGATCACCTGGGTCTGGTGCCAAATGGCGCGGTTTTTCGAACCCGCGACCTCAGAGAAGTGTGTTGGGGTAGTCGCTCCCCTCCCCCCAAAATCAGTCTCCGACCCGTTCCTCGCGCAGCCACTTATAATATCTCGTCGCTTAAGAGCCGCCGTGCCTTCTCAAGAACTTGTACTTATCTTCCTAAACAGAAATAGACCAGTGTCCAGTATATGGTGGGGCGTGCGTGTGTGTATTGTGCGTATCCCGTTTTTTGGTGTTGTTGGTGTTATTGAAAATTTAAAAAGTGATAAATATTTTTGTGTCCTAAAATAGTTTGAAATTAATTGTACTGTGATTTTCTTGTGAAGTTTGTAGTTTTTAAGGCTGTGCGGTTTTTAATAGTGAGATATTTGTCGTAGTTTTATAAGGAGCTAATATTTTCGTTCAGTGCGCAATATGCTACTAGTTAACTCATATTTAAATTCAAAATTCAATTAAATAAAAAAAACAATGTTGAGGTGAGTAATTACATCAATCTATATACTTCTTTTATTTTTTATCGTGTTAAAGTCATTTATTCATTATCAATGGAACTATAAATTTACTGAAATAATGTAGATTCTATTGGCGCCGGCGTGTTTTAAAATGGTTAATATTCAAAATACAAGATAAGTAATTAAATATTAAAGCTGAAATATACAGGAAAAGTTAGAAAATTAGAAACGGCTTTAATAAAAACTTGGACTTAATATAAAACATAGAGGGTGCAACATGGGTTTACTTAACTTTTTAACGATAAACATTTGACTAAATCCTAAATGTTAAAAGGATTTGAGCTGAAGAATAAACACGTATGGTTTCAAAAGATATATTTATTTATTTGGGTTATAGTTTAAATAAGATTAAAGAATATTAATTACAACAGAATATTATGAATATTGATTATAACAGAATATTATGAATATTAATTATAACAGAATATCATAAATATTGATAATTATTTCGAAATGTTTTACAAATCTTAAAATGATGTAAAGTAGACAAATTTATGAGAAAATTGTAAAACCAGAATGACCCAAACACCGGTCAAGTTGTTGTGGCATTAAAAGGCCCGTGGACATTTATAGTGGCCATCGGTCATTGTGTTCAAACAGTGGAATTGATGCGAGTGTCTAATAGTGGCTTTTAACAATTTGATTGTTTTGAAAAGTTTCGATTTCACATACCTATGCTACTAAACTGAATAATAATAAATCTTGCCATTCTAAACTGTAGTTATTACATGTCTCACCCTGTGAAATAATATTTAAAGTTAAAGATTTAAATTATTAGGTTTGTTATGCAGTTGAGCACTAAAAAAAGGTATATTTACAACTTATTTCATGATGAAGAAAACTGTCCGTGAAGTCTTCTACATCATAAAATAGTTTAAATACAAATTTTACAAAATAAATATTGATTAATCGCATATTTCTGTTTGATAAAATCACGCTTTCGATGAACTGTAGAATACCAATCAAATAAATAACACTGTAAATAATACTTTTGAATCCAGTTTTGTATTACAACTAATTATTTTTGCTATTTATCATATATTAAAGTATGGACTTCGGGTCTGGTTAAATTTTCGTTTTTGGATGCTATAGAGGTCATTAAAATAATAAAGATTATTACATGTTGTGAATAATATGTTTAACTTCTGTATATACAATATGAATGTAAATACATACAAAAATAAAATTACAACGTCAATAATGACATTAAGTAAACATAAGTGTCAAGATAAATGAGATGGGTACAGTAAACGTTGGCATTTTTATACTTTCGCATTTTAATTATCTTAAACTATAACAAATAAAACCAACACATAAAACCAATTACTCAATTATATTTTATGAGATAACGATTAGTTACAATAATCTAACAAATTGTGTTCAATAAATAGTATTGCGAATTTATCTGGTTATAAAAAATATATATTTTAGATTTTACTCTGTAAGTTTTAGCTACTCGCTAGCCTAACGGTTGCCATTTTGGATTTTTGGTGGCAAGAGGTCACGGGTTCGATTCCCGGGGTGCCCATATCAGTTTAAGAGGTGTGGACCGTTGTCCTCTTATAGCGTTTGGGATAAAAAGCCACTAACGTAGATAAGAAAAGAAAATTTCGGTCCTGGATTGGAATATTTTAAATTATAAAGCTAATTACTTTATCCAATTCTGTGTGCCATCTGCTGAATTTCGTTCCTCAACTCGCACTTACTCGCTATACTGTTAATTATTTTACAACACCGTAATTTGCATATTTTTTATAAAGTCTGTGTTAGTGAACAGCTGGTCAGCAACAAATATATTTTATGGTTTGTCCAAATTGTTGATTTGTTTTAAATTTTTGGACTTGATTATTTTACTCTTTACTTTATTCCAAAACATCGTATAAGCCTTTACACGTGTGACGGATTGCATGCAATCATATTTTTCATGTTATAGGGAACGAAACATGTTTCCAGATGATATACAGGCTTGAATAGGATAGTTGTTTTTATTAAACATTTATTGCGAATGAAATACAGTAACCCTATTTTATTTTTTTTAATTACGTGAACGTTATTTTAAAATACCTTAAATTACTTTCAGGAAACTTTGAAACTGAAACTTAGATATTGGCCAGGAATAGATTTCAGCTTCACTTTTAAATTAACCCACAGTTAGCGTCCCTTGCTCAGTTATAACAAGATATTGCATGAAAAGACTGTAATATAAAGCTCAAATACCGAACGAAGATATAGTTCAAGTGGTAAAGTGAGGTAATAGATAAATATTTAATGGAATCTTGTTTAGTGATAAACAGTGAAAAACGTCATTTTAAAATGATGACTTAACCTTAGTACCTATCACATAATAAACACTCTTCTGGAAATCCAACAACATACAACAAACTTTACCAAACTTGTCCAACCCAAAGCAAGAAAACCAGTTTAATCACCACCCTCTCCCGGATCATGAGTGACTCTTCCCAATGGGCACCGTGAGGCCACCACCCCAAGCGGGGGCCACAGAAAGAGAAGAATAAGCTCAAGTTGAAATGTACGAGATCTTCGAAGGCGTAAAGGACCTCTTCCGGCTCGGCAGGACCAACACAGACTCGCCCGTGTTCCGCCTCCACTACCGCGTCACCTCCGCCCTCCTGGTGGTCTGCTGCCTCATCCTAGCCGCCCGGCAGTTCGTGGGCAACCCGATAGAGTGCGTGCACGCCAAGGACCTTCCGCCGGAAGTGTTGAACACATGGTGTTGGATCCACTCCACCTACACTGTGCCTGCTAGCTTCTCGAAGAAGGTGGGGGTGGAGGTGCCCTACCCGGGGGTGGACAACACCAAGGGCATCAGAGAGAAGAAGGTGCACAAGTTCTACCAGTGGGTCGCCTTCTGTCTTTTCTTTCAGGTAATTTGTGGTTTGGGGAGGTTGCAGGTGTTATTGTGTACAGATTGGAAGAGCTTTGAGGCATGTCGTAGGTTCAAAGTATGCTTCTTATACATTTTTTGATCTTTTTATAACTTTTTTTCATTGGCTCTACTAAAAATCTGAAACATCTTAATTTGAAACAAGAACATAGGGTTATGAGGATACATATTTCGTTGGCATATAGTGATAAGTAAGGACACGTGTATGTGTAGTTGAAACAAATATGAAATAGAAGAACTAATTTAATCTTTTAAGGAATTAAGAAATAATAAAAAAAAATACCTTACAAACTACTTTAAGTAAATCATGTAGCGCAAATTTTGTGAAATATGATGGCTTCATGTTTTTGTGCAAAGACAAAAAGTAGAAAACACATTATATTTAAAAGGTGTTTTTGTTTAAATAAAATTTAAATATTATTCTACGCTTTTTTTTGAGTTGTTCTCCAAAGTTTGTCTCTAAGGACACTGCAAAGGATAACCAACTCTGATTGTATAACAATTTTTCTTAGTTCAAATTAAAGTTTGTACCCTCTGATAACCTGATTTGATTGCATGGATTAGATAACCGGTCCATTAGAACCGGTGGGCGTCTTCCAAAATGAGAATTTGGGCAGTTTAGAATTTCAAGGAAATGGAAGGAACGAAGGAAAGGGACTTGCAGGGTGAAAAAGGAGGGACGGGTTAGAACAGCTAACTGCCATTGAGAAAATTCCAGTGACCCCTGCGACGGCTGTTCACCAGCCCTCGCAAGGCTAATTGAAAAGGTATCTATGCTCATCAGCTAGGGACCACGGTATATCCCTTGCTGCTTTGAGGAACCAAGGTGACAACAAACTTGTCATAATTGACATCCAAAGTACTACCCACCTGTTATGACATATGGTTATGCTGTAATTGATGTTGATCTCTAAGCTGGTATAGTCCAGTCTGAAAGTCTGATTGTTTTAAAACTATTTTTGTAAGTAAAAATCAAAATGTTGACATATATTTTTAATATTTCATTTATTTAAAATTTATCTTTCCTATTATTTGCTTGCTGTAATTCACGTAAACATATTCCGATTGACCCTCTAATGCATATCTCCGGCCACCACTTGTTTATCCTAAAAGCTGCTTGCCAAATAGAAGAACTAGACTTGCCTAATTTTACTTATGGTAACATAGTAGAGAGCTGTAAAAGTTGACAAAACAAACCAAAACAGATGATTAAAATGACTTTACATTTGTACTGAAACGGTAGGCCTTCTTAGTGGAAATTAAAATACAAACCAGAGAAAATTGTATTAGTAGGGCCTATAGTTGATATTCTTAAATAATGTTATTTGCATTTCTAGATCCTTGAATTAATCCGGATAACTTTGAATATGAATTTGAATAGTTGTAGCTTTATTAAGGTGACATTTTAAACTAGGTTTTTGAGAACCGATGTGCATTTTATCAGTAGAAGGCCCATTGCATAAGTGATCCTTAGTGAGGCCATAGTAATAACAATACTAATCTTAACAGAGGCCAGATTTCAACGTACAAAAGCATTGGCAATGACCTAAAACTGAAACGCCTGTTATAGCTGGTGTCAACTTTAATCGAAACTGTTATTACTGAGCTGACCTAATGGGAAATAACAGACGTTGGAGCGAAATGTTATTAGATTATATGTATATGTCTCATCAAAATAGTAAACATATAACATAACATTCGAGATAAGTTTATATAAGTTTGTTGGAAAAAATAGAACAATAATTGTTAATATATGTAAATTAATAGAGAATATTACGAATAATTTCATTTTTTAAGATTTCAGTGTACTCACCGTTCTTATTTCTAAGATATCTCAGAATTGAGGGGTTTAAAAAAAGCTTCTACATATAGGGGTTTTAAAATCGGTATGCCGATTCCTACATTCATTCTATCTCGGATATTATTTGCATACTTCACTAACTTAACGTGATAAATAAGCAGTAACGATTGATTGGATTAATTTCAAACAGTTTTTAAATGTGTGAAACGTGACGTGTGGATCGTAATACACACGTATCCGCAAGATAAAATATTTACCAAAACGGGAACTCGTTCGCTGACAAAGAAATATTTCAGTATTTATTACAAAAGCCGCAGCCTGTGCTTATGCAAGCATCGCCGCTGAATTGCTAGTGTATAATATTGGCTACATCACCAAATCATCTCTGGTCTATTTCATACATTGTAAGAACTTCACATCTAAAGCTTCTTTGATGTTTTAATCATATGTGCCAATAGTGCTGAACCGAAACCACTTTTGTCGCTAAAATAAAACGGCTGACGATGAGCAATGTCTTGTACACCTTTGAAAAATAAATATTTTGTTGTATGTTTCCTTAGTGTTTTGTAAATTGTGAACAATCACATACAAAACAGAACATTTTTATTTTTTTAAATGGACAGTACAAAACAAGGAGAAAGAGAAACAGTGGGATGAAAGGGTTTTGTGTTAAAATAATTCATCTAAATTAATCTGCAAAAAAAACTATGCTTCATTTTAAAAAACAAAAATATTTTTTCAAAATAATATCATTAGGATAGCAAACCTTGATTGATTGTTTCAGCGAACTGTTTCCTAACTTAGAAACAACAAGCAAGGAGTATAGACGTCTTCATCTCTGTATTATACGCGTAATGGCAGCGTTATTTGTCATTCACTTAATCAAGAAAACATTTAGTTTTTATTCTATGGAAGCAATCAGCCAACGATCTCGGTCTATGTCCGAAAATATGTTAAAATGTCACTCACACTAATGTTAAGTGTTATTACATTGTTGCTGATAGTTTTATACTAGATAAAAATAATAAAAGGACTTAATCGATTTGTCGATCAAACAAAAAAAACTTAATACTATTTTACTTTGCAAAAGATTATTTATGAGTGCTTTAACAATTTGGTCTCTTAAAATTAATTTTACTGCAATAATGTATTTTAAATAATTGTTCAACTATGTTTAAAACCGTCATTGAATTGCTAATGAAAAAATCCACGTTTATCTTAATAAGCGTGATTACGTAATAAATAATATCGCAATATCCTATACTCTAATATGAGTAAGGTTTGCTTGTATGTTTGCTTGCTTGCTTGCTATACTGATCTCAAAAATGGCTCAACGATTTCCTTCAAATGTTCGAAATAACTAATTTCTGGGATAAAAATAAGTTATAGGCAGGTCTCATCCACAGGAAAAATCAAATAATGTAAGAAAACTAAAATGAAAAGTTAAAAAAATTAACATTGGGCTTACGGAATTTCAAATCAAAACAAAATAATTGTAACAGCTGTTCATAATCAACCAGGGAACTGTCAAAGTAATACTCATGTTGTTTATGATTGTTAACATGTGGTTTCGAGATTGAAAGATTTGAGTGAAGATTACGTATATAGAGTAGTAAAATAAATCAAAGGGACATTGAGCTATAAATAACAACTGGAGTGACCTTACAAATTTAGAAAAGAGGAAAATGAGTAATACAAATCTGATTATCAGTAGGGGGAAGTGGTGAAATATGCCCCAAGTCATCTAAACAAACTGAATGTTCTTCCCCCGAGCAAAGCTCGGCCCCACAGGTACTCTGATAAGGTAATACACACCATAACTAGATAAACTCTAATTCCTTCAGAAATTAAAGGTGTACTTTAAATCGTATAATAATATGACTAATCACAAAAATAACATCTTAATAATTAGATAAGTCAATTAACTACCCCAACAAGTATTACCGTTGTAAAATAATCTTAAAGGGCCCATTCTAATTTAGAACGGAAATGACACTTAATAATAACTCTACTTATCTTCTGAAGTATTACATAACCAGAAGGAAGAGGGTGTGCGGGAATGCACGAGGGTTGGGTTTAATCGTCTGAGGGTGAAGCCCCGCAAGTGCCTCCCCTTGATTCACGCACTATTACTTCATAACTCATGCACCGATTATACGTCTACTTTAGTCTAGAAAACTGTTGAAGGCCTTTTGGTAATTAGTTGAAGCAGATACAGCTGTGAAAAAGTTAGTAAGTCACGCAGGGAACGTATTTTGTATTTTAGGGGTTGGTTTCAAATCTTAAAAGTAGTTTTGAACATTTTAATTCCCTCAAATAACAACAGTTTCGGTTGATTCCTTTTATTTTTTGAAAATATTTACTTTACAAAAATGACTAGTTACTAGGACAAACTGGTACTTATTATTTATTTGAATATAATTTATTAAACGTTTAAAAGTGGACACAAAGTGGTAAGCAAAAACAGTCAGTAAAATTTAGTAATAGGATACAAATTATGCTATTTCAAATACTGTAATTAAAATAGGTAAGGCGTTTTATGAATTTTCTTACTGCTTTGGGTCTTTAAATCCATTAAATTATGTCAAACAAGTTTTAAAACATTATCACCTTTTCATGCGGCGCTTGAATCTCAATTTCGTACTATTCCGTGGCCCGTGTAGGCCCTTTAACATGATATATCACTGAAGAGCTTGTTGTTGCAGTGAACCTCAACTTGATCTCGTCAAAGCTTACTATCTGGGTTAAACTTTGACTGAAACAAACATTAATATACGTTACAAATACCCCCGTAGCAGCAAACCTGCATATCAGCGAATTTACAATGAATATATAACATAACACATTAAAAAACTTAACAGGATTCATAAGAAATATATTCACAAACAAGCGATATTTAAAATATTAATTATTCTCCATAAGAATAACATTGGGGATGAATACGCAGGTTTGCTGCAACAAGGAACAAAAAATAATGGGTTTTTATACAAATATCAATAGAACTGATCTTAGTGAAGCCACATACCAAGTTTCATCTAGATACATTCATAAATAAGCGATACATAACATTTTAATTATTTTCCATAAGAATAACATGGGGACCAAGTACCTAGGTTTACTGATACGGGAACCATAGGCAAACAATTGTTTTTTGTGCAAACAACAATAAACCTCAACCAGATGAAGCCATATACTAAATTTAGTCAGTTTATGTTCATAAATAAGCGAGATATACAATTTTGTTTTTCTCCATAAGAATAACATTAGACAACGTACTGTGTTTATCACTTTCAATATCTCAGTAACCAATTGACGTAGAGTAATGATCAAAAGATCAAATAGTTTTTTATGCTGAATTCAATGGTAAACATTAAAATTTCGCTTAAATAAAAATGACATGTGGAAACCCAAAAACCCCATTTTTGGGGTACAAAAACTCCCTTTTCGGATGGTGCAATTCGTCTGGTTTTCGAACTCGTTCAAATAAATGGAACTTTACACATTTGTACCAAATTTCATAAAGATTGGATCTTTTTTACGAGAGTTATCGTGCTTACGGACACACACACACACACACACACACACACACACACACACACACACACACACATATATATAAATTTGAACGAGTGGTGTTTTGGGATCTGGGGACCTCAAAATGAAAAGTTATTATGGTCTCGGGTTTATGTCTTACCATGAGACCTACGGTAATACATTCATCCCTATAGGGCAAATTAGCTGAAATTAATTTAAGGTGACACGATAGGGCAACCAGCGCTGCTTGAATTATACTGGCTATTTTGACATTCTCTTAATTTATATTTATGTTGGGAATCAATTAAATGTAACTCCAATAAGTTTAAAAATTGTTATTTAAACTGATACCCATATAATTAAACATACTGTTAATCATTATATGCATAAATATTAATTTTGTAGCATAAACACCCACCTAAGAACGTTATGGTTATGATGCTTCATTTGTTCCAAGGGGTTATTGGAACGTAACTGACATTCTTTATACTATCGTAAACAGTATCTGGGGCCAGGCTTTGCTCGGGAAAGGCCAGTCAGTTTGTTTAGATGACTGAGAGTAATATTTCACCACTTCCCCTTACTGATAATCAGATTTGTATAAATCATTTGCCTCTTTTCTACAGTTTTAAGGTAACTTCAGTTGTTATTTATAGCTCAATGTCCCTTTGATTTATTTTACTACTTTATATACGTAATCTTCACTCAAATCTTTCAATCTCTGCTCTCAGGAAACCATATGTTAATAATCATAAACAACATGAGTACTACTTTGACAGTTCCCTGGTTAATTATGAACAGCTGTTCCAATACTTTTGTTTTGTTTTGAAACTCCATAAGCCCAATATTACTTTTTTTGAACTTTTCATTGGTGAATTTCCTTTGGAAAGTGAACTATTAGCATGACCCGCACGGTGAAACTTAAGCCCGGGACCACCATACAAGTTCCTAACGTGACCCCCTGAACACGTTTTGGGGGGTCGTTCAATATTGTATATATTTAAATATATAGGCATATATATATAAATATATATATATAAATATATATATATAAATATATATATATATAAATATATATATATAAATATATATATATATATATAAATATATATATATATGTGTGTCGCACTCTAGCGGTCGCATTTTTCGTCCGATTAACTTCAAATTTGGTAGGGACGTTTCTTTCTGTAATCAGTTGGACAAGTTCGTTGGGCAAAACAATCGGAAAACTCTAAACCCTTTTTTTGGTGATTAATCTTTCAAATTTAGAGTTTTTGGGCCCAAAAAGGGTCAGAGAAGGCCCGGATGTAAAATTAATACATGTAAAAAGATGGGAATTAGTGAGGCGAAAGTTTTAAGGTCTCTCTCGTCATTCTAGCATAAATATTCACCGAGTTATTAAAGAAAATGTGTTTCGACTAAACACAGTACGTTGTCTTATGGGGGTTTTACACTAGAAAAGCCTGTTATTCCTTTGTTAGAGTACTTTTATCATCCCCAGCAACTCACGCCTACTTTTAAGCCTGCCTGTACCTTCTCCTAACATTATAATGCGCAAAATTGTATTCCCAGCTTTGCAGGTAAATGAAACCAGAAGCATCAGAACAGCCAAAAAATTTTTCAGATTTGAAAAAAATTGAATACATGTTTTTACACATATTTTGAGTTTTAAACTTGTTATGTGAAAATTCACTTCCCTCACGTCAGCGTGCTGCGTGCGAACTCGTTTTAGTTTTTTTACGTTATTTTATTTTCCCTGGGGATAATGCCGGTCTGGAACTTATTTTTATCCCAGAAATTAGTTATTTCGAAAATTTGAAGGAAATGGTTGCAGCCGTTTTTGAGATCAGTGTCGCAAGCAAGCAAGCAAGCAAACCTTACTAATATTAGAGTATAGAATAAAGAAATGTATAAATAATTGTAAACATTTAAAAATTTTGAAATTACTTTTTTAGACTAAACTTTAGGATTCTTAGTTAAAATAAACGTAATAGTTGCTTCACTTATGTTTACCAAGGTCATTATAACATGTATAAGCAACAAAACCCTATACAATAATGTGAGTCAGGTTTGCTTGTATGCTTGCTTGCGACACTGATCTCAAAAACGGCCCAAACGATTTCCTTAAAATGTTCGAAATAACTAATTTCTGGGATAAAAATAAGTTCTAGGCAGGCCTCATCCACAGGAAAAATCAAATAATGTAAGAAAACTAATATACCCCCGTAGCAGCAAACCTGCGTACTCAGCGAATTTCCAGTGCATATATATGTATCTTAATACTACATAAAGCTACATATCAAGTTTCATCAATATTCATTCATAAATAAACGATTTATGACATTTTAATTATTCTCCATAAGAATAACATAGCGGCTGAGTATGCAGGTTTGCTGAAGCAAGGAACACAAAAAGTTGGGGTTTTATACAAATATCAATATAACTCATGTAGGTAAAGCCACATACCTAATTTCATTAATTTATTTTCATAATGAAGGGAGATAACACGTTACTTATTCTCCATAAGAATAACATGGGGCTGAGTACGCAGGTTTGCTGCTACGGGAGCCTTTGGTAAAAAATAGTTTTTTTGAGCAAATATCAATTGTCCACAACCAGATGAAGCCGTATACCAAGTTTCATCAGTATACGTTCACAAATAAGCGAGATATAAAATTTTTATTTTCCTCCATAAGAATAACATTAGACAACGTACTGTGTTTAGCACTTTCAATATCTCGGTAACCAATTGACGTAGAGAAATGATCAAAATACCAAATTGTGTGTTTTTTTAAGCTAAATCCAATGGGAAAAACTAAAATTTGACTATTTCCAAAATTATATGTAAATAATTCGAAAAACCCATTTTTGGGGTACAAAACCCCCACAAAATACCCCTTCGGATAGAGCGATCTGGCTGGTTTTCAAACTTAAAGTCATAAATGTTGCTTTACACGTTTATACCAAATTTCATCAAAATCGGATAACTTTTACGAGAGTTATCGTGCTCACGGACACACACATATATATATATATATACAGTTTCGAACGAATGGTGTTTTTGGGGTCTGGGGACCTCAAAACGGAAAGTTATCATGGTCCCGGGCCTAGGTCTTACCATGCCGACTACGGTAATAGCTTCTTCCCTATAGGGGAAATTCGCTAAATGAAAAGTAAAAAAAAATAACATGGGCTTATGGAGTTTCAAATCGAAACAAAAGAATTATAACAGCTGTTCATAATCAACCAGGGAATTGTCAAAGTAATACTCATGTTGTTTATGCTTATTAACTTGTGGTTTCCTGAGAGCAGAGATTAAAAGATTTGAGTGAAGATTACATATATAGAGTATTACAATGAATCCAAGGGACATTGAGCTATAAATAACAACCGGAGTGACCTTACAAATGTAGAAAAGAGGCAAATGAGTTATACAAATCTGATTATCCGAAGGGGAAGTGGTGAAATATTACTCCAAGTCATCTAAACAAACTGACTGGCCTTACCACGAGCAAAGCTCGGCCCCCCAGGTACTGTTAACTAAACTAAATTAACTATTTGCTTGTAAACACTTTCCAATGCACACTAGTGGGTCTCACAGATATGTTAGAAAGTTATGTTTTGAACAGTGTTAATGTTCATCCTGTCATAATGCTGTTTAGGTTGTGGTTGTAATATGTTTTAAAATACTCAGATAAACGTTTCAACTAACCTTTGAAACACTGGTGCATTTTTACCTGTGGCTTAGTAAACAAATAAACAGACGTTTTTTAGAGGAACTTTAATATCTTTGAATATAATTTATTGGTTCGAATTCTGGTCATGTTTTTTAAAGGAATAAGATGTATGGATTACAATATTAAGTGTGTAAATTAAATTAAATATTTATTGTTTGTGCAATTTATTGTGACTGCAAACTTTTAATATTAGTCTCCATGGACAAAAATTTAAGAATACTGATTGAGCTGGGATGAAATTAATGCGCAAGTGTAACCATTTCGACATTAATTACTTGCCGAAATCAAATTATAGGTTGGGGGTAAGCTCCAACGATTGTTATTTCTGAATTCGGTTTCCAGTAGTCATTAAAAGACGAAAATAGTTATCAGGTAAACCAGGAACGTAAATAAATCCAATACAAACTGCTGTTGTACGCTCAGCCTACCGGTCGTACACGTGTTCCGTGGTACATGCGCAAGTTAGGGGCCTGGAGATCCAAATTTGAAGTTTACGACTCTATGATTGCGTTGATAACAATGTTTGCTGGGCTGATTGCGGCCGTGGCCCGCGCTGCTGTTTGAGTTGATAACTTCTGTCTAGTTTCAATGTGGATTGTAAAAGTTCAAACAGAGCGATAGGTTGTATTTTCGGTATATTTCACCGGTGGGAAGTGATGATCAAACAGCACCACCTGAAACAGGCTCTGAGGGTTTGTTTGAGAAATATTACATCGCCAGTTTTACAAATTCCCTATGCAGAACGATATTTTCTCAACGCATCAGAACTACAATATTTAAAATGTAATTAGTTCTTAAAGTGTAGAAACTCTTTTAAAACTCAATAAAAATTTAAATATTTACATTTGAGGATTTTGCCTATAGCAATAAGAAGAAACGCAAGTAATTAGTGGAATTTTAGAAGATGGGTCGCAACAGCAAAACGTCACTCAGTACTTAAAATTACTTCTAGCCGTTTTGAAGGAAAATGTAGGTTTAGGTAATGCAGCTTACTATGAGATAATTGTTACCAAACATATAGTTTGCAGTTGGCTGCAGTAGGCTGTAACTACCTTATTGTGCTATGAATTTACGGTTTTTGTTTTAAGTAATTAGTTTAATTATATAATTTCGTTGGTTTTAAACAGGCGAATCGCTAGCTTGTTTATAATTTCCTGTCGTGATTTTTACAATTACTGTTTAATGTTGATTACGCTATTAAATTAAATTGTATTGCCCTTATTTGATTTCTAGACGTTTCCTCAGAACATATCAATATTTGATGAATTTTTACGAATATCTCGTTACTTATGTTTCGATATACATTTCCTATCCTAAAGTAACTAATTATCAGTGAATTTGTTTTGTTTAATATTGTCATTGGGGTTAAAAACCTCAAAACCTACATTATTCAACAGTTTTATATATTTCACTTAACTTCTCGATGTAAATAAGATGAATATTGCAGTGCTTAATTAAATCAAAAACATTTAAATCGAAACTGACTTCTTAAGTAAAGGTAAAAATAAGTTAATGGTAGATTTAAAAAGGTGCACATACAGAAAATGTGTTTAAGTTTAGCCTGAGAAAAAAACTACGAGGAAAAATTATCTTAAAACACCCATCACATAAAATTTGACGTGTTTACTTACGCCAAGAGTGTTTAAATAAATGAAGTAATGAATGACAAGTGGGCGCTAAAATCAACTAATCTGGCGTCGGGGTTGCGAAATTATAGTTTGTAATTTATCATAACTTCCCAAAAACTCGACATTTGAGCTCCGCTCGCCTCGAGGAACGACCAGACAAACACGCCACATGTTTGAGTGACAGGAGTATTTTTGTTTTCGTTGATTGGCGTTTGTGTAATCGGGGAAACGCACATAAACACAGAATCGAGGTACGTGGAACAGCTCTGGACTAATAGGCTCTCTCTTCCATTGCCCTTTGATGGACCAGATAATTGATTTAATACCTGCAGAGTGCCACTGGCCACCACAGGAGAAGTAAAAAAACTCTTCCTTAATTGGAGAAGTAAAAAAGTTTAAAATAATGTTAATTATTCTTGAACTAGTCCGAAATGTGTTAATACTGTATGAATGATTAATTAGAAAGGTGGGACTACATTTATGTTTTCGTAAAAAAATAAAAATACGGTTGATTAAAAAATAACTATTTATTAAAAAATAATTTTCTCATTAGGACAATTTGGTTCGATACCACATACTGGGTTTATATGGATTTGTGCTAACTGGATGACCTGGTTTTGGCCTTTTCTACGCAATAGTCACATCTACGTTAGGGAAACCCGACTCATCCAGTCACGATAAGAGAGAACCGAGACGGAGGATATGGTATATGTAACCATATTGTTTTACTGCACAGTTCTGGTACCTATTCAGAACAAGTTACTTTTTATTAAATAAACTAGAGAATACGCACTGCTCTGCAGCATCAGTCAATGCTGCAACTTAAGTTTTTGAGTAAAGGCCAAAGGCGATTCAAGTTAAAATATTATTTCGGTTTAAGTATGTTTGTATGGTAAAATATAAATATAATTTTTGGCTAACGGCAATTCTTTAAAACGTTTTATACATATTTGTTGAAAAGATTTATAGTTTTTGCACTGAAAACACTGACCTGTTTTAACTATAAATAAAGATAATCTTCTGCACATTTTCCGTTTGATACATTTAATTAAAAAAATCGTTAGAGGTTTAACTATTTTATAAATAATTTTTTGAGTAACTATATTATGTATAGCAAACAGCAAACTCAAATGGAATTTTTCGATATTTGGTTGCTATTTCATGCTAAATATAGTTTTACAATTATTTTACTATAAAAAAATAATGTGAGACATTTTAATATTTAGATCTGTTGCAATAAATGCGTTCATGTCCGTGGCTCCTGCAATGGATCATCGACACATAGAAACAGATCTTAATTAAGATTTCAACAGCTAAGAATGCTGCTAACCAAAAACAAACTCTCAGAAGTTAATTGTTTAACTCTGTAGGATATTTATTTCGAAAAGTTCAAAGTTCAAAGTTTTAAATGAAATAGATAAGTTTTGTTGAATAAGTAGTTTTCAATAAATCAACAGAACACTTAATTTCTTTGTTTAAATTAATTGTTGGTGATGGTGATGTTATGTTATTTAAGTAATTACTTTGGACATTTTACATCACTGATTAGGAAAACAAAGTTTCACGAAGTTTCGATATTTGGAACCTGATCCCATCTTCATGTGAAAAGATTATCTAGAACACATACAAATTTACCTAGAATATAGAATACCTAGATCACCTATAATACATAAAAAATTAGTGACACAATTCAGGCAAAGCTGGAAAAAATTACAGAAAATCTGAAAGGGACAGCTGTAAAAGGAGTCAACATAATTATTTATGTATCAAAAACATAAAGTAGGTCTTTGTCGCTTGAGTGGAAGCGACAGTTTTCGGATATTTTCCTTAAGTGACGAGGAATTGCACTCTAATTTCATACACAATTCGTCCTACAACTGCAATCTTGGTTACCACAGACATAGAAACCTTCTTTTAATCAATTTTGGCTGAATTCAAGAGATTGAGGTTATAAACACCGAGTCAGTTAGCTTGGTCTAAAGTAACAATCAATCAGCTGTTTATTACTAATTCTGCGAGCGGAAAAGTAAGGTACGCGAGGCTTTTACGCTCGCTAAACAGAAAACAGCTGTTTTAGGCCTACGATATGTTTGTAGATCGTAAAGAAGCACTTTAAGTACGGTTGAAGGCAAATATTTGTATTACTTATTTTGTCATGTTATTGGTATTCATTTTACCTGAAGGTGGGATTAGATTCCAGACCCCGAAACGTGCTGATTCTTTGTTTTACTAATCAGTGACACAAACTTCAGTTCTCACCAATGTAAACTTGTGGTCCATTAACCTGTTCCAACGATCAACTGTCCGTCCGCAGCGCGCTCTCGTGGCGACGTCGGAGTATTAATAAACTGTGGAACAACAGAGCGGAGTCATTCCGGAAATAGTTAAACAGTTTGACTGTGGTGACTAATTGTGTGATCTTAGATGCATATGAGCCAAAATGACTTATAGCTGGGTATTAGACACTGAAAAGGAGAACATTTATATTTTAACCGAAACAACAGACTTTTGATACTTGATCTAGAAACGAAAAGAGAAAAAGCAGTTTCTAGAAACACTATCAGTGTATGAATGTTTGAAGTGTTTTAGAACTCTCTATTTTAGAGTTGTATAAAATCTTAACTCACAAGTTTATAGGTAGGTGGAAAAAATGTATCCGATTCTCTATGATAAGAATTGCAATGAATTAAATTTATAGTTAAATGAAACGGGATTATATTTCGAATTGGACATTCCACAAAACAGAACTTATAAATTGCAGGTTTTCAAATAAGTAATTCCAAGTAACAAGACCATCATAAATTCTCAAAGATTTTATAGGTTTTAAGATTTTGGAACTAAAAAAATTAAGCCAAACTGTTTGAACGTAAAGTTCAACTCCGTTTTATGTGTTTTGACATTTAAATACTAAAATTGAAAAGTTCGCACGGAGCACGCTGACGCGAGAGGAGTGAGTTTCTGTAGTAAAATTTTGTTTAATCAAGTAAGGTGTTGAAATAAACACTTATGCAAACTTTTTGAACATTTTATAACATTTAATTTGTTTGAATGTTACTGGTTTTACGGGTCTGCAATGTTGGGATACCAATTTTATGCATTATAAGGTTAGGAAGAGGTCCTGTCAAGAGAATTGTGATAGTGGGACGATAAAACTACGTAAAGATATGAATCACAGCTTTTCCAATGTAAAATTCCCGTAAAGTAACTTATTGTGTTTAGTCATTGTTTCCACTTTATTTAATAACTCGGTCAATATTTGTGCTAGAATTATTACTGGGGGCTTAACATTTTTGGCCCATTACTTACAATAATATTAGATGCATCGATACTCTACTTGAGGCTTTTCGACCCTTTCAGCGAATTTCCCCTATAGGGAAGAAGCTCTTACCGTAGGTCTCATGGTAAGACTTAAGACCGAGACCATGATAACTTTTTGTTTTGAGGTCCCCAGATGCCAAAAACACTATTCGTTCAAATTTATATATATGTATATATATATATATATATATATATCTATATATATATATATATATCTATATATATCTATATATATCTATATATATATATCTATATATATATATCTATATATGTGTCCGTTAACACGATAACTTGAGTAAAAAACGTCCGATTTTGATTAAATTTGGCTCAAATGTGTAAAATGACATTCATGACTTTAAGTTCGAAAACCAGAAAAATCGAACCGTGGGAAGGGGGGTTTATGGGGGTTTTAAATTTTCCAAAAATCAGTTTTTTGCATTTGTCACCCTAAAATTTTTAAAAAACTTAATTTTGGTTTTGGCCATGTTATAGAGCTTAAAAAAACAAATAATTTAGTATTTTGAATTATTAACCTAGGTTAAGTGGTTGCGGAGAAAATCCAAAAAAACTTGCTCATTAAATCTTCCATGTTAATCTTATGGGAAAAAGGTTTTTGGCTTTTCCTCAGTTTATTTTAATGTAAACTTCACATTTGCTTTTACCAATCTGTTCAGTTCCACAAAACAATCATTTTGGTGTTTAAATTGTAATTCTACGCCCAACCGTTGCAGAGATATTCGAAGGGCTAAACACAGTACGTTGTCCAATGTTATCCTTATGGAGAATAAATAAAATTTGATATCTCGATTATTTATGAATGTATGTTGATGAAACTTGGTATGTGGCTTCAAGTAGTACTGGTATATTGATATTTGCACAAAAAAATGATTTTTTGTTGATTATTCCCGTAGCAGCAAACCTGCGTACTCAGCCCCCATGTTATTCTTATGGAGAATATGTAAAATGTAATGACTCCCTTAATTATGAACATAAATTAATAAAACTTGGTATGTAGCTTCACTTGGTTGAGTTATATTGATAATTATATAAAAACCCATTTTTCTGTTCCTTGTTGCAGCAAACATGCTTTCTCAGCCCCCATGTTATTCTTATGGAGAATAACTAGAATGTTATATATCGCTTATTTATGATTGAATATCGATGAAACTTAGTATGTGGCTTCGCCTAGTTAAATTCTATTTATATTTGCATAAAAAGCAATTGTTTCTGTTCCTTGTTTCAGCAAACCTACATACTCATTACCAATGTTATTCTTATGGAGAATAATTAAAATCGCTTATATGTGAATGTATTTTTATGAAACTTGGTTTGCGGCTTTATGTGGTATTAAGACATATATTATGCATTGGAAGTTCGCTGAGTCCGCAGGTTTGCTGCGACGGGGGTATTTGGTTAATAAAGCTCAAACTTTGAATGTTTAAACCCAAAACGGGGGTGCAATTGTATGGTACTCCGACTGCTTTTCTCATCGAAAATTTCCAGCCGATTATAGACAGGGGGTCTCTACTAAATTTGAAGTAAATCTATAATATTATAAAGAAGAGGTGGTTTCTGTATGTCTGTCTGTCTGATGTGCTGGGTGAACGCAAAAACTACTGACCCGACTGGGCTGAAACTTTACACATAGGTAGATCTTGAACCCATGCAACACAGGCCTATTCACTTCCTTAAAATCCCCTCGGGCTACACCCCGTGAACGTCCTAAGTTTCAATGTTTACATTTCAGAATAAAGTAAACATTGAGAAACTGTAATGCGAACAGCTGTGGATACTTACATTTGACAGCTTAAAGAGCAGAAACAAGAACAGCTGCTACAAGCTAACTAAAATTCAAATTGCATTGACTAAGGAACGGGTAGAGAAAACCCCTGTGCGAAGAACGGGTACGTCAGCTAGTTAGGCAATAAATGCAACCGCTTGAGTGCAAACACATTTAATTAAAGTTTCAAACGACGCTCCAAAACGTGCTCAAGGGGTTGCACTGGACCTTTATCGTGGTCCCTGGCTTGAGTCTTAGCATGTTGATCATGCTTATAGCTCACTATTCCATAGGATATTTGCTAATAAACAGATCACAACAAAACCTGTAGTGCTGACAAATGTAACCCGGCTGAACTCCTGGCCCGGCCTTAACATTCAGGTGGGTATTATATCGGCACATGGACCGGGTCCAGCAATGCTCCAGGCCCCACGCCGGACAAGAGCTGGCGTTTGTTGTGGCAGTGGGCAAGGTTAATATTTATTGCCAAAACTAAATACAAGACGATCGTAAAACTATTTCTACGCGCAGCTGCGTAACCAGCCCTCACTCCAACGCTCTGCAGCATACCTCGGCGACTTGGCCAGAAAATTACAAATATTATGTTTGGCAAGCTTGTCAGGGGCGTTTCATAACTCGAGAAGTTTACTGCACAGATTGTTATTCTTTACTTGTTGCTTTAAAAAAATAGTTATTTGAGTTTTAAAGCAAACAAAACGGAGTGTTCAGAAATGTTGATTTGATTTGAAAAAAAGTTTCAATATGTATACGGTCTTTATGAATCATTGTTAGTCTAAATAATAACAAAATTAACTTTCTCATAATCATGGATAAAAACGTCGAGAATGAAATATATAAATAAAATTCCTTCTATGTTTCTATAAAGGTCGATAAGAAATATCAAAACAAGAGTTACAAGGCGGAACGCGAAACTTCTCTTTACAATAATATACTTTATTACATGTATATATTTGTATTAACTCTTACAACATTTTAGTTTTATACTTGTGGAAATTTATACTGTAGGTTATAAGATTTCATTTATTTTTTTACGTAGGGGAAACTCTTTATGCACGGACCAAAAGGAACAGTGTGGGACTCCCTCCAATCATCTCGACGGAGAGTTACCCACTAAAACCCCTACGGACCCACATAACCCCAGGCGGCGGTGCTAGGTTAAGTATTGCTTCGACTGGGTGTGCTGGCTAATTACACAACTTATTTATCGGTCGAGACACCCTTCCCTGTTTTTGGCGCGGAGCACCTTCTCGGAGTACACCGCAACCGCTTGCCATTTCTCCTCGGACTCAGCATGGCTCCCACGATGGTTTCCGGATTATGGTATCCGATCGTTAAAGTCAGCGTCCACCTTGCTACCTCAAAATGGCTGCAGACTAAGAAAGAGTGATATACATCATCACTTTCCTCAGGGCAGTACCGGCAGGTAGGCTTTTCCCATTCTGTTCATATAGCTTCGAAAATAGCCGTAGCGCGTCAGAAGCTGACACAGAAAGAATGACACCTCGCCGTGATTTCGCAGGGCCCATGGCCCGAGATCCCGGACCAGCCTGAACGTCCATCGAACGGTGACCGACTCGTTTCAACGCTGCTGCCACATCCGCATGGTGTTGTCGTGGGCGCGCGACGCAGCTTCCTGACGTCCCAAGTCCGCGCTGAGGACAAAGATCTCCCTACGTTCTTGAACTAGCAAGTCAATAGGGATCTCTCCGGCCACAACCAGAACCGCGGATTCGGAAACGGCCCATAGCTTCGGGCTATCCGAAGCGCAGCCTGTCGTTGAACAGACAGAAGACGCTGCCTATTCTTTTTTATTACAAGGGCACCAGCCCAGATTTCAGGCCCGTATAGCAGAACAGACTGAGCTGACACCATCAGAAGTCGTCTCTTGCCTGTCGACGGACCGCCGATATTGGCCATCAGCCCACCCAGCTGTGACACTTGAGCTGAGGCCTTGTCACAAACCAAACGTATATGCTCACAGAAGGACAGCCGACTGTCAAGCATAACCCCCAGGTACTTCACCGCCCTTTTGGTCTGGACCACTTCGGAACCCACCGTCATCGGGACAATGGTGGAGAGGGCCAGCCTGAGTCCATGGTCTTCCATCCAGACACTGACTCTGTTCATGACTATCTGAAATTTTATTTGGGCTAGCTTGGCGTTCCTGGCAGTTATTACCGCTGCTACGTCACCGGCGTATCCAACCAGAGACACAAAAAATGGCATTTGCAGTCGGAGCAGGCCATCATTATCTATGTTCGAGACGTTACACAGGTCAGGGCCGACAACCGAACCCTGAGCAGCCCCTGCGGTTACCTCCCTCACGCAAAGTCTGGAGGAGGTCTCATATTGTAGGCACCTTTCCTTCAGGTAGTCCCTAACCATGACTAGCAGGTACTCAGGAAAACTGAAGCTCCGCTGCAACGCCTCGATCATGAAGCTCCAATTTGCCGAGTTGAATGCGTTTTTCACGTCCAGTATCACAAGCAGAACGATGAAACGGGCTTGATGACAAGCGGTTTCCACTTGCTGCATAGCTTCAACCACTTCTGCGACAGCCATCACATTGGAATGGCCTTTGCGGAAACCATGCTGGCTGGCTGCTAGGTCTCTGGCGTCTCGGATGGATTGGTGTAGCCTAGGCTGCAGGAGCTTCTCTAGGAGTTTCCCCACCGTGTCCAACATGCAGAGCGGTTGACACGTCGACGGTGAATCCGGAGCCCCACCTTTGCCCTTATTATTCAACACAAGTCTGGCGGTCTTCCATCGAGCCGGGAAAATTCCTCCCGCTAAACATGCATTATACATGAGCAGCAGGAGTTGTGGGTGGCTGCTAGCGACAACTCTTATAGCCTCCGCTGGAATGCCATCTGGCCCCGGTGCCTTTCGATTATCAAGGGACGACGCTGCCCTAACGAAATCTTCTTCTCCGAACGCGGGGAAAGTTGCGTCTTGCATTGGGTCCCTCCTCATGTCCCTCACAGGATGCGCAGGGGACAGAGTATCCACGATGCTCTTCATGGTATCCTTGTCCATAGGCAAGGACTTAGCGATCCGGGTTACAATTTTGTAACCCATCCCCCAAGGGTCGTGGTCCACGTCCTCACTGAGTGCCCTTCAACAATCGCGTTTCCTGGCACGCATGACTCTAGCTAGAAATCTTTTCGCTGCCCTGCATCCTTCATTCAATGCCTCAAAATCTGATCAATCCCTAGCTCGGGATCGGTGTAAACACCGCCTCTGTCTGAAAGCGGCTCTTCGCAGCTTGGCAACCTGGTCGTTCCACCTCCAACTTGGTTGCTTGCTACTTTCGGAAATGCTTTCTTTGCGGCATCGAGGTATCGCAGGCCCGCCGAATCAGCCGGAGTGTACTTTCAATAACGGTTTCCACTCCTTCCAGGCTGGTCGGTACCTCTGGTGCTTCGGGCACAGCATCGAGTCCCTCGTCTATGGTTGCGACAAACCTCACCCTGTCCATCTTGGCCGGATTCCAACCAATTGGGTTTCGGGCAGTTGGCCTCACCGCACCAGTCGAGGGTAGGACCGTGAACGAAATGTACCGGTGATCTCTGCCGTTGTAACCCCCGAGTACCTTCTAGTCCTCCACACGTGCATACAGACTTTCGGACGCCAGAGAGACGTCAGGAATTTAATGGCCAAAGCCAGGACGTTCATAAGTTGGCGTCGACCCTCGGTTAAGGACCACAAGGCCGAGTCTTGCTGCCATCTCCAAGAGTTGTCACCCTCGGCTATCAGTATGGGGCATTCCCCATTCCCTGGCCCGATCATTGAAGTCCCCAGCCACAACGATCCTTCCGGGTGACACACGGAGCGCGTCTTCCAGTTCTCCCAGACTGGCCCTAAAATCTCCAGCGGTTGCATTGGGCGAGAAGTAGACACTGGAGACAACCACGTTGACACACATTTTGGGGACAAGGTTGTCCAGCAAATAATCAGTAAGCTTGCTCCGGTGCATATTTCCTTGCAGGATCTTCATCACCGGAGATTTTCTTCCGCTCATCCAGGGCCTTTCGGAAGGCCGCACAAGAGCCCGACCCAGAGGTATGCTTCACGTCTCGCATGCCGGCGTCAGTGCAAAGAGCGCAGCATGGGACCGCGGTACAGACCGAGACAAAATGCCCTTCCTGACCGCACTTCCAGCAGGCCTGACTTCTGTCTGGACCCTTGACCCGGGCTCTGGTGTTGCCAAAGCCAAGACAGCGATAATACCGCGCGACGTCGATTCTGCGACGGACTCTACAAGAGACCCAGCCCACCTTCAACCTCCCCACACCAGAAATCTTTCTCGCAGTTTCCTCATCGAGGTCTATGATGGCGACCCTCAACTCCCAGCTGTTTGGTGGCAGAATAGAGATTTTGGCCCCCACTTCCACCGAATCCACTTTCAGCTCCTTTGTCAGGGCAGCCAATACCTCATTTTCTGTCGTGCAAACGTCGAGATCAAGGAACTCTAGCCTAGCACGAGAAACAAGGGACCTGATGGCAGCATCTTGCTGGCCGAGGGCGTTCTTCAGATCATCCTGGAACTTGGCCTGGTTCTGGCACTGGTCAAGTTCAATGAGAGCTCCACCAAAGGCGGTTTTCCGAACTTGCCGTACCTTTGTGCCAGAGTCTTCTCTTACTCGGCTTACTGGGATTGCCGTCAGTACTTCCGCGTAAGACTTCCCAGGAGCGGGCATAATGATGACCGTTGGACTCCTGGATGCAGCCTTGTGCTGACGAGGCCGTGACTGTTGAGAGCGCTTTTTATCGGTTTTGTTCTATGCCGGTGCGGGAGTTGGCAGCTCTGTTTGGGCAGGGGAAGCTTCTGTTAGAGGGGCCTGGGGACCCTGCGGCTCCTTTATCTTTTTCCTTCCCTATTTCCGTTTGTTCTCACCTTGAGTGATCCAGGGATTATCCTTGGGAGGCAGCGGATTTTTTCCTTTGTTTATCTCATGCACTGGTGAGGTGGCTGCATCTACAAAATTAGAGGTACCTTCTGCCTCAGGGGTCCCACTGCACCGTTGTCGCTTCTATGTCTGCTGCAATGGGTCAGGAGTCAGGAGAGGGAGGTTTCCCCAAAAACACTTCAGCTGTTTCCCCACCTGCAGTCTCACTCGTCTACACATCACGATGTGTTCAAGTGCGCCCGCCAAGATTTAAACACCTTCCTTCGTCGCCTTGTTTAGATTTTTCGGACGGAAAATGCCTCTTGATTCGTCTTTAGAGTCTTTGCTGCCAGTGCCAACTGTTTCTATTCATCTTCATTGGTGTCATCCACCTGGCCCCAGAGGAGTTCAACTTTAGTTAAGATCTTCTCCGGCACTATCGTTTGATCACCTGATGAGGTCTTTTCATTAATTTCGGCCTTAGGTGGGTTTTCGACCTGAACGTGTGCCTTGAACAGAGCCCCCGGCGGGGACACATTTGTGCTTCCCGACGGTGGAGCCCTGACTCTTGCTGGAAGGAGCGGAAAGTCCACCACGCTCTTTGACGACGGTGGATATGATCTTCCAATCTTCAGCCCCCTTAGTAAACACCCTAGGATTTCCTACCCCGCCTGTTACCTTCCAGTAGCATCGACGAATACTGCGGCCTGGCCTGGTTGCTCACCGCTAGTGTTCCGGTTGAAAATGTCTGGTTGCCCCCTTCCCCAGAATCCACGGGGCAGTCCGATAACACGGGATTGAGGGATCCCTGTCGGGATCCCACGGGATTTTGTGGGATTGAGGAGCAAACACCCGACCCACATGGGGTAGTTTATTGTTAGAAAAAGACATCATGCTTGCAGGTCCCCTTGTAGTCGACTTTTACGGCAAACAGGAGTTACTGTTGGAACATTCTGCTCCGGCCCAACACGGATAAAGAAGAAGGCGTGAAAAGACACCAAAAAAGGTTAGAAAAATCAAGGGTTGGTCAAGGGAGACTAAAAGAAAGAAAGAACAGATGGCGAGGATCAAGCCAAAGAAGGAAGAAGACTTGATCTCTGGAAAGAGAAGGGCCTAAAGATAAGAGATCCCTCCTCCCTTTTAGTCGCCTCTTACACAAGCAGGGGATACTGCGGTCTATTCTAACCCGGATGCCGCACGGGGGAAGATTTCATTGATTAAGAAGCTTCACATTAATGTAATGTTGTTGTTATTAGCCTATGTTTTAGGATTTGGTTTAATTTCTCTTACTGTAACACTTTTAGTGTTCTTAATATCATCCCTGATGAAAAAAAAGTAAGGCCGATGAATTCTAAACTCTACTGGTCATTTTAGTGTTTGGGGAGTGTGTTTTACACTTTATTAACACAACTGTGGAAATTCATAATTTCAGAGACATCGGACGAAAATATCAAAAGGTAAAACATAAGCTACATTTAATGAAAGATGTATTAATTCGTGACAGCTTATTCCTTTGAAAACTTGAAACTGAATAATGGAGTGTACAAAAGAACAAGTAATCCCACGGACCTCTAAAAGTTGCAGTTTAAGAGCCACACAAGCAACTTTAGAAAAAAATAATGTCAATGAAATGTTTTGTCAAATCTCTAAGCTAGGGAAGTCTATGATAACCACGGCAAACTCTTTAAGTCATTTCTTTTAATGTAAAAGATAATTGGATCCTCCATGAAAATCGCCATCTAATGGTCTGTTCTGTATTGTTTCTCGTGGAGCTAAGAGTATAAAAATTGTATCTAATAAAAATGTCGATAATTAAATCCATGACTATTAAATTAAGGCAAAACGTCGCTATTTGGATGTCAAAATTATGGTACAGTAATAAGATATTAGCGGAAATTTCTTTTCATTGGCTACGAATCTTCTTGTACCCTTCAAGGTGGTGATCTAACCTTATACAAATGATTATCGTTTAACTGTTATCATGAACCAGTGCTGTTAGTTCCTCTACCGAGCTTACTTAAGCTTGGATGCTGTAAAATAATATCTATGAAATAGCTATTTTACAGATATGAAACATCAACAACTATATCTATATACTAATGGGGATTTGTGCCTCAACAGCAACAATTAATTCATCAAGAATTAATTCGCATAACGATATCGGTAATCTTCATTCTCAGAGCCATTGGAGCCCGGATTGAATTCTCATGAATTATTTTTGCAGAGTTGAAAACAATCACATTCAAGATCTGAAAATCTAAACTAATCTAGTAAAAATATATTACTAACCTTTAATTTAGTAGAATTCTGTTCCTAAATATGATTGTGTCTATATAATACCTTGAATGATACACCCGATACCTTTTTGGAACATCCTCCACGTGGACTTCCCAGTCCAGCGGCTATTGCAGCGGTACAATAGCTTGTACTATGATGCAAGCGCTATTTATTTTATGGCGGGCCGCCAAGTAGAAGCGCGCCAAAACCGGAGCGTTGAACTTCACGTGGAACATCTGTCGACAACAGCGCCGTGACGGCCATTTCAAGAAACAACGCTTCCTTGTCGGACCAGAATACCTGTGAATCAACCCTTCCAGTGAATGGCTTCATCGGTTATCACTAAGACAGACCAATTAGTTTTAGTGCAACATGCAGGCCTACTGTCTTTGAGCTTTATATTGTAAATTATTTTCTGAATTTCGAATTGCCACAAAGGAGAAATTTTCAGATTTCGAATAGTGTCGGAATTCTGCAGTTTTCGGTTAACGAAAAGTGATGGTGCAATTTTATTCCTTGAAAATGTTGTCTAATGTACATCTCTGAGACGCAGGTGATGTTAAATATTCTGTAATCAAATACAGGTTTGAAAAAGTTGGAGATCTTCCAAAAATTAAAGCTTTTGTTATGACCAAATTGAAATTTTCCATAGGGATATACTGTAACTGTGTGTACTTTTGACGAGCTTTGTTAGCCTTGCCAGTTTCTTGCATAAAAAACAGCTAATTATTAGCTCTGGAAGATTTGACAAATTCAGTTTTTCCTGTTTACTTTTTTAGTCTGTTTCAGGTCATTCCTGAGAAAAGTAAACTTCTTACATTGCATTTTTGAACTTATACGTTTACAGCTGATTCGATATAGTTGTTATTTGTTATCACAATAACGTAAAAAATATCCTTTTGTTGATATATCTCTAATGCCAGAGCTTGTAACGATGCAAGATGCTTCTGGTCAACATCTGCTCGTCACTGCATTAGCGAATTCCTCCACGCCCATATTAGTAAACAGAATGTTTCCTGACTTCCTACAAACAATGGTTCACAAAGTTTATTTCTGTTTAATAATTTTTTAATGTTTAGTATTGTATTATTATTGGCATACCATCTCAATACTTAGTTAAATATTGGTACAGTAGTTATATGTTATACGAAGTGATTTGTTTCTTCTCAAATAATCGAAGGAGGTATCGAATAAAACTATCAGATTGTTTTGTTGAATAAAAATTACCCTGATGCAATGTTATAGTATTTGTGAATCTTGCTGCTATAATGGCTCTAATAAATTTAATGGTCTGACTTTGACATAATTTTAGGAAATTATCCTTCAGAGTAAATCTTGATAATCTGATTTAGTACATCTTTATATATAATTCTGTAAGCGAAAATTTTAAGCCAAAATTGTGGGAGTTGGGTAAATCGCAGGATGATGGGAGACGGCTCAAATTAAAGGTCTTGATTCCAGGGACTCGGGAAAAATAGCAGCAGATCTAAAAAGTCACCAGAAAACGAGAAATAACATAAAACATTCCCCATAAGAAAAGCATGGTGATTTAAAAAGGTCTCCTTTGTTTACATTAAACCATGTGATTGCGAGTCTTAATTTATTTTCGCACTGACATGTGTTGAAATCAAAATGAGACAGAGTATTGGAGCAAGGTTAGGGGCTTTGGCCCCTTCAAGCCACTAGCAATGACTACATAAACTACAATTTGTACTACAATTGTACTTTATGTAGTCATTGCCACTAGTTTATGTTATATTTCTTTTGTAATGCACTACAACTTCGCAACCCGTTATTCTTTGTTCCCTCTACAGTGATTTATTTTTATAATTTTAAAACTACATTAACAGAACCCGAAGTTATGAATAAGCGGGAAGAATTAGAATTGTCTCAAACTGTTGAGGTAGAATCCATAAAGCTCAGGAAAATAACTGAAGTATGAAAGACCAAGAGAATAGTTCATTCCTAATTTTACAACTGATTTTGTTGGCTTCAGGATCTTTGTCAATCTACACACTGAGAAAAGGTGTAATAAAACCATAATAAAGTTCAAAATAGCAACCTCAAAAGTTTCGGATTAGTCACAACGAATGGATAAAAGTACGGTAGAAGTCAAGTCACAGAAGTCAAACAAAATACCGCACATCCCACATCACACGAAATTACAAAACTATTCGTCATAATCGGTTTATACAATCTTTTTTAGCGAAAAGCTAGAAGGTTTCATTAGCCGCTTTACTTACGCAACTGGCAGAAGCGGATTCAACAAACAGTGCATAAATCCGGTTAGAGTTGAGATGTTAACCCGTCACCAGGTGCTTACCGGTGATCCACTCTGGCCATTTGGCGCTTGCCTCTGTTTGAATCCTGGTTGCATAATTTACACGTAAGGCAAATGCCAATTGCATTTTCGTGAACTGAAACCCGTTTAACGGCTTCATTTATTCAAGCTGTGGAGTGAAACAGCAGTTGGAACGATCGACAAAGAGATTGTGTAATTATAATCGTTATATAGTTGATTAATTCCGTTTTCTAATTCTTCAAACAAGACAAGTGCACGTATAACATTTCAAATTATTATATGGTATGATTTTCTCACATTATTGCATTTTTCCATTAATGATCTACATATTGACAAATTAAAGCTGTTATCTAAATGTTTTAAAGCTATTTTGTTTTATATTTATGCTCATTTAATGATCATTTACGTAAACAAGTCCTTGATAGTTAACGAACACTGTTAATACATCGTCATATTCAATTAAGATATGGTATTATCAGAGGTCTTCTCTTACCGTCTTGTTAGTGAATTTCCTTTGGAAAGTGAACTATTAGCATGACCCGCACGGTGAAACTTAAGCCCGGGACCACCATAGAAGTTCCTAACGTGACCCCCTGAACACGTTTTGGGGGGTCGTTCAAAATTTATATATATATATATATATATATATATATATATATATATATTAATTATTTTAAACATTTTAAACACAGTACCCTGGTTTAAATTATTTTATTTCAAGACCGACATGTTTCGGACCTTTAATAAAATAATTTAAACCAGGGTACTGTGTTTAAAATGTTTAAAATAATTATTATATTAGTAGCCCTTTTTACTGAAAATTACATATATATATATATATATATATAGACATATATATATGTGTTTGCACTCTAGCGGTCGCATTTTTTGTCCGATTTACTTCAAATTTGGTAGGGACGTTCCTTTCGGTAATCAGTTGGACAAGTTCGTTGGGCAAAACAATCGGAAAACTCTAAACCCCTTTTTTGGGGATTAATCTTTCTAATTTCGAGTGTTTGGGTCCAAAAAGGGTCATAAAAGCCCCAGACGTAAAATCAATGCATGTAAAAAGATGGGAATTAGTGAGGCAAAAGTTTTAAGCCTTCTCTCGTCATTCTAGCATAAATATTTACCGAGTTATTAAAGAAAATGTGTATCAACTATACACAGTACGTTGTCTTATGGGGGTTTGACACTAGAAAAGCCTGTTATTCCTTTGTTATAATACTTTTATCATCCCCAGCAACCTCACGCCTACTTTCAAGCCTGTCTGGACCTTCTCATAACCTTTATAATGTGCAAAATTGTATTCCCAGCATTGCAAGTAAATGAAACCAGGAGTATCAGAACAGCCAAAAAAATCAATGTTTTCAGATTTCAATAAAAATTGGACAAATGTATATTTTTACACTTATTTTGAGTTTTACAAGTTTTTATGTGGAAATTCACTTCCCTCACGTCAGCGTGCTGCGTGCGAACTCGTTTAACATTTGTAACATAATTATTAACGTATAAAACAATTCTTTAAACGTGAATTTACATTAAAAGTTTTATTTAACCGGAGAGTACAGAAGATTTAATGGTGCTTGAAATGCATTGATTTTTACGACACACATTATTACAAGCTCTATTTATAACACAATCTGGACCTCAAGTAGTCTTCTTTTACGACTACCAGTGTAGAGGCGGCCAAACCGTGAATACCGTGGCCAAACTTGGAGATCCATATATGCTAATGGATTCAAACCCATTATAGAAAATAGAAAAGTACAATAGAAATACAACGGAAAAGTACAACGAAATACAGGAAAAGCAAACACGGTTTCAAAACGGTATTGGCTTTTCCTGTATTTTGTTGTAATTTTCGAATTAAACCAATGACCTCATACACGTTTCAATCAAAGAATAATACCTTTAACTGGGGTTTTGTTCACAGACTGTAGATACAACATGTTTTAATGTTTCTCATATAACTTGTACAAAGGTTGTCCGCATTATATTCATTCTAAATAACAATGTTTCACTAATACATAATGAGTTTTCAAATGTACTTGAAATGGGGATGGTTCTTAGATCTAACTTTATGTTGCAGTTATTTCAGTAGAACTGTTAATTTACACAAGTTTTAGCAAAACGTTTTATTTCCAGAGCTACAAGTTATTAGATCTTAATGTTGGCCACTTATTCCGTTCAAAGTTGATGGTGAAATTATGCAACCTTCAGAACAATTTTATATCCGTTTAAGGTAAAAATCGATAGTTATTTTTTACATCGACATTTTTTAAACGCATAAATATCTTTACTTCCAAATCGGTGAAATCTGAAGTAGTTTTTCAATGTATTAAACACTTTCAAGTACAATCGTTTGGATTTTACATTTATCTCACGTCGCAATCTGAGTTGCTTATGACTGTGTAATCAATAAGCCGTTACGATTAATATATTACGGTTCCTTATATTTATAAGTACAACCAGAGTCCCTTCCAAACAAGTTAAACCAAGACAGAAGAAGTAGCAGGTAGTTTATGAAATTATAAACTGGTTAACATTCCTTGGCGTCTTAATTCCTTATAGTACAACTCGTTGTCTGTAGTTTCGGCTCACAGGGAGCCATTATAAAAACTATAGACCGTTAGCCAAATCTCCTGAATGTCGTAAATTAAAAAAAAAATACCCCCGACGCATCAAACCTGCGTACTCAGCGAATTTCCAATGCATAATATATGTCTTAATACCATATAAAGCCGCATACGAAGTTTCATAAAAATATATTCACATATAAGCGATTTTAATTATTCTCCATAAGAATAAAATTGGTAATGAGTACGTAGGTTTGCTGAAACAAGGAACAGAAACAATTGGTTTTTATGCAAATATAATTAGAATTTAACTAGGCGAAGCCACATACCAAGTTCCATCAATATTCAATCATAAATAAGCGCTTTACAGTATAACATTCTAGTTATTCTCCATAAGAATAACATGGGGGCTGAGAAAGCAGGTTTGCTGCAACAAGGAACAAAAAAATGGGTTTTTATATAATTATCAATATAACTCAACCAAGTGAAGCTACATACCAAGTTTTATTAATTTATGTTCATAATTAAGGGAGTCGGTACATTTTACTTATTCTCCATAAGAATATCATGGGGGCTGAGTACGGAGGTTTGCTGCTACGGGAATAATCAACAAAAAAATAATTTTTTGTGCAAATATCAATATACCAGTACTACTTGAAGCCACATACCAAGTTTCATCAACATACATTAATAAATAATCGAGATATCAAATTTTATTTATTCTCCATAAGGATAACATTGGACAACGTACTGTGTTTAGCACTTTGAATATCTCTGCAACGGTTGGGCGTAGAATCACAATTTAAACACCAAAATGATTTTTTTGTGGAACGGAACTTATTGGTAAAATAAAATGTGAAGTTTACATTAAAATAAACTGAGGAAAAGCCAAAAACATTTTTCCCATAAGATTAACATGGGAGATTTTAGGAGTAGGTTTTTTGGATTTTCTCCGCAACCACTTAACCTAGGTTAATAATTCAAAATACTATACTATTTGTTTTTTAAGCTCTATAACATGGTCAAAACCAAAATTAAGTTTTTTAAAAATTGTAGGGTGAAAAATGCAAAAACTGATTTTTGGAAAATTTAAAACCCCCATAAACCCCCCTTCCAATGGTCCGACTTTTCTGGTTTTCAACCTTAGTCATGAATGTCCTTTTACACGTTTGAGCCAAATTTCATCAAAATCGGACGTTTTTTACTCAAGTTATCGTGTTAACGGACACATATATATATATATATATATACATATATATAAATTTGAACGAATAGTGTTTTTGGCATCTGGGGACCTCAAAACAAAAAGTTATCATGGTCTCGGGCTTAACTCTTACCATGAGACCTACGGTAATAGCTTCTTCCCTATAGGGGAAATTCACAAACACAAAATAAACAAAAATTAAAAGAGTTAACTACGATTATTGTTCATTTAATTGAGACGTCAAAGTATGGTAGCCTGTTTTTGTTGACAACCAAACAAAAGGCTCAATCATAGATAGTTTAAGGAACCCTCTTAACTCCAAACTATAAATGCACCATTTATTTTTAGCTTCCGTGAATCTTCTCAGATTCGTGTTTCAATGTTAACACCAAACTATTATTGGTCGTATAATCATTTACTGCAACCGGTCTTGACTTATTCAATGACTTGAGTTTATATCTTAGAAAATAACCAGTTAGGGAGATGCTCCATTTGTAACTGACCACCTTACACGTTTCCACCACCACTTCGACCTCGGAATGGAGCCACCAACGGGCCGCTCCGGTGCTAGTTTCTATTGTAGTAGGTTGTTGGCGGAGCTGCCAACAGATGAGGACAGGTCGTACATGTGGCCAACACCAACAGTCCAACAGCACGACTAGATATTGACGAATTAACGACGCGTATCGGCTCGCCGCTGCTCCACTTCCAACGTGTTTTATTTGTGGATACAAAGATAAAAGTAGGTCCCTTCAATCTGGACGGTTATGGGGAATGCTCCAAGTATGGCATTAACCACGAATGATTCACCAGGTGGCGATGTTGTTGGGTTTGAGGAAGTTTAATGAGCTAAGTAACCTCATTAAACATATTCGAGTGATAAATCATTCTAACCTTTGTCAGTATGCATATAGTTTTAACGTTAGTTTTAATTTTTTTAATCAGTTTTATACAATATTGTTATTTAATATGCTATATTTATTAAACAGTGCTGTTAGATTGCTTAATTGTTTAAGAAGTGCTCTTTTGAGGATATGAGTTTGTATTCTCAGGGAATATATAGCAATGAGAAAGCATAGTGATTAAACCAGCTAAAAGTTCACAAATCTATTGCGTTGTCATTAGTGAATTTCCTTTGGAAAGTGAACTATTAGCATGACCCGCACGGTGAAACTTAAGCCCGGGACCACCATAGAAGTTCCTAACGTGACCCCCTGAACACGTTTTGGGGGGTCGTTCAAAATTTTATATATATATATATATATATATATGTGTATGCACTCTAGCGGTCGCATTTTTTGTCCGATTTACATCAAATTTGATAGGGACGTTCCTTTCTATAATCTGTTGGACAAGTTCGTTGGGCAAAACAATCGGAAAACTCTAAACCCATTTTTTGGGGATTAATCTTTCAAATTTCGAGTTTTTGGGCTCAAAAAGGGTCAGAAAAGCCACAGATGGAAAATTAATGCATGTAAAAAGATGGGAATTAGAGTGGCGAAAGTTTTAAGCCCTCTCCCGTCATTCTAGCATAAATATTTACCGAGTTATTAAAGAAAATGTGTATCGACTAAACACAGTACGTTGTCTTATGGGGGTTTTACACTAGAAAAGCCTGCTATTCCTTTGTTAGAGTACTTTTATCATCCCCAGCAACCTCACGCCTACTTTGAAGTCTGTCTGGACCTTCTACTAACCTTATAATGCGCAAAATTGTATTCCCAGCTTTGCAAGTAAATGAAACCTGGAGTATCAGAACAGCCAAAAAATCAATGTTTTCAGATTTCAATAAAAATTGGACAAATATATGTTTTTACACTGATTTTGAGTTTTACAAGTTTTTATGTGGAAATTCACTTCCCTCACGTCAGCGTGCTGCGTGCAAACTCGTTTATAAATTGTTCTTGTTTGATTAGTAATGCATTATTATTAGTGAATTTCCTATGGAAAGTGAACTATTAGTATGACCCGCACGGTGAAACTTAAGCCCGGGACCACCATAGAAGTTCCTAACGTCCCCCCTGTCCCCTGAACACGTTTTGGGGGGTCGTTCAAAATTTTATATACATATATATAATATATATAATATATAATATAATTATATATATTATATATATATATATGTATGCACTCTAGCGGTCGCATTTTTTGTCCGATTTACTTCAAATTTGGTAGGGACGTTTATTTCTATAATCTGTTGGACAAGTTCGTTGGGTAAAACAATTGGAAAACTCTAAACCCCTTTTTTGGGGGATTAATCTTTCAAATTTCGAGTTTTTTGGGCCCAAAAAGGGTCAGAAAAGCCCCAGATGTGAAATTAACGCATCTTAAAAGATGGGAATTAGTGTAACGAAACTTTTAAGCCCTCTCTCGTCATTCTAGCATAAATATTTACCGAGTTATTAAAGAAAATGTGTATCGACCAAACACAGTACGTTGTCTTATGGGGGTTTTACATTAGAAAAGCCTATTATTCATTTGTTGGTGTACTTTTATCATCCCCAACAACCTCACGCCTACTTTAAAACCTGACTGGACCTTCTCCTAGCCTTATAATGCGCAAAATTGTATTCCCAGCATTGCAGGTAAATAGAACCAGGAGCATCAGAACAGCCAAAAAATCAATATTTCAGATTTGAATAAAAATTGGAAATAAATGTATGTTTTTAACTGATTTAGAGTTTTTATCATTTTTTATATGGAAATTCACTTCCCTCACGTCAGCGTGCTGCGTGCGAACTCGTATTTTGACTTTTAGTCAAATTATAGCAACACATTGTTTTGGCTTTCTTTTGTTAACAAAAATTCTTCTATAGGCCTGGGACAGTTGTATTTCTTTGTTTTGAGGATTCCAGAGGCAAACCTTCTGTTCATTCACTGTAGCTGTTGTTAGTTGTCAGTACTTTATTTTATTACATTCTATAAATGTATACATTATTTTAAAATAGAATTTTACTGTATATGTATTTTTCATTTTTTAATTTAAAGAATTGTCCTTTGTCCTATTAATTCTTAGTTCCAAGTATAATCCAACAATATAAAATATTTGTACATGCTGAAGTATAGTTTTAACTTTCGTATTTTAATGTTAACCATAGATTGAAATGAGAAGATAACAAAACAAATACTCATAATATTGTTAAACAATTTATAAAATTAATATACGGTGCTTACAAGATGCAATGGTATAAGTACAACCTGTGGCAGTGTATAACTGCAGTGTGTAACTGTGGCAGTAATTCTGTAAAATATTTAGAAAACCCTATACATCACGAAACAACCATTTTCCCAACACACTCTGAACGCACGTGTACACTTTTGGGCACGTAGAGCTCATAACAATTTGTTTGTTATACGTTTTAAATGTATAACAATAATTTTAATTTTAGGTTAAATTTAAAGGGATTTGGCAACAGACTTTGTGTTTGTACGTATTGCTCCTTAACTTTATAGTGTAATGTAACTATACAGCCTAACATTATGTTTTACTACTTCCCCTTACTAAAGAGCAAAACAAATTGAATGCTTATATGAACTAAGGCAGTGCTGCCAACATCATTTGCTTGTTGTAGTAAATATTTAACATCAATATTGCATACACATGATGCAATCCTACTATTAATTTTTTGCTGATCTACTAAGGACAAATTAGGCGAAGAAAATGTTTTTCTAATGATATCCAATAAGAAAAATCTAAGTTACAAAATATATTTTTGGCTATCAGAATCACACTCATTATACAGTAGTTTTAATATATTTAAATTAGTTTCGTGTAAAGATCTTTATTTTACTTTGCCACAAATCATACCCTAAAAGGCATTTGTCAAGAATACTGAAACATTTTAAAATCTGGGTTGTTGCATCTTATGCAATCAGTAATTAATTGATCGAAATAAAGCTTTCATTTTAAAAGCATAATTTGTTTGTAAATGGACATGCAAAATAGTTTATACGAATCGTATGAAAAATGTTATAAATATTATGTGCTTCCCAATATTTCATACTTAAGTCTATAGCGTAAACATTTTGATTTTGCTGTACAGAATGCTAAATTTAGTTATTTGATTTAGATAAACGTTTTTTATTTTAGGGTTTTCCCTTAAACCAAACTCTACAGAAAAAAAGTTTGAAGGTAACAAAATACTGTATAATTCATAGAGTGCGATAAAGTAATTACTAATAATAAAATAAACGGTATCAGGAAACTGACACATACTTTCTCCCTTTTAGCAAAATTTTAATGAAATTTTTATTTACTAAATATAGAATATGAAGTACAGATAAATGTACAGAAAATCGTCTAAAATAGTTGTTTTCAGAAATATCCACCCAAATCCCTTTTTGGGAGGCACTGTTTGTGAGTCCGTTGCCACACACAGTGGTTTTGAGAGGGGAAATGCCCCCTTGTCCCCCCAGGGTTAAATGGCAACATATTTCGAACTCCTCTAATGGTCAATGCTAACTTAACCTGCATATCAAGTTTTAATGAAATTGATTGGTAAATAAGAGAGAAATAGTCATTTTTGTATTCCCCTTAAGAATAACATTGGACAACGTACTGCGTTTACCGCTAAATGAAAATTTCAATTTTCTCCGCAACTAGCAATCGTAGAATAGTAATTCAAAATATTAATTTATTTAGTTTTTTAGCTCTTTTTAATGGTGAATATCAATATTTTTTAAACTTTTATGATTTTTTATTAAAAATCCAAAAAAGTGAATTTTGGATGTTTTAAGTCCTGCAATATCTGAACCCGAATTTTTCCAGAAATGCGGGTGGTGTCATTTTGTTGGAAACTTAAAGTTCTACAAACGACTAAAGTTTAATCAAAATCGTTAGAGCCGTTCTTGGGAAAGTTGGATTTTACATGTTTTTGGCGATGTTTGAGGGATAATTACCCTTAAAAATCGAAAATTCAAAAAATGAAAAAACTCCTGGAGATATCGAGGATTAGTACCTACATACCAAATTTGATAAAAATCGGTCCATTGGTTAGGGCTCTAACCAAGTATATATATACATATATATATATATACATATATATATATATGTGTATCTATTTATATATATATATATATATATATGTGTGTGTGTGTGTGTGTCCGTTACCGCGATAGTTTTTGAAAGAAACACCCGATTTTGATGAAATTTGGCACAAATGTGGAGAGTAGCATTTATGACTTTAAGTTCGAAAACCAGATCGATCGCACTATGTGAAGGGGGTTTTATGGGGGTTTACAATTTTCCAAAAATCGGTTTTTTGCAAATTTGACCCCTAAATGCTAAAAACACTCAATTTTGGTTATAGCCATTTTATAGAACTTAAAAAAAATTAAGTATTTTGAATCATTAACCTAGGTTAAGTGGTTGCGGAGAAAATCCAAAAAAACGTGTCCCATGTTAATCTTATGGGAAAAAGGTTTTTAGATTTTTCTCAGATAGTTTTACTAAAAACTTCACATTTCTGTTTATTAATGTGTTTAGCTCAACAAAACAAACATTTTGGATTTTGGTGTTTTAATCGTTGTTCTACGTCCAACCGTTGCAGAGATATTCAAAGTGCTAAACACAGTACGTTGTCCAATATTATCTTTATGGAGAATAAATAAAATTCTATATATCGATTATTTATGAATGTATATTGGTGAAACTTGGTATGTGGCTTCAACTAGTTGTGGTATGTTGATATTAGCACAAAAAACAAGTTTTTTGTTGATAGTCCCCGTAGCAGCAAACCTGCATACTCGGTCCCCATGTTATTCATATGGAGAATAAGTAAAGTTGTATATATCCCTTAATTATGAACATTAAGAGAACTTGGTTTGTAGCTTCACCTGGTTCAGTTGTATTGATAATTGCAAAAAAAAAAACACATATCTTATCTTCCTTGTTGCAGCAAACCTGCGTCCTCAAACCTAATGTTATTCTTATGGAGAATAAATAAAATGCTATATATCACTTATTTATGGATGTATTTTTACGAAACTTGGTAAATAGCTCTATGTAGTAGTGAGTCACATATATATGCATTGGAAATTCGCTGAGTACGCAGGTTTGCTGCGACGGGGGTATCTCCATATACTACGTATAGGGAAAGAAAGTAAAAGGCTAATAAACAATAAATATGACCTTATCCATGAAAAAATACGTTCCATGGACATTAAAGAGGCTTTCACACTGTGGGACTATAGCAATAAAAATTAGTGGATGAAATCATAAATCAGAAACTAAACTGGACAATTTATATTGTTAGGCATTTATTTTGTGAATACAACAGTTCAGAAAGACAAGGAATTTGCTTAAAGGCACGTTAGGTTAAGCCGAATTTTCAATCCTATATATACTAATACGCTAGAGTTTTTTTTTCATAGTCATAACTCGATAACGGCTGGACAGATTTTAAAGTTTGGGGTGCCAAATTAAAGGTATTTTTACGTTGATTTGCCAATATATCTCAGAAGTTTCAGAAAGGGCATCACTTAAATACAGTAAAGGGCTGAATTTTTGGAACAGTGGCGCTATCCGACGGCGGAACTCTAAACTAGGTGTTGATTGAAAGTTCGTTATCCTCATCCGCATTATTCTCACATGTTATCATCCGTTTTAATATCAGATGTTTTGTTATGTTTGTTTAAAACTGAAGTAACCTTTCATTGGGTACAAACTTGCTCGGATTTGATCAACAGGGCAACTAGTCAGTAATAAACTTACACAGTAATACAATTGCGTTTATATACTAGTTGTTACAGCGCGACGCACGTTTTTCGCGTAATAAGCAAAATCCATACATGAAATAAGAAAAGGCACCTTTTTAATGGTACTGAGTTTAGTTCACACTGTAATAAAGCATTTATAATAAATTAACTTGAAATACAATTAGTCTTAGATGGAATGCTAGTACCGAATCTAAACTTTATAAAGGTAACGAACCAAAATGTAATATGTATTGAATCAAATGTAACGAGTCTACACGAAACAAACGTGTACGGGTCTAATGTGTACGCGCCTGAGTTCGACAGCTGTTGGGACGGAACTGATTGTTAAGGGTTGTTGTGTCCAAGTGTCGCCGGCCATTGGAACACCCCCACCCTTTCATCAGTAGGCCGCAACAGTAGTGATCACTATAATGGATGTTTATCAAACCTAAAGCCGGTTCCATAGCATTTACATTGGTGATTCGCTTGCCATCAAGGTAAAGTCCGATCTACTATGGAAAAAAATCCCCCGCAGTTAACCTCAGTTCACCGGATGTACCGAGATTTTGACATTTCGGAAAGTATTACGCCTACGCCTACGACTTGGTAGAATCAGATCCACCCTCTCGAGTAATTTAAACGGCTTGATCCTCCGCCAGCTTTAGACACATGGTACACGATAGCGGCCCGCACCTCGGTATAAACGATGACCGACCGAATGGAAGTGAAATAAATAATTCTCTCTGCCTATTGTGCACATCCATTTAATCTTGAAAATTTAATTATTAAAAATCCGCTTAACTACTTTAAAAGACAACGAATATTAGATTAGTAGATTGTTTATCTGTTGAAGAATATAAATTCGTAAAACTCTTTATAGCGAGTGTCTAGGAAGAAGAGGACAACTTTAATTTAAATCAGTTCAGTGTTTTCTGAGGGTTTGTGATGAAATAGTGAGTGGTAGATGGTTTTTACAGATTTGTAGATATGCGAATTAGACGAAATATAATGCGTTGTTTTTGATTCTTTGATAAAATCGTATATCAATTCTATCATCAATTATATCAATTCTGGTCATCAACTCTAAAGGGAAAAACGTAAAATAAAGAAGAATGTAAGAACCACCACCGTATCAGATACATTAACACACGTAGGTCCCACGGTTTAGCCTATAATGGTGGCTTAACGGCGTAATGTAATGGCTTGGCCGCCTCCACCACTCTGGTGGTGGCAAAGTAATCTATTTGAGTCACAGATTGTGTTATAAATAGAGCATGTAATGTTTGCCATAAAAATCAATGCATTTCAAGCTTACCTCTAGCCACTTTAATCTCTGGTCAGTGATACTATCCTTGTATATCTTATAAATTTATGGTACAAATTATTGTTTTACTTCAGAATAAACACGTTTGAGAAGCTGTTGAAATATGATACCAACTGCTGGAGGTTGGTTATTTTTATTTAGTCTAATACATTTTTATAAACGTAAAGTAAAACTGGCCAATACATCTTTTAACGAGTCTACTTTTTAAATGAGTGAATATTTTAATAGTAGGGGTGTATTATATACCCCTACTTTTAATAATAAGTATAACATTAAGACAACATACATCGCAGCGATATCAATAACAATGGCAGTAATGTGAGACAACGGTTTGACTACTGAGTTTTACAAAGTTAAACAACTATATTTACTCCACTTTAAGTAAATCCTCAGCTTAAATAAATGAGTGCCTACATGTAGCCTATTTCAGATTACGCAAATTTTAATTGTTATTTGCCTTAGTGTAACATGCAACCAGGTTTCAAACAGAGCCAGGCGCTAAGTGGCCAGAATGGATCACTGGTATATACACTTAACAATTTGTTTTATCGTTTATAACTACCTGGTGACCGGATTTAAGCACTCTCTGCAGAATCCGCTTCCGTCAGTTATGTTAGTAGAGGGCTTGATGAAAACCTTTCAGTTCAAAAAGAGGGGAAAATCAATTGTAATAGATATTTTAATCACTATTTTTACAAAATCTTGCGTTAGTATGGCGTTATTGCAAGGTAAACTTGGTTTGAATCCTGTGTATACTTGATTGATGGTTAACAATTCATATATTGTGCTTAGTGTGGACTTGTTACTACTGTATTTGAAACAGTGATGAGTGATGAACTTAAATTTATTGCATTTATTTATTTTATGCAAACTGATAAAGGTTTTAAAAAGATCTTGATAGCGATTGTGGAAATTGCATAATCAAAAACAATTCTTTAACCTCATTCAGAAGAAACTATTGTAATAAGTAACCTAAATATTCATTAACATAACGAAACCAATATCAGAGCACGATTTTACAATAAATAAATAAAGAATTGTGTGGTTACCTTGTAAAACAACAATATTTAAAACCAGCATCAGTAAATTCGGTGCAAGACATTCTTGTATTTACTTAGCGGTACTGTCTTTGCCTCACTATAAAATCAGGTGATTAAGTAAACAAATCAAGCAAAAGAGTTGTCATTCTAATATTTGAAACGCAATTTAGAACATAATGTTATAGTAGTAAAAATCTCAATAATTACGATTTATTTTGTTTGGGGAATTTAAAAATCTTGTTGGTATAAGTTTAATAACTAAAGAAGTTAACGGATGGAAATTTAAACCTAGGAGGCCTTTACTAATTAGTTTTAAATTGATATGTAAATATCATCCCATACTGTAATAAGAGTAAGGTTTGCTTGCTTGCGTCCGTGCCGTGGTGCGTGCTTGCTTGTAACTCTGATCTCTAAAACAGCTTGAACGATTTCCTTCAAATGTTGGAAATAACTAATTTCTGGTATAAAAATAAGTTCTAGACAGGTCTAATCCCCAGGAAAAATAAAATAATGTAAACAACGAAAATTAAAAGTAAAAAAAATACGTTGGACTTATGGAGTTTAAAATCAAAACAAAAGATTTGTAAAAGCTGTCAAAATAAACCAGGGAACTGTCAAAGTAATACTCGTGTTATTTATATTTGTTAACATGTGGTTTCCTGAGAGCAGTGACTAAAACTGTTGAGTGAAGATTGCATGTATAGAGTGGTCATAACAGAAATAAAGCGAAGGGACATTGAGCTATAAATAACAACTGGAGTGACATTAAAAATTCATAAAAGCGGCAAATGAGCTACAATCTGAAAAACAGTTGGGGAAAGTAGTTAAACATTACTCCAAGTCATCTAAACAAACGAACTGGCCTTCTCCGAGCAAAGCTCAAGCCTCAGGTACTTTATACTATTTGGATATCGTTATAGTCCACGCTATAGAATTTTCACCTACATTTAGCTGGTCTCTATAACTGAAATTTAATAAATTATATATGAAAAGGTAATGTCTATTTGGAATTAGAAATAAGACCACGAAATAACAAGTTTTCGCTGGTTTTTGTCTGAAAATGAAATTAAAGGGAATTTGGATTTGTTTACCTCATTACCGAGTATAAAATAATTTAAATTTATTTTACCAGTAAACGTTGTTGTGTTTAGCATCATAATTCTCAGTAGTAATAATTATAATGATAGCCACGCCCTCTCAAGTTGTAAAAGATAATATCCAACTGTCTAAATATGTTCCACTAAAAGCCATTCAAAAGAAAGAACCCCATAGGAAAACAAACTTTGCCAAATCCCTTGCAGGAAACCGATCATCACAAAGGCTTTCAAATCTAATACCTTTAATTCTATAACAGCAATTAGGGAGTTTGTTGCGCTGTTCACTTCTGCAGCTGGAGAAACATTATTGGGCTAAAAAGATAACTCTTTTTAGAAATGTTTAGCTATCTTTTATTGTTTTTATTTTTTTTACTGACAGCTTTGTAGCTCTTTGGTCACATTTTTCATAACTAATACTAAATTATAATGTCTTACTTAAAAAATGTAATTACTTATTCTAGTATTTCAGCAGAAATTACATAGATTCTTTGTTTTTTCTCAGACACTTTCACGATTCCCACTCTAATAACTGTGACACACAAAAGCCTCTTTATCTTTGTAATTGATTACCGACATTAATTATATTATAATATGTATTACAATAGGTTTATTTTGCAATATTTCTTGCTACTAAATCAATATGAAAATAAATATTTCCTTACTATTATGTTAATTTTATTGAACTATTGGATTGGTAAATGTTCCTTTTAATCCGGAGATATTATCTATGCACACATCATTACGAATTTATATGTTTCGAGGAGAAAAATTAAGAATAATACAAATGCCGAGGGTGTAGGCAGGTTACGGCGGCGGCGGCGCGGTGAGGTGTGCACGCAGCAGAGGCTGAAGTTATTGCGAGCGCTCATCTCGTGTTTACAGAACCGAATCCTAACAGAAACAACCACTGCACGACTCGCCAGCTCTTATCACTTCCTATACACAACCATATACATGTCTTGGTTCCTCTTAACCTATTGTGTTGTCTGAATTAAAATGGAAATGATCGATCGAAATTTTATACATAATAGAAAATTAGGCATAGAAAACGTTAAATTCACTATATAACCAAGGTTATAATTGTAAATCACAATATTACTAGATGTGTAAATTAGATCCCATTTAAAGCTCATATGGACAACTTGCTGCTATGGTGTTACGTTTTCAAAGAAACGTCTTGTAGATGTGTCACCGTAGGCGTTTAAAGTTGTGGATTTATCAGTCAGCGAACGTTGGCTTTAGACATAATCTAATAAGTAAATGAAAATTAAATACGTTTATCCCATATGATCGTAATCGTTTATGGTTTAAAATTTGAAATTGGCCACTAAAGAAATTATTTAAAATTGGAACTCAAAGCCACAGGGTAATACTGGAAACGGTTCGTTGGCTGCAGGTTAAGAAGAGTAGTTTGATTCCTTTATTCAATCATTTATTAATCCGTAATATTTATTTTCAAACAAATAATATTGTTATTCATACTATATTATACCTTCATTATATGTTATTTATTTATAAAGGAAAGCAAAACCACGTTAAAAACCTAGTAAGGGTTGTTTCTGATAATATTTTAGGTACGGTAAGACTAAATCCCTACTAAGCTAATTAAATTTAGTGTTTTTTTATGTTCATTAAGACTCGCTTCTTAAAAAGAAAGAGATATATTGTCAAATCCAAAATCGTTATCCAACTATATTTAGAAATATCAGTATTTTGGTTTAAATGACTAGTTTATTAACTTAATATGCTTGAGCCTGCAAATTAACAATCCACAATATAAAAATAACAAACTGAATCTTGAATCCAATCTTAAGATTATGAACTTTTGATTTTAGAATTTATGCCATATATTCTTTAGTGTTTTATAAAAAAAAGTGTGAACAATTCTTGAAGCGATATGGTTTTAATTTATTTTTGAATTGTCTTAGGTTACTTGTATATTTTATGTATAGAGGCATTTTATTGTAGATTTATATGGTTATGAAGTATGGGCATCGTAGTCGGAATGTTAAATTTGGATGTGTAAAATTATATAACGTTGATATTTCTTCTGTGTTGAAATTGTCTTCTAATTAAAATTTGTTAAGGATCAAATGTCTGAAACTTGCTGCTTGGAAAACAAAAATCGACTACAATGTTAGAATATTTAATTTTTGAAATACTGGTTTGTATAATGTTATATTTTATATTCTTGACAAAGAGAGTTCTTGTACCTTTGTTTTGAATTTTAAAAACAATTTTGGTGTTTGGGCTAGAACCCTAATGAAATATTTAGTCATAGTCCGCATGAGAGGTTTATATATGCATAAAATGTACCATTTTATATATGTCCAAAGTGCAACATTTAGATAGGCCTTTAAAAAAAATCCTGAACTTTTTGAAAATTGTATCAATATGAGATGTGTATGAAGATCTAACCCATGCTAAAGTGCCACCGTTGCCCCCAGGCCGTGCTGTTCTACACGCCGCGGTGGCTCTGGAAGCACTGGGAGGGCGGGAAGATTCACGCTCTGATGATGGATCTCGACATCGGCATCTGCTCTGAGGTGGAGAAGAAGCAGAAGAAGAAGCTGCTGCTGGACTACCTGTGGGAGAACCTGAGGTATCACAACTGGTGGTGCTACAGATACTACCTGTGCGAGCTGCTCAGCTTCGGTAACGTCATCGGTAAGACACTCTGACTATACTGCACCACGGAATAGGTGTCTCACACACTACTACTAAAATAGTTTGTATATATTTAGGACATAACTTTTGGGGATATAGCTTTTGTATATCGTTGATAGAAAGCGATTTGGAAATAATAATTTGATTTTAACTCGGGACAAGGGTACAACACAATGTAATAAGCTTTTCAACATCAATCTCAAGTGGTAATTTTTAAAAGCACAGTTGTAGAATAAAACGCAATGCGGAAGAGAAGAAAGTGGAGCTTTGGTAATAGCTGCAAGGGAAAGTTGTCTGTATATTGTTTCTTGCCCATTTAGCTTATGACATGTTATATATAATAAGATATGTAATAAGCCATGGGCCTTGAATACTTTGATTTTCGCTTTATTGGCTTCATATTCTCCTCAAACTACAATGCCCTAATGTGGGGTCATAATATAGCCAAAGAATGCTTAGTGCTCTCGTGTTAAATTTGATAGTTGTTTATGGGGAATTAACTATTGTTATTTATGTGTTAAAGTGTAACCTTTTTTTATGTTTATGTACTCAAGAGAAGCCTATTTGAAAAATTAATGCTTTCCTCTAATTTCCTCACCTATGCCTTTTGTAGATATGTAACTGATGGGTGATAAAAAGGACGGTTTCCTCAAATATTCCTGTGACATTCTAATGTTATATATAGATTTTCTGTCGTATACACTTTGAATGTAAAAACAACAACGTCTCACCGGGAAGGATGTAGGATTTTAAGATAATTTTACATGTTGAGATTTCCGAAATATTAATTTACGGTTAGGAAACGACTGATAAGGGTCGACACACACACACACACACACACACATATATATATATACGTTCACAACTTATACGTTCACAAAGTGTGAATCTGTGCCTTGGCATCATAACCTTTTTTGTTTTAGCGAATTTCCCCTATAGGGAAGAAGCTATTACCGTAGGTCTCATGGTAAGACTTAAGCCCGAGACCATGATAATTTTTTGTTTTGAGGTCCCCAGATGACGAAAACACTATTCGTTCAAATTTATATAGATCTATATATATATATCTCTATATATATGTCCGTGAATGCGATAACTTGAGTAAAAAACGTCCGATTTCGATGAAATTTGGCTCAAATGTGTAAAATGACATTCATGACTTTAAGTTCGAAAACCAGAAAAATCGGACCATGGGAAGGGGGGTTTATGGGGGTTTTAAATTTTCCAAAAATCAGTTTTTTGCATTTTTCACCCTACAATTTTTAAACACCTTTATTTTGATTTTGACCATGTTATAGAGCTTAAAAAAACAAATAATATAGTATTTTGAATTATTAACCTAGGTGAAGTGGTTGCGGAGAAAATCCAAAAAACCTACTCATAAAATCTCCCATGTTAATCTTAAGAGAAAAAGGTTTTTGGGTTTTCCTCAGTTTATTTTAATGTAAACTTCACATTTGCTTTTACAGATCTGTTCAGTTCCACAAAACAATCATTTTGGTTTTTAAATTGTGATTCTACGCCCAACCGTTGCTGAGATATTCAAAGTGGTAAACACAGTACGTTGACCAATGTTATCCTTATGGAGAATAAATACAATTTGATATCTCGATTATTTATTAATGTATGTTGATGAAACTTGGTATGTGGCTTCATGTGGTATAATGATATTTGCCAAAAAATTTATATTTGTTAATTATTCCTGTAGCAGCAAACCTGCGTACTCAACCCCCATGTTATTCTTATGGAGTATAAGTAAAATGTAATGACTCCCTTAATTATGAACATAAATTAATAAAACTTGGTATAAAGCTTCACTTGGTTGAGTTATATTGACAATTGCATGAAAACCCTTTTTTTTGTTCCTTGTTGCAGCAAACCTGCTTACTCTGCCCCTATGTTATTCTATGGAGATTACAAATTGTTATATAGCGCTTATTTATGATTAAATATTGATGAAACTTGGTATGTGGCTTCGCCTAGATAAATTATATTTATATTAACATACAAACCAATTGGTTTTGTCCTTGTTTCAGCAAACCTACGTACTCATTACCAATGTTATTTTTATGGAGAATAATTAAAATTGCTTATATGTGAATATATTTTTATGAAACTTAGTATGCGGCTTTATGTAGTATTAAGACAAATATTATGCATTAGAAATTCGCTGAGTACGCAGGTTTGCTGCGACGGGGGCATTTTACCATAGCCTAGTTACTGATGCTTATTCCTTGTGTTGTGATACACTTTATGAGTTTGTTCTCGACGTGTTTTAAAAGCCATTGAATTAGAATCAAAACTCAAAGTTAATAACCAAGTTAAAACAATAATTAAATTACATTTTGTAATACAAATGTTTTTAAAACTAGTAATTTAAATCATTCTAACCATAACGTTGTTTTTTCTAAATTATATACATTACTTCAATAATTTACTCTCTTCGACTTATGTAGGAAGTTTTATACAATCACAAACCATATTAATGTTAAATAGGACTTTGAGGAGAGATAATTCATTTACTTAATCGATATGTGCGGTTCCTTAAAAAAGTATCGATGTGTGCGGTCCCAAAGTAGCCATTCTAGGAAATATATATTGTTTTGATGAACCAGTTTTCCAAATGGTTGTGGCTTATAGCTTTTGTTTGCGTGAAAGAGGTCTTCACACATAACAGTATTTGGATATTGAAGAAGTAAATAAATTTTAAATTTTCACGACTTTTAAATATAGTTTTATACTAAGCCTGGTTGGTTTTCCTTATTGAGCTAATAGTACGTCTGGTACACCAAAAAAGCGGCACTTTGTGATTCAGGTAAAATATTTGCATAGATTTACCATAGATTTGCATAGATTTTCATAGATTTGCATAGATTTGGTTCTTTCTGTGGTCTTAGTTGATGCCAAAAGGTAACTTTTCAGATAGGGAGCTTGAAAATCCGTGTAGGACACCCAAATGGCGTCCATTAAAATTATAATATATGTCATAACTTGATTATTAGGTTCCCGACTTCAGTGAAATTGGTTTTATTTAAAAGGCCTTTTTAAACGGAAAATATTTTTTATTTAAACTTTTCACGAAAAAAATAGTTTTTTTCCAGATATCTAAAGATTATTGATTCATTGGCCAAATTTGCATATAAAAGATATAATTTCTAAAAACGGCTTACAGATGTAAAAGTTAAATTGTTTACGATGATTTATTAAGTTGATTAAGGATAAATACATGAATTAAAATTCAAAAGGTCAAGTTATAGATGAATAGTTAATTCAGTTTTTTTAAACACAAATTTAATTGGTGTATACACATACAGAATATATGGTAAGTGTCCGTAGGCACGCTAACTGTCATATAAGAAGTCTGATCTTGATGAAATTTGGTATAAATGTGTAAGGCAGCATCTATTTTCATGATTTAGAAAACCAGACATATAACACCATTATAAGGGGGGTGTTGGGGGGTTTTATACCCAAAAATGTTTTTTTTTAAGTTTTTACATATAATTTTTTTTAATCGAAAAATTAGTTTGCATTATTGAATTCAGCTTAAAAAAACAAATAATTTGGTATTTTGATCATCGCTCTACGTCAATTGGTTACTGAGATGTTGAAAGTGATAAACACGGTACGTTGTCCAATGTTAATCTTACGGTGAATAAGTAAAATTTTATATCTCGCTTATTAATTAACATATTTTAATTAAACTTAGTGTGTGGATTCGTATGGTTGGGGTTTACTTATATGTGAATACTAAACCCATTTTTGATGGTCCCTATGGCAGCAAACCTGTATACTCAGCAGCCATAATGCTATTTGTATGGATAATAAGAAACATGTGATATCTCGTTTGTTTATTAACATATATTGGGGGAACTTGGTATTTTGCTTAATCTGTTAGTGATAAATTTACATTTGCATAAAATCCTGATTTTTGTGGTCCTTGATACAGCAAACCTACCAACCTACGTTCTCAGACCTAACGATTTTCTTATGGAGAAAACGTAAAATGTCATATATGTCTTGTTTATGATTTTGCGTGGATGATAGTTGGTAAAACGCTTCATGGCGTAGTGAAATACCATTTTAAATGTGCTGGGTTTGCAGATTTGCTGCAACGGGGGTATTTAGAAATGATATATGTTATATTATGCAAATTTGGCCAATTAATCAATTATCTTTAAATATCTGGAAACACGCTATTTTATCGTGAAAAATCTAAATACAAAAAAGTTTTCGTTTAAAAAGGCCTTTTAAACAAAACCAACATCACTGAAATCGCATTTCTTTTAATCAAGTTATGATATATTTTATAATTTCAATGGCAGCCATCTTTAATGACCGCCATTTTGGTGTCCTGCACGGATTTTCAAGTGGCTCCCTATCTGAAAAGTTACCTTTTGGCATCAACTAAGACTACAGAAAGTGCCATACCTCAATCACAAAGTGCTTTTTGGCTGTATTAGCCAAGAACCCAGGGTACTATAACGATCCGTTGGCATCACACGGTGATGCGTGACGTCACCGACCCACCAGTCGCTGACCGCATCATCCTGATATACTAAAACGCCCGGCGCCTTCTTTTCGAAGTAGTTCTCCTAGTTTATTTCATAATTACAGGGTTAAAGTTGATGTTAAGTTATTTAGTTCAGGAGAAATACAATTTCGTTTCTTTTTCGACCACTATTAATTAAATTTGTTAAAGTTAAAGTTATGGAAGAAGAACGATGAGTGACATACAAAAATCTATTTTCTATTTTTATTCCTAAACTTAAAATAAGCTATGCTATGGGTATATTTTGGCTTGAATTTTCAATAGCTTCAATGATAGCTCTTTAATTGTCTTCGTCAGAGTAAATTTTTTTTAAATAGTTTTAATTTTGTTAGCATTTTTTATAATTTTTATTTAGAAGCAAAACTCGAATTTCCTCTGTTGTGATCTTTACTATGTTTTACAAAGTATATAACCCCTTTTTATTAGTCCATTTGGAGCTTTGCCCCACAGCTTTGCTTGTTCACAATATCTCAGTTTTAAAACCAAATAAAATAATACAGCTGATCAAACCTAATATTTATAAATGTGTTTTAACTTTGCATTTTTATTTAATTTATGGGTATACGAGAGGTTGTAATAAACTAATATTTATTCTGCAATTTTCTCATCGAGACCTTGCATGTGGTTGACGGGTATCAGAGTTTCAGGTTTCACAAATGTTCCTGGTATGTTTTGGATTGACTATATAGCCCCCCTCCTCTAGCGTGTCCCTAATTAATAACTTTGACTGCATTGCAAAAAAGAGTTCGCATGCAGCAAGCTGAAGTGAGGGAAGTGAATTTCCACATAAAAGCTTTTAAAACAAAAAATCTGTGTAAAAACATTCATGCATTCCAACTGTTATTCAAATATGAAAACATTGATTTGTTGGCTGTTCTGATGCTCCTGGTTTCATTTACCTTCAAAGCTGGGAATACAATTTTGCGCATTATAATGTTAGTTGAAGGTTCAGGCAGTCTTGAAAGTACGTGTGAGTTGCTGGAGATGATAAAAGTACTCTAACAAAGGAATAACAGGCTTTTCAAGTGTAAAACCCCCATAAGACAACGTACTGTGTTTAGTCGAAACACATTTTCTTTAATAACTCGGTAAATGTTTATGATAGAAATACGAGAGGGCTTAAAACATTCGCCTCACTAATTCCCATCTTTTTACATGCATTAATTTTACATCCGGGGCTTTTCTGACCCTTTTTGAGCCCAAAACTCGAAATTTGAAAGATTAATCCCCAAAAAAGGGGTTTAGAGTTTTCCGATTGTTTTTCCCAACGAACTTGTCCAACTGATTACAGAAAGGAATGTCCCTACCAAATTTGAAGTTAATCGGACAAAAAATGCGACCGCTAGAGTGCAAACACACACACACACACACACACACACACACACACACACACACACACACACACACACACACACACACACACACACACACACACACACACACACACACACATATATATATATATACAATTTTGATCAACCCCCCAAACGTGTTTAGGCTTAAGTTTCACTGTGCGGGTCATGCTAATAGTTCACTTTCCAAAGGAAATTCACTAATAATGAGTAATTTCAAGTAATACTAACTTTTTCCCCCGAAACAGTAAGAATAGACTTCAAAAACTATAGAAGGAAGATTGGAAGATGCAACTGGACCACATACAGTAGAACCTCGATAACTCGAACTTCAGGGGGAACGAAAAAATTCGGGTTATAGAATATTTCGGAATATCGAGGTTCGACTTATCAAGGTGATCTTCCACAAAATTCGACTTATTGAAGGATCAATGTAACACAGCTAATGAGTAATAGTAGAGAAGAATCCTTAGCCTACATCATAATTTTAACAATTTTCAATACTTTTAACAATTAAAAAAGTCTAAATGACGCCTGGAAATGTTTTGAACAGCTCCTTTGGTGAACGTATAAAGGACAGTGTGCATGACGTAGAGTAGGAAAGTAAACAAACAATGACTCACAGTTTGGCAATTTGGCGATGTTTTCCCCGAAAGACCACTGCCTCCCTATTACTAGACGTTTTTCGGGTTGCAACATGAACGATATACAGTAAAAAAATACAAAAACAGTAACTGGAGTTTTGAATCCGAACCAATATTGTACAATTTAGACTTGTGGAGGTACCCCCAGATAAAACTTAGGTAAGGCGTCTGCACATATTCGAGTTATTGAGGTTTACCAGTTAAAACCTCGAGTTATAGAGGTGCGGTGGTAGGCTAAGTAGACCACAAAACTTCGAGTTATCGAGATGTTCCTCACCAACCCTTCGACTTATAGAGGTAGAATAGCATAGCATAGGATGGAAAGTTCAAGGGGGATAACAAACTCAGACTTATCAAGTAATTCGATTTATTGAGGTTCGAGTTATTGAGGTTCCACTGTATCATGTTTCAACGTTTCAACTTGAACAATATTTATGTAGTCACTGATATTAATCGTCTGATATTATACAGGTCAAATGTTCCTGATGAACAAATTCTTCGACGGCGCATTCCTGACATTCGGCATTGACGTTGTCACGTTCATGGAGAGTGACCAAGAAGAAAGGATAGATCCCATGATCTTCATATTCCCCAGGTCTGTTTCAAAATCTCACTAGCTTAAATAAATTTTACCTGTATGATTGGCTTGCTGATAGATTTACTGAATATCCTATGTTATGCCACAAATTTAATTCAATAATTTTTTAGATAGTTTGAATGTGGAATATTTTTGAGAAAAGTTCAGTATATACCCAAAAGTATTATACAGGTGAGAGAGTAAGCAAAAACTCAGACATTAGGTATAGTTTTACATGAAAAAAATTAAAATGAGTTTTAAAAACATTCTGAAGAGTCAGATATTTTATTTATAAAAAGAGCATGAAATTGGCCCTTAACGTTTTGGGTTTATTCAGCGAGGTAGAAACCACTACCTCGCTGGGTTTAATCCCCACTTATCAGCTGATTATCAGCTATATGTGATAAGGCCGCGTTCCGGTGGTTCGGAGTCTGTTTTAAGATGAAGGTCCACATGGCTAGAAAAACTAATTTACATGTATCTGAGATAAGGAAAACTATCTCTATATTCAGTTCCAAAATAATTATAAATTAAAGGTTGAACTTATAGAGATTTTGCCATCAACATATCCGTAAATATGTTTTAATATCAGCTACAAAAATTGAGGTAGCTAGAGCGAGAGTTCACTGCGAAAATAAGGTGTGAAGGTGCAAAGACCGTCTGAGTTTCTAATGGTCCAGCTGCCTTTAGCAAAACGCTCAGCTCCAATTTAAAAATATTCTAAATTTCTGTTTATTCTTCGATAGGTTGTAACCAGAGTACATTTTCATAGGCAAGAACTTTTAAACTTTCGTTTTTTACTTTCTCCCCATATATATAGTATTTTAAGGAGAAAGTATTGTTTTTGTCAACATTTTTGAATTTGAGTTGTTAGTGGAAATATTCGTTTCGGTGCTCCCTAAACCAAAAAAGTGATTTGTGTCTGTCCGTGTGTGTGTGTGTGTGGATGTGTACAGAGCTAGAGACTAGGCCTACACCAATTGTCCGATGTTGATGAAATTTGGTATGTAGGTCCTAATCCACGATATCTCCAAGTGTTTTTTATTTTTTTTTTAAATTTGTATTTTTAAGGGTAATTATCCACACAAAACCGCTAAATAACATGAAAAATCTAAATTTTTCAAAAACAGCTCTAACGATTTTGATTAACTTTGGTGGTTTGTATAAAACATCAAAAATCAGTTTTTGGACTTGTCATAAAAAACATAAGTGTTAAAAAGATTACTTATCACCATTAAAAAAAAAAACAAAAACTAAATAATTTAGTATTTTAGGTTATTATCCTACGATTACTGGTTGCGGAGAAAATTAAAATTAAAATTTTTCGGTAAACGCAGTACGTAGTCCAATGTTATTCTTATGGGGAATTTTTAAGCTTTATGTTTCCAACAAACTGACACCACCCGCATTTCTGGAAAAATTCGGATTCAAAAATTAAAGGACTTAAAATATCAAAAATTCTGTTTTTTGGACTTGTCATAAAAAAATAAAAGTTAAAAACGATTATTTATCACCATTTTAAAAAAGCTAAAAAAATAAATAATTTAGTATTTTAAGTTATTATTCTACGATTACTGGATGCGGGGAAAATTGAAATTTAAATTTTGCGGTAAACGCAGGACGTAGTCCAATGTTATTATTATGGGGAATACAAAAATTATAATATCTCTCTTATTTACTGATTAATTTCGATAAAACTTAATATGCAGTTCAAGTTAGCATTGACCACCAGAGGATATTAGAAATATGCTGCCATTTAACCCTGGGGAGGATGAGTGGGCATTTCCCATCTTACAAGCAATGTGTGTAGCAAAGGATTCTTTAGTGGCTCTATAAAAGGGATTTGAGTGGATATTTTTGAAAACAACTTGTTTAGAAGATTTTCTGTACATTCGACCGTACTTTTTATTCTATATTTAGTAAATAAAAAGTAATTGATTTATTAAAGTTGGGCTAAAAGGGAGAAAGTATGTGTCAGTTTCCTGGTCCCGTTTAGTTGATGTACATAACTAGTCAGTCAGTTATATTGTGGTGTCACTCGTGTACACTACTTTATAGAGGGGTTTGGTAAATTTTCCTGTTCCTGTCAAATTTCAACTCTATACTTACTCGAAAATCATGAGAGTCAGTGTTGAATGATTCAGGATTTCACGTATAAGTTTATATCGACCAGGCACTGAACTGCTACATTATGCTACCGTTTGGTCAGGATGACTAAGTGCACGTTCTACAAGTTCGGCGTCTCCGGGGAGGTGGAGCGTCACGACGCCGTGTGCATCCTGCCGCTCAATGTGGTCAACGAGAAGATCTACGTGTTCCTGTGGTTCTGGTTCCTACTGCTCGGCGTCCTCACGACGGGCGTCATTATATACAGGTTGCAGTTTCAGTTTTACCTTATATTTATAAAAATGACAGAAATTTGTATTTAAAACAAATATATAGACATACTTTATCGCACATACAAATCTTTTCCTTGTGAGTACTATTGAACAGGTGCATTATCAGTTATAAACATAAACTAAAAACACGAAAAACATGAACAAAAATAAGGAAATGACATCTGGCAAAACAAAACAGCACTGTGACAATTGGTTTTCATAAAACTCAAATCATGTCTTAGAGGGGTAGGTAGAGTCCAGGCAACACTCCTTTATACTGTTTTTCCTTTTCCTTTTTTTGAGGTTATGTCGTGTTTTTTATTTTTTTATTTGGGCCATAAGAAAGACTTATGATTTATGACAGGCTAACTTTGGACCTATTGAGATTGTCAGTTAAGTTTTATATTTTCTGATGATACCCTTTGGGTGCAGTTCTGCCCATAAGCATAATTTGAGTATTTGATTGGGGAGCAAGACGCCCTTGTTCGTGATTGTTTTGACTATTACAATAATGCTCTCCAAATTATTGGAGAGGCAACTGCCCCCCTTGCAACCCCCAAACTACTCCTAAGGTTCTGCTATTGAACAAAAAGGAATGGTTTCACCGCGCTAAACAATTTGTGCTTGTGTTTTTGGAAGTATAACTCATGCCACCTCCAAAAAACTGACTCATAAACTTTGTTATAATTGATTGAAATTATCGATAGAAAATATGTTTATTATAATTATTAAATATAGTAAACAAAGTACGGTGTACTGCATAAGGAAAAATGGGAAAATAAGTGTGACTTGTATAAGCAAAATAATCTTTGAGATCGTTTAACCAATGTTTACGTAATTGTTAATCAGGATAAATTGCATTTAGACAATCGTGAAAAGTACATATACTTTTGGAACTGAAATTCATGGCTTACAATGCATGATTACGATCCAGATTTTGGAATATCTGAGTTTACGCAGAATACACAGACACCGAAACAAGGCCTTGTTATGAGATATTTGAAAGTAGCCTCTACAAATATTTTACTCAGTTTATCTAAATATCCTATACGATACGAGAATATAGCTTGTTTCACTGATGTTTGATTTGATTTATAATCAAACATCTGTTTGTCAGCTCAATCAATTACTCCCTACAGATTAAGTTTTTCCATTCTCTACCAATTTTGAGTAATGTCGGCCATGTTAATATGTTTCACTTCCTTCCCACGATTGTAAACTGTAACAAGAAGCATCCTGATTGCTATGGTCATAGACGTTTTGTATTAGAATAGTTTTGGATAAATTGCCTCTATACCATTGAAACTTAACTAAAACATGTGGTGTTCCAGGATAATCATCATCATGAGCCCCCGCATGCGGGTGTACCTGCTGCGGCTGCGGTTCCGGCTGATCCGGCGGGAGGCCATCGACGCCATCGTCCGGCGGTCCAAGATGGGAGACTGGTTCCTCTTCTACATGCTGGGCGAGAACATCGACGCCATCATCTTCCGTGACGTCATGCACGAACTGGCGGCGCGGCTGGGGCACAGCAAGCCGGAGCTGCAGGAGGCGTAACATTCGGCTAAGCCCTCCGTTGCGGCGCCGGCGACCAGGTCTGTCGTCTCTAGACTCAGGGAATTAGATTAGATTAGAAGCTATATTGAGGGAAATATGCTTAGCATGTTTAACAAGTTGGTAAGTACCGACGTTTTGGTTATATAAAAATGGTCTTTCTCAAGGTAGTTAAGTCTTGATGATTCTCATCCTCCTACAAAGTCTGGATAGAAGTTGAGGTATGGAGTCAGTAAGAGTGCGTTGGCAGTAGGATAAGAATGCCTGTAGAAATTCGATTGTTAGGTTAAGGTAGTAATGATATGAAGGAGCAGAGAAGGAGGAGGAGGAGAAGACAAATGAACTTTTGAGTTCAACTAAACTTTACGTTGCATTTTGCTAAAAGGTAATTTTAGTAACATGCGGAATTATACACTTAACCACACGTTTTGATTAGTCGTTTAGTGTCTCTTTTCGTGTCAAAGGTTAGAAATAGGTGCATATAATATTTGATGATGAATAAAAAATAAGTTACAGAGCTTGACTTCGCAAAGGAAAGTGCAGATTTAAAGAACAATGTGTTCGTTGGTAATGCTACCCTTCAGAGTCGGACCACACCACTACCTCGATTGTCTAATGTAATACATCGTAAGTTAACTACCGAAATATGATTAGCTTCCTCCCAAAAACTCCCTTACTTTTGGGTGACTTTTGAATTTGTTAAAAACGTCAACAAATAAATATTTTACCTTCAGCTCACACTACTTTCAAAAAGACATTTAAAACAAATTAAAATTGAGGGGGGTCCGGACTTTCTTTACACCCGGTATATATTAAATGTATTTATATTTAATTAGTATAAATCAGATTTTATCTGTAACTATAATTTAAAATATTACAGAATTAGTAATATTTAATAGCGATTTAATATACTTACAGAATTAAGGTTAGAAAAGAGGCAATTTTAAATGAAAATTAGTTGACTGTTTATCTACAATACGATGAATAATTTTCACAGCTTAAATCCGTTGACTCAGTAATTTTATTTGCAATGCTTTGAAGACCCTATTCGTACCATTCGTGTTCCGTTAGAATAATTATTTGTCAGCCCCGTAAATTTTCTCTATGTATGCATTATTATTCGATAGAATAACCTGTACATAAAAATATAAAAAAATAGTGAGGCCAACAGCGCTATCGGTCAATGTGAAATCGAACCACAATCTTGCAATTTGCAATCATTGCAACGCTCTGCAGCGGCGAACGTTACAACTACAGCCGCTCAGATTGACTCCTGCCGATGGGATATATCAAACACTACTCCAGCTGTGGTTATTTACCGCAACAGATTAACAGCTGATTTATAAGCTTCTAGACATTCGAGACTCAGTTCTAAATCAGTTTCTCAAATAGAGGCCTACAGCTTGTCTGTCAGTTGAATTTTATTGCCCTTTAAATCAGGCCAATCCATCACTTGGAAACGAGTTTTCAATGCCAAAAATTCATCCATGCAGTTCAGTTACAATTAGAATTTTGCAATGTCTTTATCAGTTCGATTTTAGTGATGTAAAAAGTAATAGTTACTTTATTTTATAATGTTTATGACTCTTGTTAGTTCTTCAATGATTAGCGCAATAGTTTTTTTTCAAAATTATGTTTACATTGAAATGTAAATATAAAAACGTGACAAAATTTATCTTAGTACTACAGTTAATTGCATCCAAATCTGTATTAGACAAATTAGAAGTATTAAAAAAACTTTATGTTCTACAAGATAAAACAGTCCCTAAACGTTGTAGACAATTTATATCATGAGAAATATTTAAATATCATTTCCAAAAATATGTTTTACCAATCCTAATGAAACTTACTATATTGAATATTCAATTGGAATATTGTCACATTATTAGGTTTATGGTTTAAGACTGAGTATTCCGTTCATTAACTAAAAGTAAGAAGAAATTTCAGTGAGGATTTTGATTGAAATTCCTTAAAAGTACAAATATATTTAAACAGCACACGTAGGTAACCTTAACAAAATTAGTTTTGGATTTAAAGTTGTTACCTTACTTAACATTTTCCAATTCATAAACAAGTCAGCAATGGCTACACTCTGACACGAGCAACTATATTTTACATTCTAAAAGATGAACCATGATCACGGCTACACTGATCCCAACACTGCTGCCTATATACTACGCAGTTGAAAACGTATTGCAAAGTAAGCAACATTCTTATGAATAAAGTGTAAATATTTAATAAATGCGAGTCAAATCTACCTGTCAGTAATATGAATTACTATTTCAGTCCTTGGTCCAGAAGGATACAAGTTTATTGGTTATATAGTATTTGTTTACGTTTGAATAAACAGAGATTGAATTCCGTCAGTACCAGAGAGTTGTCAATAGACCTAAGTCTTTGTGTCTTGTCCAGACTTTCTTAATATAAATAATGATGTCAGCTTCACGTCACTAAAACGTTCGTTATGGAAGTTGAGAAGGATTTTTAAAGAATCAAAATTGTCGATGTTTAAATATCATAGCAATTAATTCAACGTTATACCAATTCAAAGTTTATAAATATATGCCAGTTATACACCTCATAAAGAAAATAAAAAATCTTAATTTTTATAACAAGGTATCTGATCGTTAATATATTTTAACTATGTATGCCCTGGGTTCCATAACCATTATTGTAATCTTATATCCTTCCTGATCTTTATGGTTCACGGTTGTTACAAATGTGAAACAGTATTATCGTGAGTTTCAGTTAAGTAAAGGAACTCGGTGTTTATACGTAATCTACAATTATATTGATACGATGTTTTAGTTACAGAAATTTGTGAGGAAATAATAAGTTTTGAATTTCATAAAATATTGTTTTAAAAGTTTAACTAATTATAAACGATTTATTTTCTTTTACAGACACATGTTTTAAAGGATTTAATTTTCTATTGGTTTTCATAAAGAGAACGTAAGGTATTAGTCCGACAAGAAGTTTAGCGGTAAGCAAACTTTATAACGGGAACGAATACTTATCGACGTTACACGTAAACACACGCATCTCTGTATTTGCTCAAACAACATGTGTAGTATTGTTTACTCCGGAACGATTAGTCTTACGTGTTTGACCTTCACCGAGCTGCTTCAGACGGATAATCTGAGCTTATTTTATAGTGGAGCTAAATTTTTCTATAGGAAAATAAAGTTAAGTAAAATATCATTCATCAGTGTTTTTATAAAGTCCAAACAATTGTCAATTAACTGTGCTAAAGTGTTTTTACAAGGCCACAAGGTAAACTTTGAGATTGTTTTACATGTGAACATTATTTTTGAACGGATTATAGATTAATCTTGTCTTTAAATATCAGCTTATAAGTGTGAACATTTAATTGTATGAGTACATTATTTTTCAACTGATTATAAACAAAACTTTTCTTTAAACCTCAGCTTACAACCTTCAAATATATTTTCTGAATGAATTACACTTTATTTTTACGCCTTGAAATACAATCGAGCTAAAAATTAAAGTGATGATCTGCAAATAATCTCATGATTGCTAGATTTTAACTTGCTCTTGATAGTGTGTCTTAGTTCGCTCACCCCAGATTCGTAACTCTTTGGACCTCGATGAAGGGCTCCAGTCACGAACATGTGGCGTTTCCACCTGCTTCTCACATAAGGCCAACGTTAACTTTCACAGCCTATCCTTCCTCAACGGATTTCCCGATATCGTTGATTTATGGTTCGTTTCAAAGAGTAAAAATACCTAGCGATTTTGATGAGCAAAATGTCAAAATCACAAATTATAATTGTTCAATAAAATTCCAAAATATTCCATAGCTACGATTTTGTATGGGTGAATTATTTGTACTTTCAAAATTGTGGTCACTGAAATCGCTAGTTTTTTTTTTTAATTAACCATAAAGCAACGATTTCATATTGAGGTTTCAATTGAGGAGGGACGGACTTTGATAGTTAACATTGAACTTATGGGAGAAGCAGGTAGACGCCGTTTAAGGCTCCGGTCTACCCCTTCTGCGCAGCGCTAGGAAAGGGTTTGCAGGATTCCTATTTTCAGCTGCTACATAAACCCTTTATTTAAAGTTAAAGTATAATATTAAACAAGAAAATATCATCTACAAATGTAATTTTTTAATTTATTTAACTGAGTTGCATGTTCAAGCCCTTTTAAATATGCCCAAATGAGCTTTGTCAAACTACAACAACTTAAGACAGAAACATTATTTTGAAGTTATAAATAAATTTCTTCTATCAAATCCCGTTTGTAGTATATTGATAACATAATCATAAAGCCTCAAACAGGAATCCTGCGAACCTTCGCACCGCTTCTTTTCCCTATCTTAACAAATATATTTTTACGCGACAGCGGAGATTTTCTATAGGATAGACCGGGACCTCAAGAAAGTTTAAGAAAACCGTTTTACAATCTGTGACAGGAAGTGTCTGGTTATGGCAGCCCAGGGTGCGGGCGGCGCGGCGGAAGTCGGCGTAGAGTACCAGTTATTTGTATTGTACGGGTTGGCGAACCGCCCGGGTTTTGTTTGAAGCTGGTCTCTCCAGTGGCCAATCTAAATAAAACAACCCTTTGATTTAGCTCTGCTGTAATAGAATCAAACAATCACGCTGGTCGGACCATCAAACATGTTTTTATTAGTGGGCCATCGAGAGCCTCGTTGCACTGCCTTCTGGGTAATGTCTGTGTTAAGTTCTCTCAACAGCAGCATGTTTTATTTGTTTCTGAGTATTATTGAGGGGAGTTCTTCTATTCACATAATTGCTAATTCTAATCCAAATAATAGTTTTATATTTTACGAACATTTATTTAACACTATTTATGCTTGACCTGTTACATCGTAAAAATCTGTAACACTAATAACCATCTAAGCAATACTAAGAGTCATCATCTTTAACACTATTGTAAGTGTGACTCATTGAATAGCTTATACAATTTGTATATTCATGGAGATAAATAAATATAGGGAAAGAAACAAATAGCAACTTTTAATTATCCAAATAATCCTTCAAGCCTACGTTAGCTATTTTCTTTAAAGATTAGGTTCTGCTGTGTACTTTTACAAACGAGGTATTTAATATAATTTATTCCATACTTTTAAAGTAGTCACTTTTACAAGAAACTTTAAAACAGTTTAGTAGTGGTGAATTACCGGGGAGGCATACTATTCGGCGCTTTTTTCCCATGTTATTCTTATGGGGATCAGTTTTTGCGCCAACGCCCGATCCTACCCTACACAAATTTTCTTTTTGGCCCTTGCCTTATTTTCCCCCATTTAAAATTTGCATTAATTTTAATACATCCTTTGCAGAAATCCACGAGTTCAAAAATAACTCCACACTAAATAAACAACACATGTAAACAACTTAGAAGTTATTGTGTAGTAGTGGTGAAATGGCAAAGAGGCATCACTTCCGGCGCTTTTTCCCCATGTTATTCTTATGGGGATCAGTTTTTGGACCGACACCAGCTCCCGCCTATAGAGCTCCCGCCCGCTGGCCTATATTAAATATACCCTTGCCTATATTAAATATATTGTCCCCATCCCCATCCCTCCTCTATATTTTTAAAAATTAATTTTCAAATTCAGGCTAAAAAACTATCTTTGGTGTTTATGGTCCGATTTGTCTGCAATTTGGATATGTTATTGTCCTAGGCAAGTGTTTTAATAAATTTCACTTACATTTCCCAAATTCACTATAACGGTCAAATTAAAAAATATTTTTTGAAAAATACTGCCGCCAACTGAAATTTGTGTTTTAATCCAAACTATTTAAAATTCATTTTAATACATCCTTTGCAGAAATCCACGAGTTCAAAAATAACTCCACACTAAATAAACAACACATGTAAACAACTTAGAAGTGCACTCGGTTATCGCCACTAGCGCGACAATCAACCTTGAAGGAGATTCTGCAAGATCGGCACCAAGGACACAGCGACCGATGCATAGTAACCGATGCGTAATTTTACAAATTGTGTGAATTGTCGGCTATATAAAGAGCTGTTGCAGGCCAGGGTCCTCACTTCATATCCTACAGCCCCAGCATCAACAAGACCTGTTGCAGATTTTAACTTAAAATTCAGTGGTTAGAATAATTTCGGCTAAAATATGATTATTTTACTCTGGACTTAGAAAAATTTAGTGGTTAGAATAATTTCGGCGAAAATATGTTTTTTTTACTCTGGACTTAGAAAAATTTAGTGATTAAAATAATTTCGGCTAAAATATGTTTTTTTACTCTGGACTTAGAAAAATTTAGTGATTAAAATAATTTCGGCTAAAATATGCTTTTTTTACTCTGGACTTAGAAAAATTTAGTGATTAAAATAATTTCGGCTAAAATATGTTTTTTTACTCTGGACTTAGAAAAATTTAGTGATTAAAATAATTTCGGCTAAAATATGCTTTTTTTACTCTGGACTTAGAAAAATTTAGTGATTAAAATAATTTCGTCTAAAATATGATTTTTTTACTCTGGAGGTTTGTAGGCACTTTATACAATTATCTAAAAAGTAGTTTCTCAGATTTTTTGATAAAGGGCTTAGTTTTTATAAAAATTTTGAATTTGTGTTTTTTTTTTAAATCTTCATATTTTGAATTTTGATCGTATTTAAATTTTTAAAATGGTAATTTTTGTTTATAAAAAGCAGAGCATGACATCTCTACAGTCATTTCAACACAAAATGTTGACCTGTGCAGTCTGTTTTATGTCTTACTCCAACAGAAGCAATTTATTACGCCATTATCGACTTGTTCACAAAGTTATTCCTAAAATTTGTAAAAAATGCCATCAAATATTTGATAATAACAATCATTTTAAAATGCATATGCTAGAGAACCACTATACTTGTAATGTGTGTAAGAGAGTCATCACCCGTGACAAGAAACGCCACCACCTACGATGTGACAAGCGGCCCTATAATGTGTTTAAGTTTTACGGCGAGTCCGCGGATATATTAGACACACTTCAATCTTGTCCTTTACCTATCAAATGGATTCTTATTAGGAGAGTGAAATTTATCAAACACACAGTGGACAATAATGGTGATTTAATCATTGACAAAGAATGTATTGCTGATTTTCGAAGTTTAACTAATTTATCAATTGAGAAAGCACAATTAAAGACACAAATTGAAAATTCACTTTTAAAAATCGACACATCTTTACACAAGTATCAAGCCCAAGGCAGTGGATGGATATATGACCATACTAAATACTGGCAGCTGCATGTTTATAAGTATAAACCCCTAACTCCCAAATCATACATCCCCACACCAGAAAATATAAAATCAAAACACGCCGTTTAAAATATTAAAAATAGTGATAATAAATGTTTCGTGTGGAGTGTTTTAGCAAGCCTGAATCCAAGGAATCGTAAAGAAAATGCAAATCGAGTATTTTACTACGAACCCCACATAGGCCAGTTAAATATGTCAAACATAAAATATCCAGTAAAAATATCCGACATTGATAAATTTGAAAAACAAAACAACATAAGTGTTAACGTATATGGAATTGAAGGAAAAACAATATATCCACTGAGAATAACTAAACTAAATAGTAACACGCACGTCAACTTGCTGCTTTTACAACAAGGTCGGAAATCACATTACTGTTTAATTCGTGATTTTGATAAGTTAATGTTTAATTCTACAAAAGATGACCATAAGAAATATTTTTGCAAGTTCTGTTTGCAACATTTTGGCACCAAAGATATATTGGAACGTCACATAACATATTGTAAACCCTTTGATGCTCAAAGAGTACAAATGTCTGAAAAAGATACACTACAATTTACGAATTACAAATATCAACTTAAAGCTCCCTTTGTGATTTATGCAGATTTCGAATGTTTTATAAACTGCGGCAAACACACTCCTTCTGGATTTGCTTATGTTGTGGTGAGAGACTCTAAAATTATTTACGAAGAGTTGTACAGCGGTGAAAATGTAATGGATGTATTTTTTGAAAAGTTATTTAAAACCTATGACTTTATTAAAAGTCAGATGGAAGTATATGTTCCCCTTGTAATGACTGCAGAGCAAGAGGCATCCTTCAAAAACTCTAAATACTGCCACATATGCCAACAGCTGTTACTGGGTGATAAAGTGCGCGACCACTGCCACCTAACGGGCGAGTTCCGAGGACCCTCCCACAACGCTTGCAATTTAAACTATAAAGTAACCAAGAAAATTCCAGTATTCTTCCACAATCTTAAAAACTATGACGGTCATTTAATAATGCAACACTTGGGAAAATTCAATCGCAAATTGAATTGCATAGCCAAAGACATGGAAAAATATATATCGTTCTCTGTTGATGATTTGGTATTTTTGGATTCCTACAACTTTCTGTCTCTTCCCTTAAGCAAATTAGCTTCCAATTTAAATACATTTAGATTTATAGACAATCCACTACTACAACGCAAGGGCGAATTTCCATACGAATACATGACAGGACCAGAAAAGTTTTTAGAGCCCCTCCCACCCATAGAGGCATTTTACAGCAGTCTAACTAAAGAATGTATATCTCCTGCACAATATGAACATGCTAAAAACGTATGGAATCATTTTAATATAAAGAATTTAAAAGAATATCACGATTTATACCTTAAAACAGATGTGTTGTTATTGGCTGATGTGTTTGAGACATTTAGGGACTTGAGTTTAAAGGATTATAAACTCGACCCCGTCCACATGTACTCACTGCCTGGACTAACATGGGAGGCGTGTCTTAGAATGACCGGCATAAAATTAGAATTATTTCAAGACATTGACATGCATTTGTTTATAGAACACGCCATTAGAGGTGGTGTAAGCATGATTTCCACGCGCCACGCTAAAGCCAATAATAAGTACATGGGCGAACATTATGACCCAAATCAAGAAAGCACCTATCTTGTATACTTAGACTGCAACTCGCTATACTCTACAGCAATGTGTGAGTCGTTGCCTGTTGATGGCTTTAGATGGACAAATGAGAAAGATTATAAATCCAATCAAAATGAAAACTTTGGATTTATTTTGGAAGTTGATTTAAAATACGATAAAAGTTTACACGATTTGCATAATGACTACCCGCTCGCACCAGAAAAAATGAATGGAAAATTAATACCAAATTTAAATGACAAAACTAAATATATTTTGCATTATAAAGCACTAAAAAAATACGAAGAATTGGGTTTGGTAGTTACAAAATACCACAGAATCTTAAAATTCAGACAATCAAAATGGCTCGCCCCCTATATTAATTTTAATATTGAAAAGCGACAAAAAGCTGAACATGATTTTGAAAAAGACTTTTACAAACTGTTAAATAACAGTCTCTTTGGTCGAACAATTATGAACCAACGCAAGTTTCGTGATATACATCTTGTAGACGAGTCTATGTTAACAAAGTATGTTACAAAGCCAAGATTTGACTGCAGCAAAAAGTTCGATAACAACTTGCATGCTGTGCATTTAAATAAATTAATTGTAAAGTTTGATAAACCAATATATTTAGGAATGACCATTTTGGATATCAGCAAAGTAATCATGTATGATTTCCACTATAATTATATGTCAAAATTTAAGAATAAAAAGTTCTTAATGACAGACACGGATTCTCTGATGTATTCTATAGTAACAGAGGACTTTTACAAGGAAATACAAAGTGACTTGGACCGTTTTGACACCTCTGCATACAGTAAAGATCATTTCTTATACTCTGATAAAAACAAAAAAGTTACGGGCAAGTTTAAAGATGAATTAAATGGTCAAATTATGTATGAATATTGTGGTTTAAGGCCAAAATTATACTCTTTCATTCCTCTACAGTGGTTATATGAAAAAGAAAAGCAAAATGAGCTAGAGGTTAAGAAGGCAAAAGGAGCTGACGGCGCTACAGTTAAACATCTCTTAAGACACCAACACTACTTACACTGTCTTGCAACCGGAGAAGATTACTACGAGAATGTTACAAGAATTAAATCCACAAACCACCATCTGCAAACATTAACGATGAACAAAAAGGTACTCTCTTTTGATGACGACAAGAGGTTTATTCTAGATGGCATCAACACCCTTGCCCTTGGTCACTATAAAATTGGTCAAACATAAATCTGTATTTGCCATTATTCTTTGGCCTTTCCTTGTCTATTACAAAAAAGCCATATTTAGACCTATCCCAGCACTGATGGCAGAGATTTCTAAATTGGTTAAATGAAAAATCATTTCCCACATGATTGTTATACACATGTTTTAAATTTAAATCGTCTTGTTTAAATAATATTAGGAAATTAACATTGTCACGTAAATGTTTGTTTACTTTACTGTAAGATTGACACAAGTAAAAACTGCTAACATTTTTGTGTCTGCCCATTGAGAAAAATTGTGTGATATTTGGACTATTTATGTCGTCAAATACAACTATTGAGTGTGATTCTACATCATTTGGTGTGATTTCACAGTTTGAATATGTGTGTAATTTAACTTCATCACACAGACGGAATATTTCAATTATTTTTTTATATTTTTCTTGTTCTAAAGATTTGGATATTATATATAAATTTGTAAACTTTAATCCTTGTTTTTTTACAATTAAGTTATAAATTACAACAGTCTTCCCCGAACCACTGGGCCCTATTATAAGACAGCGAATATTATTAGGAAATAGGCCCAACTTCTTTGGTGTATTTTCTTTATGTGCAATTTTAAATTTGTTCTTTTGTTGAATAAATGACATTTTTTATATAATGGTGTATTTTCTTTATGTGTTAAATGACATTTTTTATATAACTGACAACTGACACAAAAATAGTTTGTAAATTGTGTAATAAATACATGTAATATAAACAAATTTAACACAATCATAACATTGTCCACATTAACATTGGAAGTTAAAGGGGGGGTGTATCGATACACCCCCCCTTAATTTAACACAATCATAACATTGTCCACAATGTTATGATTGTGTTAAATTAAGGGGGGGTGTATCGATACACCCCCCCTTTAACTTCCAATGTTAATGTGGACAATGTTATGATTGTGTTAAATTTGTTTATATTACATGTATTTATTACACAATTTACAAACTATTTTTGTGTCAGTTGTCAGTTATATAAAAAATGTCATTTAACACATAAAGAAAATACACCATTATATAAAAAATGTCATTTATTCAACAAAAGAACAAATTTAAAATTGCACATAAAGAAAATACACCAAAGAAGTTGGGCCTATTTCCTAATAATATTCGCTGTCTTATAATAGGGCCCAGTGGTTCGGGGAAGACTGTTGTAATTTATAACTTAATTGTAAAAAAACAAGGATTAAAGTTTACAAATTTATATATAATATCCAAATCTTTAGAACAAGAAAAATATAAAAAAATAATTGAAATATTCCGTCTGTGTGATGAAGTTAAATTACACACATATTCAAACTGTGAAATCACACCAAATGATGTAGAATCACACTCAATAGTTGTATTTGACGACATAAATAGTCCAAATATCACACAATTTTTCTCAATGGGCAGACACAAAAATGTTAGCAGTTTTTACTTGTGTCAATCTTACAGTAAAGTAAACAAACATTTACGTGACAATGTTAATTTCCTAATATTATTTAAACAAGACGATTTAAATTTAAAACATGTGTATAACAATCATGTGGGAAATGATTTTTCATTTAACCAATTTAGAAATCTCTGCCATCAGTGCTGGGATAGGTCTAAATATGGCTTTTTTGTAATAGACAAGGAAAGGCCAAAGAATAATGGCAAATACAGATTTATGTTTGACCAATTTTATAGTGACCAAGGGCAAGGGTGTTGATGCCATCTAGAATAAACCTCTTGTCGTCATCAAAAGAGAGTACCTTTTTGTTCATCGTTAATGTTTGCAGATGGTGGTTTGTGGATTTAATTCTTGTAACATTCTCGTAGTAATCTTCTCCGGTTGCAAGACAGTGTAAGTAGTGTTGGTGTCTTAAGAGATGTTTAACTGTAGCGCCGTCAGCTCCTTTTGCCTTCTTAACCTCTAGCTCATTTTGCTTTTCTTTTTCATATAACCACTGTAGAGGAATGAAAGAGTATAATTTTGGCCTTAAACCACAATATTCATACATAATTTGACCATTTAATTCATCTTTAAACTTGCCCGTAACTTTTTTGTTTTTATCAGAGTATAAGAAATGATCTTTACTGTATGCAGAGGTGTCAAAACGGTCCAAGTCACTTTGTATTTCCTTGTAAAAGTCCTCTGTTACTATAGAATACATCAGAGAATCCGTGTCTGTCATTAAGAACTTTTTATTCTTAAATTTTGACATATAATTATAGTGGAAATCATACATGATTACTTTGCTGATATCCAAAATGGTCATTCCTAAATATATTGGTTTATCAAACTTTACAATTAATTTATTTAAATGCACAGCATGCAAGTTGTTATCGAACTTTTTGCTGCAGTCAAATCTTGGCTTTGTAACATACTTTGTTAACATAGACTCGTCTACAAGATGTATATCACGAAACTTGCGTTGGTTCATAATTGTTCGACCAAAGAGACTGTTATTTAACAGTTTGTAAAAGTCTTTTTCAAAATCATGTTCAGCTTTTTGTCGCTTTTCAATATTAAAATTAATATAGGGGGCGAGCCATTTTGATTGTCTGAATTTTAAGATTCTGTGGTATTTTGTAACTACCAAACCCAATTCTTCGTATTTTTTTAGTGCTTTATAATGCAAAATATATTTAGTTTTGTCATTTAAATTTGGTATTAATTTTCCATTCATTTTTTCTGGTGCGAGCGGGTAGTCATTATGCAAATCGTGTAAACTTTTATCGTATTTTAAATCAACTTCCAAAATAAATCCAAAGTTTTCATTTTGATTGGATTTATAATCTTTCTCATTTGTCCATCTAAAGCCATCAACAGGCAACGACTCACACATTGCTGTAGAGTATAGCGAGTTGCAGTCTAAGTATACAAGATAGGTGCTTTCTTGATTTGGGTCATAATGTTCGCCCATGTACTTATTATTGGCTTTAGCGTGGCGCGTGGAAATCATGCTTACACCACCTCTAATGGCGTGTTCTATAAACAAATGCATGTCAATGTCTTGAAATAATTCTAATTTTATGCCGGTCATTCTAAGACACGCCTCCCATGTTAGTCCAGGCAGTGAGTACATGTGGACGGGGTCGAGTTTATAATCCTTTAAACTCAAGTCCCTAAATGTCTCAAACACATCAGCCAATAACAACACATCTGTTTTAAGGTATAAATCGTGATATTCTTTTAAATTCTTTATATTAAAATGATTCCATACGTTTTTAGCATGTTCATATTGTGCAGGAGATATACATTCTTTAGTTAGACTGCTGTAAAATGCCTCTATGGGTGGGAGGGGCTCTAAAAACTTTTCTGGTCCTGTCATGTATTCGTATGGAAATTCGCCCTTGCGTTGTAGTAGTGGATTGTCTATAAATCTAAATGTATTTAAATTGGAAGCTAATTTGCTTAAGGGAAGAGACAGAAAGTTGTAGGAATCCAAAAATACCAAATCATCAACAGAGAACGATATATATTTTTCCATGTCTTTGGCTATGCAATTCAATTTGCGATTGAATTTTCCCAAGTGTTGCATTATTAAATGACCGTCATAGTTTTTAAGATTGTGGAAGAATACTGGAATTTTCTTGGTTACTTTATAATTTAAATTGCAAGCGTTGTGGGAGGGTCCTCGGAACTCGCCCGTTAGGTGGCAGTGGTCGCGCACTTTATCACCCAGTAACAGCTGTTGGCATATGTGGCAGTATTTAGAGTTTTTGAAGGATGCCTCTTGCTCTGCAGTCATTACAAGGGGAACATATACTTCCATCTGACTTTTAATAAAGTCATAGGTTTTAAATAACTTTTCAAAAAATACATCCATTACATTTTCACCGCTGTACAACTCTTCGTAAATAATTTTAGAGTCTCTCACCACAACATAAGCAAATCCAGAAGGAGTGTGTTTGCCGCAGTTTATAAAACATTCGAAATCTGCATAAATCACAAAGGGAGCTTTAAGTTGATATTTGTAATTCGTAAATTGTAGTGTATCTTTTTCAGACATTTGTACTCTTTGAGCATCAAAGGGTTTACAATATGTTATGTGACGTTCCAATATATCTTTGGTGCCAAAATGTTGCAAACAGAACTTGCAAAAATATTTCTTATGGTCATCTTTTGTAGAATTAAACATTAACTTATCAAAATCACGAATTAAACAGTAATGTGATTTCCGACCTTGTTGTAAAAGCAGCAAGTTGACGTGCGTGTTACTATTTAGTTTAGTTATTCTCAGTGGATATATTGTTTTTCCTTCAATTCCATATACGTTAACACTTATGTTGTTTTGTTTTTCAAATTTATCAATGTCGGATATTTTTACTGGATATTTTATGTTTGACATATTTAACTGGCCTATGTGGGGTTCGTAGTAAAATACTCGATTTGCATTTTCTTTACGATTCCTTGGATTCAGGCTTGCTAAAACACTCCACACGAAACATTTATTATCACTATTTTTAATATTTTAAACGGCGTGTTTTGATTTTATATTTTCTGGTGTGGGGATGTATGATTTGGGAGTTAGGGGTTTATACTTATAAACATGCAGCTGCCAGTATTTAGTATGGTCATATATCCATCCACTGCCTTGGGCTTGATACTTGTGTAAAGATGTGTCGATTTTTAAAAGTGAATTTTCAATTTGTGTCTTTAATTGTGCTTTCTCAATTGATAAATTAGTTAAACTTCGAAAATCAGCAATACATTCTTTGTCAATGATTAAATCACCATTATTGTCCACTGTGTGTTTGATAAATTTCACTCTCCTAATAAGAATCCATTTGATAGGTAAAGGACAAGATTGAAGTGTGTCTAATATATCCGCGGACTCGCCGTAAAACTTAAACACATTATAGGGCCGCTTGTCACATCGTAGGTGGTGGCGTTTCTTGTCACGGGTGATGACTCTCTTACACACATTACAAGTATAGTGGTTCTCTAGCATATGCATTTTAAAATGATTGTTATTATCAAATATTTGATGGCATTTTTTACAAATTTTAGGAATAACTTTGTGAACAAGTCGATAATGGCGTAATAAATTGCTTCTGTTGGAGTAAGACATAAAACAGACTGCACAGGTCAACATTTTGTGTTGAAATGACTGTAGAGATGTCATGCTCTGCTTTTTATAAACAAAAATTACCATTTTAAAAATTTAAATACGATCAAAATTCAAAATATGAAGATTTAAAAAAAAAACACAAATTCAAAATTTTTATAAAAACTAAGCCCTTTATCAAAAAATCTGAGAAACTACTTTTTAGATAATTGTATAAAGTGCCTACAAACCTCCAGAGTAAAAAAATCATATTTTAGACGAAATTATTTTAATCACTAAATTTTTCTAAGTCCAGAGTAAAAAAAGCATATTTTAGCCGAAATTATTTTAATCACTAAATTTTTCTAAGTCCAGAGTAAAAAAACATATTTTAGCCGAAATTATTTTAATCACTAAATTTTTCTAAGTCCAGAGTAAAAAAAGCATATTTTAGCCGAAATTATTTTAATCACTAAATTTTTCTAAGTCCAGAGTAAAAAAACATATTTTAGCCGAAATTATTTTAATCACTAAATTTTTCTAAGTCCAGAGTAAAAAAAACATATTTTCGCCGAAATTATTCTAACCACTAAATTTTTCTAAGTCCAGAGTAAAATAATCATATTTTAGCCGAAATTATTCTAACCACTGAATTTTAAGTTAAAATCTGCAACAGGTCTTGTTGATGCTGGGGCTGTAGGATATGAAGTGAGGACCCTGGCCTGCAACAGCTCTTTATATAGCCGACAATTCACACAATTTGTAAAATTACGCATCGGTTACTATGCATCGGTCGCTGTGTCCTTGGTGCCGATCTTGCAGAATCTCCTTCAAGGTTGATTGTCGCGCTAGTGGCGATAACCGAGTGCACTTCTAAGTTGTTTACATGTGTTGTTTATTTAGTGTGGAGTTATTTTTGAACTCGTGGATTTCTGCAAAGGATGTATTAAAATGAATTTTAAATAGTTTGGATTAAAACACAAATTTCAGTTGGCGGCAGTATTTTTCAAAAAATATTTTTTAATTTGACCGTTATAGTGAATTTGGGAAATGTAAGTGAAATTTATTAAAACACTTGCCTAGGACAATAACATATCCAAATTGCAGACAAATCGGACCATAAACACCAAAGATAGTTTTTTAGCCTGAATTTGAAAATTAATTTTTAAAAATATAGAGGAGGGATGGGGATGGGGACAATATATTTAATATAGGCAAGGGTATATTTAATATAGGCCAGCGGGCGGGAGCTCTATAGGCGGGAGCTGGTGTCGGTCCAAAAACTGATCCCCATAAGAATAACATGGGGAAAAAGCGCCGGAAGTGATGCCTCTTTGCCATTTCACCACTACTACACAATAACTTCTAAGTTGTTTACATGTGTTGTTTATTTAGTGTGGAGTTATTTTTGAACTCGTGGATTTCTGCAAAGGATGTATTAAAATTAATGCAAATTTTAAATGGGGGAAAATAAGGCAAGGGCCAAAAAGAAAATTTGTGTAGGGTAGGATCGGGCGTTGGCGCAAAAACTGATCCCCATAAGAATAACATGGGAAAAAAGCGCCGAATAGTATGCCTCCCCGGTAATTCACCACTACTCAGTTTTTCGAGGTTTCGCGAACCTACTATTCTGTTTGAAATTAATTGTAAGTGAACACCAAATCCAGAGATGTTCCTGAAGGTGGGACCATCGAATCCAGGCCATGAAACTTGGGTTTCTCCTCAATGATAAATGTCTGTATTATTTTGTTAAATAATACAAATTAATCGGTCTCTTATTAAAATCTACAGCGATGATGGTTGTTTATCACGGAGTACACATTTTTCAAAGGAAGTAGAGGACTTTAAGTTGGTATAGAAATTCAATTACCTCTTAAATATTTATATTCCTAGAATCTCTCATCTACTAAATAATAACGTCAAGAAAATATAAGAACAACTCCATCGAACAATATTTCTTTAGGAGAGTGGATATAACCATAAAGCTCAAGTGTGGAAAATGCGGCGGATATAAAAGAGTTAAATGTTCCAAAACCGCGACTCGATCGTCGTTTGTTCTGCGGCAATGACGGGAATGGACTAGGGAGAAACATGTTAAAATACGTTACTGCCTCCCTTCGAGGATGGAAAATAATTTAACTCTTTCTTGTTAGATAAATTATGATACTTAATAAACCAATAGTTACACACTGTTTATTATATATTGGGTAATATGTGCTTTAAAACCAATACAAAATTAAACTGTTTATGAAATTCTAGTGATGTAAGAGAACAGTTTTCAATAGGTTCTCTTTCTTGAGTTTGATATATGTCAGTAAACCAAGTAATGATTTATTTACACACATTTGAATTCTTGGCTTATGAATGGTATAGTTATACGCTGTCAACCATACAATATAGCTATAGTTAAATAGTTAGCTAATAGTTAGCATATAGTTAAATATATAGCTATAATTATTTCTAATCCCCATAAAGAGAACAAATAATAAATCCTACATTATAGTATAACTTTGTTTAATACTAGATTTATATGTAAAAGAGTCTTTGCAAATAGTTTTTGAATTTTACAATGTTTTACAATGAATTTACTTTGAATCAGCCCGATTAAAACTGTAGAACAAAGAAGTCTTACCGAACAGAAACCGACTTGCAACAAACAAAGCGATCTCCGCGAAACAAAAAACCCGATTAAAAAGAAGCTAGAGCAGAGCACAATAACAAATAGCTGGAGCCAATAGGAAGGAAGGGTAAATGGGTCGCTTAGGCTTGTTAACGTCTCGTATCAGTAAACTTGCGGCGCCATCTGGGCCGTGTCTAGTGAAGGCTGGGCATCGCTACTGACCTACCTTTTATACACGTACTTGGACCAAGGCTACACACAAGGTGGTAGCTTGGTGCCCATCATGATCATTACTTTCGATTAAAACCTATTCAAACGCACTTTGACCTCAGAGAAAACCGTTAAGTGTTGGTTCCTATGAATAAAGTTTAACAATCACTCATTTTATACTTGATAACCGTTAAGATTCCAGTCACCGCTTAAACTTGCTTAAGACAATTAACTAAGTCCCGTCCCTTCTCAACGGATTATCCAAAATTGTTGATTTATGACTCAATTTCTAGAGAAAAAATGTACCTAGCGATATCAGTGAGCAGAATATTGATATCACAAATAATAATAGTTAAATAACAAAATGTAAACCTATTTGATATTTAATTTTGTATAGTTTAACTATTTACTATATACAAATTCTACTTACTGAAATCGCTAGGTATATTTTTTATAAGAATGAACGATCTGTTGGGTAGGGAGGGACGCGATTTGAAAGGTAACATTGGCCTTATTGTAGGAGAAGCAGGTTTAAACATGAAATGTTTCGTGATTGGAGCCCACTCCTAATGTCATTATTTAAAACCAATTAATTTATCTAGTATTTAGTTATTTAGTAGTTAAGTAGTATGTTTTTTTGTTTTGAAAATCTAGCTCCCGTCGTCGCAGTCGTCCAGTAGGCCTAAGCAATGTTATATTGGTAACAGTAGTGAAAAGCTCCTGAGCCGATGCGGTGAACCTACTTGTCAATATGTCTATTTAAAGGGTGTCAGTTTTGTTATTATATTTATTTTATTAGTGAAAATACGTTTCGTAAAAATCTAATCTACAGTCAATTTGCAAGTCGAATTCACCCACAGATCCTGTGTTAACATGTCGCGACATCAGGGACAAATATTTTTTTAGAGTTCTAATAGTATATCTCAGCTATCTTATGACATATAACTTCACTTGTAAACCATTCAGCTGCCTACATGTCTTATAGATGCTGTCTAGACCTTTGCTATTTGTGAAGCTACGTACTGTTGTATCAATAAAGGATGTTGGTGTCAATATGTCTTTAACATCTAATACACATGAATCTTTATTCTAGTCATAATAATACATAGTTTTATACAAAATCAACAAATTAAAGTGTTTGGTGGAAAATTTAGTGCTTTCGCTAAATCTATAATTTGAAAAGTACATTTGTGAGTACTAATAAAGTGCCAATGACTGTGTAAAATGTAATGTAAAAATGTGGAACATAAATATCATTATTCTTTAAACTCTGCTTTCTTCAACATTATTAAGCCCATCAAGCCTATAGAATTTAACATACAAATTAATGCATTTTTGGATACGCTGCCAAATGGGGGCACAGAACAATAATAACCGTAATATACGAGCTTCTCGTTGAGGATGACAAGTGGGCAGGTAAAGTTGGCAGCGCTGCGAAAAATTGAGACCGACCGTATCGTGGAATTCACATGCAGGCTTGCCAACTGCTCAAATCACATAAAAACTCCTCTATTTGTGTTTAGTTATATGCAAAGCCTGCATATTTAATAAAGATAACCATTTTTAAATTTGAAACTTTAGTTAACTCGAAGTAAAGCAGGTTTACATACTTTAGTTAAGATTTGTAATATCTTATCTTTGGTTGAATAATGTTGCCCGATGTAATGGAAAATATTGAATAAAAAAATAGATTTGTCAAAATCTTTGTAGATTTATATTATGAACTGGGTCACAAGACTAATGTTGAGAGGGATTTGGGAATAAAGAAAAAGTAGAGGGAAGAGCTGTTTATAATTATAACCATGAAAACTCCTAAAATATTGGTTGAAGGCGCTTCGCCATCCTGTCCAGCCCAACAGTAATGAAATATTGCAAAAGTTTGCATGATAATATTGATAACACGTAATTTCCCCCCTATGATTTAGATTTATAGGGTTCGACCATATGTCTTAAACATTTTATCAGTTATTTGGATCAACTCTCCAGACACCTCAAACGTAGAGCTGGTCTAGCAAGTCAGACTTGTTTGGGTGCAGTTTTGATCCTGGCTATAAGCTAAGATACTTTACATTTGCAGCTACCGCTAGCTTGTAAAGCTTGCGTGCAGTATTTTGTCTTTAAATTGGCTGCCTAATGGCCCATCGTGATGCTTAACAAATTAAAAAAAATAATAATTCATAATTCATTAGTATTGGGATTATTATTGAATAGTGCCAAGTCTTCATCCTCGGCAGATGAAGAAACTTGGTGGAAACTTATGTCTCCCAGTAGAGTTTCCCTTCACGGAGTGGTCAATATCAGTCAGTCTGTACCGTGTTGAAACTGTAGTGGGAAGCACCTATACTGTCCTGCGTTTCATCCAGACCGTTTGATCCGTTTGATCCTTTGGGATACTAACTATATCAACCATGTTCCAGACGATGCCGTACGTTGGAACCGCGCGGGTCGTCGCCCCTGGCCGAGTGGAGGGCAGCTATCAAGAAGGACTTCCGCAGCGAGGAGAACTTCCCTCTAGTGGATGAGGGGCGCCAAGACATATTTGTCGTCTAGAGGAAACAGCTTTCCTCTGGCTTCAGACCCAAGTCTTCACTCAGAAGAAGACCTCTGCTGCTGGATACTTTTTAATGTGGGCGGTGAGGGGAGGTGAGAGAAGAGTTCTCGTGGTGTGTTTCGGTAGAGAGGGCAGATAGCAAAATCAGCCACCCTGCTCTTATCTTAGTACCTATAACCACCACCATTATCGCACTTCTTCTCACTGCCCAACTTCCGAAAAGAGTCTGATAGTAGTAGAAGATGTCATGAGAACATTGCCTTATATCTCGCCTGGAGAAAATACCCTTGAAGGAGACGAATCTAGGATTGGCTTTAATCTTCTTCAATTAGCCATTACAATAAAGACCAATCGTTGTATTGTTATGTATTCATTGTTGCAACATTGCCTGTTTTGTAATTTAATTGAAAATATATCACCTAGTATTGTGTTTTTGTAAACCTCACTTATTAAGTTTTTATTTGTACAACTTCAGCTATAGGATAAAAGGATGAGAGTTATCTTGAAAGTGTAGAAAGGTATTTATTATTTTACTGTTGAAGATTTTGAAACTAAAGATTTTGAAATTATATCTAAAAATACACTTTGCTTGGTTCTTATTCTAAAGTTAGCATTAAACCGAGTCTTCCTAAATATAAACTCAGCGCAATATCTATTATGTTTTTAAATACAAATTAATTTATACATATGACGCACGAAGAGCACTACTAAAGTTGTGCAATGATGTGGACTGAGTTTTCTTTTAACAAATTGTTTATGTTTTTATATAGTAGAATTATAACAAATATGCTTCACTATAGGTTGAACGCGTTTTGAATATTCTTTTCTTAAGTCCTCCTATCTCCAAACTAAAAAAAAATATATACTTATTTGATAAGACAATTAAACCGAATCCTTAACATGAGGTGAAGTTATGCTTATTTTGTACTATAAAATAAAAACTATACTTAAATAGCTTATTATTTAAGTTACCACTACACCCATAATATTGAAGCGTTATAAACTTTTTGAAATTTATATCTAATGAACATTTTACTAAACAAATAAATGAGTTGAAGTTTATCACGGGATGTAAATCAAAAACATTGTACAACACTTTTCACAAGACTTGTTTTACATCCTGTTATTATTACAACACGAACTATGCTGATAAAAACATTTTTGTCTCATTAGCAACCACACTTTTTGTTAGGTAAAACAGAAAGACAAAAGAAAAAGGAGAGAATACACATTAATACACACGGGGGTGAGAAGTAAAGACAAACTATCCAAAACATTAGAAAATCCAAAGAATATAAAACAAGTTAGTTTTATATTACTTGATAGACCCTAATTTGCTTGATATTCCTCGGTTAATTTATGATTCCATATTATATGGAAATTTTGAGAAAACTTTGACTACTTTAAACAAAAAATGTTTAACCGAATAACACAATCATTAAACTTAATGGTGTGAAATAATAACCTGTGGTGAAATATTGATTCATTAACACAACAAATCGCTTCAATCCAATGGTAAAAGTTAGAATGGATTGTAGTGGTAAAATTTAGCTATAATTCCACCCTTCATGTCCTAATTATCTAAATAGCAAACATTACATCTCCGAACAGTAAAATCATAGATTTAGCATACTCTGCTTAATCTATGGTAATATCTTTTACCCACGAGCAGTTTCAACTTTAATTTTTTGAACGTTGGATTACTTATGATTACAATAGTAACCATTGAATGAAATGTAAAGTTCACAAAAGATCTGGCTTTATACCTGAGTTGTTACCGAATGGGAAACTAATTGGTATATGGAATGCGTGATTCGTTTAAACAAATCGTTATGTGTGAACCATAAAGAGAGAGGGAAAGATAATGTTTTAAGTGGACAACAGTTTTTTTTTACCTTACATATACCTTACATGGACTTCAGGCCTGTGCAAGGAGGATAACCAGAGACGTAACAGCTATGTAAGTCTTACAATACATGAATACATAATCGAAAGCAGTGGTCTAGCCAGGCCTGGAGATTGAACCCGACGAGGCCGCTGCCGTTGTTCTGAAGTCTGCCGCCTTGATCAACGATTTACAACAGCCAACATAACTATCACTCATCGTTTAATAAACTTTGTATGCAGGGAATATAAGTGGTAAGTATGTAAGAATTTCTTACATATTAAATAGGAGAGGTATTATTCTCTGGATATAAGTAAACTTTTGTTTGGAAATGGGATGTTTATAGCCACTTGGTGGCCATACACATATTACTTAACACATTTTTCGTAATTTCAGAGCCCCCTCCCCAATGTAACGCACCATAACGCTTGAGCATACCCCCACCCCCCTATGTGTTACGTAACTTAATCGCAGTAGCTTTTAAAACAGCTCAAACCTTTTAAACATCGCTATATTAGCAATTTAGAGAATGTATTTCAATGAATCATTAAACTTTAAATGACTCTCTTTTAACAAATTTTTTATAACTTATTTCAAAGCAAAATGAATACAAACAAACAAGACTGTTACTAATAATATAAGCAACAAAATAAACTATCTCAGCTAAAACGCTACACATTTAATTTAAAAATAATACAAATACAAAACACCTAAAAAAACTTTAAATGTGAACGGCATTACTGTATCCAGTCATGATTTTACACTCTAAAACAACACAAAACATAGGTGTAAAGCAATACAGAACTTACTCAAAACACTTAATGTATTTATTTTTAGTTTAATTGATGTTAAAATAGTATTGACAGAAGTATTTTTATATAACAAACTGTAACTTTAATTTAGATATCAATTTGATTTTTTAAATTTTGAACGATTTATAACAGTATCAAAAGATACGGGAGTGCGCCAGCACTTAGGGTTAATATGTGTGAGTTACATAACGCTAATCCAAACCTACCCCCCCATATAACGCATCATAACGCTACGCCATACCCCCTCCACCCCCTTAAGTGCGTTACGTAATATGTACGTAAGTAAGGGGCGTAATATGGCTCCTTGGGTATACAAATGGTATACAAATGGTATACAAATGTTTATGAGTTGGAATAACATTTTCTGGTTAGTGATTAACAGTAAATATCTTAAAAAAGTTGTTATTGCTTGGTTTAACTATATTAAATAAATACGATGGAAGTGATATGTGGTCCGTCGGGTTGCACTTGTTTTGAGGTTTATCGCAGAAGCGCTTTCAGCGTCTCGCCATTCTCAACTGCTACTGCAATGCTCTGAGTAGCAGTTGAGAATGGCGAGACGCCGAAAGCGCTTCTGTGATAAACCTCAACACAAGTGCAGCCCGATGGGCCACACATCACCTCGATCATGTGACATCCGCGCACGGACTCCATCATCCTCGTTGGTTAAAAGTTATATGTATAAATTTAATAGATTTGTTTTTTATCAAAAACCTGAGGTGGAAATAAAGATATTAAGTAGTAAAGAATGTATATTATGTAAAGAAGTAAATATTATTTTCAAATATAAGTAAAGAATGTTTACTTATTAAGAAATAATGAAGCAAAGTACAAAGTAAATTAGTAATAGTACTCGAACCAAATTAAACTAGAGTACATTAATGTAAAAAGCCAGTCTCTAAATATTTTGTTTGCATTATAAATGCAGTTAAATAAAGTTGTTAACAAAAGAATGTCAATTGTTACAGATTCACTTTTTACGAAAAAATCTCACTAACCGATGTAATATGTGTAACAAACGTATTTTACAAAATACAATTCACTTTTCTATCCCGGAAATTGTCATTATATTAAGTTAAATCGTAAACTCGAATACAACTAAACAATTTTGAAATATATGGTGGTGTTGATAACTCAAGGTGTGTTATCAGATAACAATTGTTATCAGATTTGAAACGTGCTCAGCACTGACAGTCTCGGTGGAAACTGTATAATTGCGATAACTCCTGCGAGGGTGGCGAGTGGTGACAGCATGTGATGAAATGGAATCTGATTGCGGGCGAAACCCCAAAATGGGATTATCCGTTTCATCCGATCAAACATAACCGGGTAGTTACAGTATAAACAGTGTCACTAGTGATGTACTTGTGGCGATTGTAGTAAATAGAGTGGAAACAAGTGAGTATTATATTATTCACTGTATACAGTATTGCAGATGATCTCTAATCTGAACTGGGATTAACCTGTATTACGTGCTTGGTTATATCTACGCCCTTGTTATGAAATGTAAAGAAAAACTGTTCGCTAAAATATTGATCAATATACGTGTCCATTCTCCTAGTGTAAATCACTAGAGATATGTGCTAGTCCTCAATTATCGGTAAGATAAACCAAGGCTCGACAAATTTATAAGAGCTAAACAACTGCTGCTAGATCTTGAGGAACTATTCTTCTTATATGCTTCTGAATTTATAACACCCTCTCATAAAATATAGTGCATACTGCAATACAATTTATAGAAGATAAATTATTTATATGACACATTTACTATCTGCACTTGCTTTTATGCTGTGTTTTGTTTATGCGTTATCAGCTGTTACAACTATTTTTATATTTTACAAAACATATCGAAGGAGGAGGAGGGGGAGGAGCTCTAAATTCGAATGTAAATTATATGGCAAATTTTAAAATATATGTATTTACATCTATACATCTTTAATCAACACACAAAGCATAAAATTTGATTAAGTAATTAGATAGATCGCACTCATACATAACATTCGTTTGATTATTCGATATTAATATCAAATGTCATAGTTAAACACCCGTTGCTATTAAAATAAAACACAATTAATCCACATGAGGTGTATCAATAAATAAACGAGTTCGCACGCAGCACGCTGACGTGAGGGAAGTGAATTTCCACATACAAAACTTTTAAAACTCAGAACCAGTGTAAAAACAAAAATTTATTGCAATTTTATTGAAATTTTAAAAACATTGATTTTTTCGATGTTCTGATGCTCCTCGTATCATTTACCTGCAATGCTAGGAATACAATTTTGCTCATTATAAGGTTAGGAGAAGGTCCAGTCAGGCTTTAAAGTAGGCACCAGGTTGCTGGGGATGATACAAATACACCAACAAATGAATAACATGCTTTCTAATGTAAAAAAACCCATAAGACAACGTACTGTGTATAGCCGATTTAAATTTTCTTTAATAACTCGGTAAACATTTATGCTAGAATGACAAGAGAGGGCTTAAAACTTTCGCTCCACTAATTCCCATCTTAATACATGCATTACTTTTACGTCCGGGGCTTGTCTGACCCTTTTAACAAATGCACACAAACATAGCAAACATTACATCTCCGAACAGTAAAATCATAGATTTAGCATACTCTGCTAAATCTATGGTAATATCTTTTACCCACGAGCAAACGATATACAAACAATATACAATAAAGTATAACATGACTTTTGTTATTAAATAATGAAATGAACTGTTTGAAAATAATTTGCTGTAAGTAATATATTTCAGGTCTTTAGATAAGTTTGAAACTTGAAACACTGAACGACCAATAACGACGAACCGCTTGCGTCAGATAAAATGAAACTAATGCGCAGTGAACGAAAGTGCCAAATTATCTCCTTAAGGTCGTTTTTACTTACAAATAAAAAAAATATTACGTAAGTTTAACTTGTTTTTTAAGTTTCTTAACCGTAATTGCCAAAAAATAACATACAGACCTGGAGACAGTTTAATAAAAACAATCTTTACTATATTAACTTCCAACAGTCAGTTTTTATCGTGGCTGTTATTGTGTTTAACGGACAGTCTTTCAGAACAGAACGTAAATTGTTATGATTTCACAAATCAAAAGAAAGCGCAAAACCAATTAAAACTGAATTCAATTATCAATCTTACAAATAAATCTTAAAGCTAATCAGCTTCTTTAAACGTTAAATTACTCTACTTGTAAATTTATTACTTTACTAACCGCCCAGAAGTAGTCAGTGCATTATCAACAAAGCAAATCAAGTCCTAGAATATTTGAATTATTTTCTCATGATACAAACAAAATCAGAAAACCGGCACACACTTTCTCCATTTTAACCCTAGGAGTGGTCAATAAACCTTTATTACCGTTGGAATCCTTTATATTACTATATAAATTATGAAATACGATTACCTATATGGAAAATATCCTAGCAAGCTACATTTTCAAAAATGTCCTCAAAATCCCTTTATAGGAGCCATTATAGATTTATTTGTTACAAACAGTATTTTTAAGCGGGAACCCCTCCTCCCATCTTAGGTGGCAATCTATTTCGAATATCTTCTATTAATCAATGTTAAGCTTATCCTAGTCCAAAATTTGAATGAAATTTTTAGTGAATTAAATAGAAATGATAATTTATTGATTACCCATATTAAATAATGCGGTACTGCATTTAACGCTAACTGAAAATTTAATTTATACCTGTCACAACTAGTCTAGTAGTAGACGAATAATTCATTGTACAAATTGATTAAGTTTTCCAACTCTTTATGATGGTATTAAGTGAATTTTATTTTATGTTGTAGTTTTCAATCAAACTAGAAAAAACTAAATTTATGCATATTTTTACTCTTTTTTATGTGTCACATTTTAGATTTGTATAAAGTTCGACTAAGTAATATAATAGCATAACAGAAATGTGCTTTATAGAAGGGAGATTTTAATCGTAAGTTTCTTAACGATACGCATTTCTTTTTAAATTAAGTAGAGCCCGGGGTTATTGTAAGAAGTGTTCTGTTCTCAGCTACTGACGATGAAGGTTCTCACAGCTTCTGTAAGGGAGCAGCACTGTCTTGAAAATGAACACTCTTCTTCGTGTTACAAGAAAATAATTAAAATAAATTGAACGTTATCCATAGACAAGTGCAATAAACTAACGTTTTTAATTATATTACATTGCAAAATTCTTGCAAGGGATGAATCACTTGATATTATTTTATCCAGCCACTATCTAGATATTTTAGTATTATTGCACAGTTAATTTGTTTATATATTTTTATTGTATTAATAAACATTAACTGAATATTTATATTACTTATAGCTTTTGTTGTGTTTGATTGTGTTGATATTATGTAGAAATGTTGTTATTATATACAGTATATTGTTTTAAATCGACTGCGTTTTTTAAACTTTGGGATTTGGAAAATTTATTCGCCGTAAAAGTTACGTCATTCGTTTTGCCATGTAACAGTGCCATTCAATTTCCGCCGTGTGTCTGAACCATCAAAATTAAACATTGACAATAAATCATTGTACGGTACTAACATTAGACATTGTACATTTTGACATTATACCGAAAAAATCGACTCTCCCCCTTTGTATTTTCTTTCACAAAGCTACTTCTGACTAATATCCGGTCACTTGGTATAAACAATTACAAATTTTATATTGAAAGAGTGTCAACTTTTAGCAATTTTACCCTTATAACAATACAGCAATAAAATATGCTTATTTAATTTGTGACTAAAAATAAATGGTCAAATCTGGTTAATAGGGTATTGTAAAAATACAATGTTTCAAAGTAATTTACGTAAAAATGAGATAAACCACTGAAATAAATTATTTTGATAACCTTAAACTCAGCTTAACATCGGTCCGTTGAAAGCAGTTTTATGTTTTAAACAATAAGCCTCTTATGCGAAGGGATTATCACTGCTTATCGTGTTCATTTCATCATTTAAAACAAAGTATTTCCTTTACAGTTATTTTAAACCTTTTAAAAGTCGTATTTCGCAAAGCTGAATTATATGAAATGAGATTTTAAAGTAATTATCTTTATGTATTAGATAAATATTTGGCAAATGGTTATTTATTTAAACTATTGCATTTTATAGTATACAACACTATTAAAATAATTATCTAAAGTAAAACATATATATTTTAAGAGCGTTATGTAGTCAGTTGTTTTTAAAGTTAACCTGATAGGCAGTAGAAGCCGAATACAAACTCCAAAAGAAACTGCAATAGAAACATTCGTACGTTTAATTAAAATTTTACATGATTCTTATATTTTAAAGACATTTATTTAATCATTGTATCTGCAAAACCGTTATAAGAATTAACAATACGATAACAAAATAACACAGTAAAATAAAGTTTTATATAATTTTATCGATGGAACTTTCCTGTGAGATAATAATGTAGTTAGGAAAATATACTCAAAAGTATCAAACACTTATAAATATGAATCATAATTATTTCTAAAATTCTTAATTTGTTAAAAATGTGTATGCAACACTTTAAACACCATAAAAAATACGTAATTATATAACGTCTTACTTGATTATGAGATAATGTAAAATATTAATCAAGAAATTGTTCACCATTATTGTTACATCTCCAACAAGTTGAATTACAAATGGTTAAACTTATTTAATTTTCCTTTTTTTTCTTTTTAGGAAATAAATAACAAATCTGTTTTTAAAATACCTCTTTTGCTAACGTTATTCCTCCATCATATTAATTTCGATTACCCCCATGTATTTCAGAAGACTAAATTAATGAAAGGCCCTAACATCATAAAGTTATCTAATATGTTATTTGAAATGCGGTCTTTGCATATTTGAATAATAACTAGAGATATAATTACCGTTGGTATTTCCATGACGCTATTAGTTAATAGGAATACAAACTTTATATCAAAATGTAGCATACAATTTGATTAGACTTTAAACCCGTTTACTTCATTTGTCAGTAGAAATTCAAATATAAATTTAAAATACTCAGTTTTGAACAAGACTGATAGTTGAAACTTTGGCCTGTGTAATCGAAATACAAACGGTTATTAGATCTAAAGCTAAGCCACACATTAGTAATCAGAGTTGTGTGAAATCCAAGAGCATTAGGAGACCCTCATTAGCGGACCGTAAAAGCCTGAACAATACTCAAACTGAGATAGCGCTCCCATTACTTCCTTATTTGCAAACTTCAATTGATTGGAACATGTGTTACTGATAAAAAATACTATTTGGACATCGAATGTCAGTTTTTATTCTACATGTTGTAATATAGATTAACAGAATCTGACCACGGTTTATTGAAACAAATATAGATAACGCGTCCTAATTAACTCGCCCACCACGCACACCATGCACACGCACGTGATACAGGGGTGTCTCAATGTAGGTAGGGGATGTACGACGATCAGTCTACTATTCATTAACATTTTGGCCGGTTACCAAAGTTTACATAGTCGTGGTGTCTAGTGCAGTTGGACTGCAAGGTGCAATTTTCAAAATTATTTAATCTATATATTAATACGCTGGTATTTTTTTCTTCACAGTCATAACTCGATAACAGCTGGTCGGATTTTAAAGTTTGAGGTGCTAAATTGTTGGTATTTTTACGTAGATTTGCCAATACGTCTCAGAATTTTAAGAAAGGGCATCACTTAAAAACAGTAAAGGGCTGAATTCTCGGAACAGTGGCGCTATCCGACAGCGGAAGTCTAAACTACGTGTTGATTGAAAGTACGTTGTAATCATCCGTTTTAAGATTAGATGTTTTGTTATGTTTGTTTACAACTGAAGAAACCTTTCGTTGGATAAAAACTTGCTCGGATTCGAGCAACAGGACAACTAGTTATATTTATAATTCAATTCTCGAATAAGAAGCTTAGTGTAGTTCAAACAAGAAGCCTCAATTCCTCCCGGTGCTGCCTAGATTCCTCTGACAAGACAAATATCCATCAGATAAATCTTCTGGAATGTTTCTCCTCAAAAATATTTATTTAGGATTTCTTTATACCAAAAATAAATACAAATTAATCCAATAATTTATTGCATAAAATTACATAACGCAATTAATTGAGGTACTGTCTTACTGGTATAATTCAAATATGATTATCCTTGTAAAGTTTTATATGATTATTCTTGTGATTAGTCACGCACACACTGAGCTAATTGAGTAATTCATCCCCTCCATTTTGGGAGAGTGGGAAAGCTAATTTACCAGAAAAATCATAGTTATGTTTCTGATAATAAACTTTAAACCTAAGAAATCCGCCGAATTGGCCTTGAGTGTGATGATGTAGACAATCAGTTTTATTTCATCACGTGTTTCCTTAAATACGAAGTCACTGAAATCACAAGCCACTCTATATAACAAGCCAGAACGATCTAGCTAGAACGATAGGGAATTAAAGAAGGTGGTAATAGTGGAATTAAAACAAGATTTATATCTTTAAAAGAAATTATATAATTTTGTTATTAAAATAAAAAATGTAATACTACTTCATCCATAAGTAATATAACTTCATTCCAGACAGTCTAAAAGAAGAAAACTTGTGTTACCAACATGTTTGCAGTTTTATTACGATGATGATCATCATTACAAACTACACTCGTCAGAGTTCACTCTAAGGGGATGTTGCCGGTAATGATGGTATTATCTAAAGTCCGCAGTTGCCGACTGTCATTAATTGACCTTCATTAACAACTCATTAGAAACAGCAACTTTTATAATTTGAACTTAAGACTCGAGAGAATATAACCTGAACTTATTTAACACTATTTGTCCCGGATATGAGTTGGGTCGGATAAAAGGAAGATTTTTAAGATAAATATTAAAGTAACAACGATCTCGCATGCTATAGTTTATTTTATATGATTATTTACAACCACATTTGTTTATGTCGTATACAATTCAATAGAACGGAAATATTGAGATACTGTCATTAAACCAATCCTGCTTTCGTCCTTGTACCATAAATAACTAAATAATCAGGGTAGCGTTCTTATTTCAGTTGCCTCTTATCCAGATGCGTACTCTAAAAACAATCGTACACACATACAATGATGATTCCGAATCATATAATATCTAAAACAAAACTTTTAAAATTTTAATTAGGTTAAACCCTATACAATTTTATTTTTCTACGGTATTAATATTCTCTGTAAACATTTTTAGTAAATAACAAAGTTTACATATACATTTTTCCATTAATATTTAAACAAATACGGTGATTTAAATTAAACATTGCACGACAGTTTTGTATACATCAAAGATTCATTTTCACGATAAGTTTTTTATTTGAATTTAGTACTTAAGTTTATTTGACTTTGACACAACTTGTAGAAAAAGCCTTTTAATAAATTATACGTTTCTAAATGACAAATATTTGACATCTTTTAGTTAAATACTATAAACTATATATATATAGTTTATATATATATAGTTTATATATATATAGTATATATATAGTTTATATATATATAGTTTATATATATAGTTTATATATATATATATATAGTTTATATATATATACCAATGTAGCAAGAAATTAAAATACAAGTATATGCTTAAGATAACTTAAAAATATTGTAACATAAATTATTTATGTTTTAACCACTTATATATTTCATCACTCTGAAAACATTTATTATAGTCACACGAAATAAGCTTCTAACATTGAATATGTTATGAGACAATCTGCAAAGAAGACAAAAAACAAATATAAGCTAACCTCGCAAACCATTTAGTTTTAAAACCCGAAATAATGTATGCCATATATAACTATATATCTATATATATATAAGTATGACTATATTTACCTGTGATCTAGAAAATTTCGGAGAATGGAGGGACCATCGAAGATTAAAACTAGTTATGTATTTTAATGCCAGTTTTGTAGTAGAAAATGCCAGTAGAAAATAGAGAAAATAGAGGGACCCTTGAATGAAAGTAGGAAAGAGTGGAAAAGAGTTAAGATCCTGAGTCGGCGGGCTGTTATTGGCTTTCGTGAACTTTATTTTTGAATGGTATTTCCGATTAAGAATCGGTTTATTTTTATATAAATCATCTTTTCACTATCATAGATAAATTTGGCTAATGCCAAATAGATAACAGTTTATGATTTATTTAATTATATAAAGTTCTAGGCATTATTAATAATAATACTTCATACCTTTGAAAAGTATATGGATAAGATCATACAGTTGATAGACCATATGTAATAGAGCTAAAGTAACACTACGATCAAAATCATATTTATTAGTGCTTCAGGTTAGACTAAGTTATATTAAATTCCAAACTCATATTTTTTTTGATATTTTATTACTAGTCAATCTATCAAGTTCACTATTTACTGAAGAAAGGGGAAATTAAATATAACCAATTTTACGTTAATGGTGTATGCACATGAATCCATCTCTGTCAACATATCTGCAAATGATTTAGAAAGATAGGGATAATTCAACAAGATGCACTGTGAATTAAGAAGGTAGTATAAAGTAACATCACTACTTTTACATTCAGTTAATACAATAAGTACTAACAATTCCTGGATAAAGACCGGTTTAAAATTAAGTGTTTATGGCGAGGGTTTGATGTTGCATGAAGTTTATCTGATCTTTCTATGTTTTATGAATACACGATTCTGAATAAAGAATTAGACTATAGATCTGATCTCGGCATCTAGTGAAATTATTTTTATTTTTACCGGTGACGAAATTTACCAAATAAAATAAAATCAAATACAAGATCATGTACACAAACAATATTGCGGAAAAAAAATTCTCACATAGGCCCATCGGCCTGTGCGTGAGAATGAGCTCTGACTCAAATTCAGTGCACTGAAAAAAGAACAAAAAACATAGCATTATTGATAAAATAACTACATTTACTTTGTTATGATTAAATAGGCTACAAATTCACATACAAAATAAAAAGAATACAATATCGGCAGTTGTTTGTAGATTAACCATGAACAAAATTAAGATTCGTTTTGCATTTAAATATCAAACACTGATTTAAAATAAATATAAATAAAAAAGACATTTGATATAATACAAAGACAATAGGCAATAGCGGGAGTGAAGTAGAAGTAGACGGTGTTGTTAGCTTTTGTATTCAGTGAGCAGATGGTGATTTAAAGTTAGTCATTGTAGTACACAGAACGGATGTGGGACTCAGCATGTTCAGAACCGATCTCCAACAGCCAGTTAAGGACTACCCTTTTGTAAACTTTAGTTGTGACCTGCAGGTCCCTAATCGCAGGAGGAATTTATACCCTAATAAAGCAAAAACGTTTCATTATTGGTTGATATTACGAGTAATTGGAAATGTTTATAAATTACATTTTGAATGGTCTAAAATTGCGGCTTTTCAATGCCAGACCTGAATTTTATCTACTTTCGAGACGTTTCACAATTGGGAATGGGTATTATGATGTGATGGGTAATGGCGAATTTACGATGGTGCAAGATATTAAGATGTAATTCCAAACAGCAGTTATTTTAATCGCCGAGTTGCAAGAATAAAGTTAGGTTCCCGTAGGATGTACGATTATTAAATAACTTAAGGGAAAGTAGGGGGCATTAGAGTGTTCAAAACCAGCAAAGGCGCGGTGAGGATGCGAGGATGCAAGGCCCCCCCCCGTGACGTCAGCCCCCCCCCCGTGACGTCAGCCCCCTCCCGTGACGTCAGCCCCCCCCGACCCCCCCCGGCCGCCAGCAGCACTTTTCGTGATGACCTTGAACATGAGGAAAAAACTTTCGAAAATTAATAATTAGCCTATTTATCCACCGATTCCCACGGGACTTTTTCCAGAGTGTAGGCCTATCCCCAGGGAAGCGAATGACGTAAGAACCCCATAGATCCACCATTAAACAAGGCCGCTATTAATTTATAACCGCGTTTTCCTTATGGGATCTCAGCTGTTTACCGACTGATTTTGACGAAACCTCACCACATGTCAGGCCATGACCTAAGAAAACCATCGCTTAAAGAAAATTGAAAATCCACTGTTAAACGGGCCCGCTATTAATTTTTAAATGTGTTTTCCTTATAGGATCTCGGCTGTTTACCGACCGATTTTGATGAAACTTCACCACATGTTGGGCAGCGGCTTAAGTAAACCATCGCTTAAAGAATATTGAAAATCCACTGTTAAACGGGCCCGCTATTAATTTTCAAACGTGTTTTCCTTATGGGATCTCATCTGCTTGCCGACCGAATTTGATGTGACTTCGTTACACGTTGTATGCCGGCTTGACTAAACCAACCTGCAAGCGGCTCCGTGATGTCACGTGTCGAGGCGCGTGCTAGGGCCTACGTGACTGTCCCAGCCTGTTTACTCATTAGCGGCCTTCAGGACCCCTCCGTTCTAGAAGGTTCCGGCAAGTGCGTCGCATGAGGCCTCCTCCTGACTGGAGTGCTATGTATGAGCATGTCATGTGTCGAAGCGCGTGCTAGGGCCTACGTGACTCTCCCAGCCTGTTACTCATTAGCGGTTCCGAGAATTGTTTACTACTTTCACCGCTTACTGTACGGTACGTAGCTATGTTACTTCAGTGATTGTCATTGCTTCCTTCATTCAGTTTGTGTTTGGAGCTCAGTGTATGTAGATGTTCTACTTCAGTGCTGTGCTAGTCTTTACTGAACCATATTCCGAGATTTTTTAAACGTAAGTATATGTAGCTCTTATAAGTTGTAGTGTGGAAGACTATTACATTTCCCTTTATAATAAGATTCTCATTTAAGGTATGATCGTTCAGCAATTTTGAAGTCATAATGTGTAAAGAGAGGTCTGGCCCATTAATAGAAGTTGAATAATTCGCATTATGTTTTAGGGAAAACGATTCGTTAAATGTTTGAGCGAAATAATTATCTAACATTAATATTTAAACTTTTACATATCCCAGTACACTGAGCCTTGTCGTTGTTTCTTTTCAGATGGAGACGAGTGGATTTGTAATGACCTTAGAACAGTTATGTTTTATAACGATTAAAATTAATGAGTCAAACTTTAAAAATTTAAAATAGATTCATTTCCACTCTTCTAAAATTTTTTGAGGGAAATAAAATTAGGTTTTTGCTTTCCAAGCCTTTGTGGTGGGTGGAGAGTATAGATACCCGATGTTGCAGATGGCTGTTCCTCGTATGTGTAAGGTCTGTGGACGCGTCTTCACAAACGTTGGAAACCTGGCTCGTCACGCTGCATCCGCCCACAACGACCGTCATTACGAGTGCCATGTCTGCGGTAGACACTTCGGGCGAAGCGACAACTTGCGACGCCACCTCACCGCAGTTCATCCTCCTACTCCTCACGACCAAGCGCCAGGTACGGTTTTTATGTTAAACAAGAACAGGTGGATTGCTAGCCTCTGTGTAATTCCTCAACTTTGTATTTACTGGACCTAGGTAAACTGGCGATTGAGATGAGGAAGAGGTCGTTATTTCTCTATACAGTTCCTCACCCATCCTCACGATCAAGCGCCGGGCATGGTTTTTATGTTAAACAAGAAACCGCTAGTACTAATGACTTGTTTTCGAGAGAGTAAACGGCTTTAGTCGAGTAAACAGATTCAAGTAGTAAACAAGGGGCTGCCAGCCTCTGTGCCTCACTCTTGTATTACTGGACCCGGGTAAACTGGCGCTCGAGATGAGGAAGAGGTCGCCAAGCCTCTATACAATTCCTCACCCTTGTATTTACCGGGCTCAAACTGGCGATTGAGATGAGGAAGAGGTTGCCAGTTCCTCACCCTCGTGTTTATCAGGGTCACTAATAGGACTTATTATCCTGTTCACAGGCCGTCCGTGCCCGTTGTGCGCTGTCGCCCTGGCGAGTCCCGAGGATCTGCGCCACCATATGGAAGCGGTCCACGGTGCGAGCCCGTCAGCTTCGACCTCCTCCTCCTCCTCCGCTGCAACACCACCCTTCAGAGACCCACGGCCCGAGTGCGACACGTGCGGGCGGCGATTCGCCCGCGAGGACCTGCTCCGGCGCCACGTGCAGCTGGTGCACGTCAACGAGGTCCGTTGCACCGAGTGCGGCACCCTTTTCCGCAGGGCCGCGTACCTCCAGCGGCACATGGCGAGCGCCCACCGCGGTATGAGGTTCGCGTGCGCCTACTGCGACCGAGGCTTCACCCGGCGCTACAACCGGGACCACCACGAGGCCCACAACTGCCCCATCGTGAGGAACCTCGTTGTGGACGAGATGCCGCGCCTGCCCACTCTGTCACCCGAGCCCCGACCCAGCTCCGAGCCTCAGCCCGGACCCAGCCGCGAGCCCCAGCCCGGACCCAGCCGCGAGCCCCAGCCCGGACCAAGCACGGCACCTGACGGGATGGTGGGTGGTGGCGGACTACCCACGTTCCGCCCCATCCAACGGGCGTTCCGCGGACGCCTCCTGACCTTCGGCCTGTCCCGGCCCATGGAGGACTTCTTGACCGTGGAGGACGCGTTGGTGCTGCTGTTCGACAGCGTCCTGGAACTGCTGACCGACGTCAGGACCCGACACCCGAACATCAAGGTCAACATGTTCCTGGAATGCGAATTCGCTAACGTCCACGGGGCCACCTGTCTGCGGGCCTTCAAGACGAAGAACGTGCCTCTCACCGCCGCGTCCAACTTGGAGGACTTCCTGTCGGCGTCCTTCCACAAGCTGGAGGAAGAGAAGGAGCAGTGCCTGCTAGTGGGCAGCGGGTGGAGCTATCTCCGGATACGCGACCTGGAGATCCGCGTCAACCTCTACACCCCGTTGGGAGAACGCGGAGCTCGGTTCGTCCAGCTTCCCAGGACCATCTGCGAGACGCGCGCCGTTATCAACGTGCAAAACGTCGATGACATGTGCTTCGCGTATGCCGTCCTGGCCAAGTTTGTCGCGCAACACCCGGAGAGGCCCACATCGTACACACCGGACGTCATGGCACGCTACGACTGGGTCGGCCTACGCTTCCCCGTGGCTGTGAAGGACATTAAGGTCTTCGAGAAGAGGAACCCTATCAGCATCAACGTGTACGGGATCGAGCGCGCCATGGTGGGGAGACGCCCCGACGGATCGCCAAAGTTCCAGGACCGCGTGTTCCCGCTGAAGATCTGCAAGCGGGAGTTGGAGGATCACCGGGACCTGCTGTACGTGACCACTGGCGGGGACAGTCACTACGCCTACATCGCAAACATGAGTAGGCTAGTGCGACCCCAGCTGACGTCCCGCAAAAGCGCTATCCACGTGTGTAAGCGATGCTTCGCTTACTTCGACAACCAGCCCAACAAGCTGCAACTGTCCGGTGCCGAGCGTCTGGAGGAGCACATGCGATACTGCACCGCCAAGGCTCCCCTCCGCTTGGACATGTCTCAGAAGCAGCAGATCCGCTTCACCCACCCCGAGTACACTCGGCGTGAGCGCTTTTGCGTTTATGCCGACTTTGAGTGTGCTCTGCAGCCCGTTGCCGCTGACCCTGCGGAAGCGCCGCCCGGCACGAGGCCCCTGCAACTGCACGTCCCGTACGCCTTCGCCTACCAGATCGTGGACTCGCTCGGCCTGGAGGAGTTCGAGCCCCGCGTCTACTTCGGGGCTGATGCGTCCAAGGTCTTCATGGAGAGGCTCAAGATGGACGTGCTGGCGCTGTGGGAGTTCCTATTCAGCATGAGAGCTCTGCACCCTTCTCTGACCCGGCAGGAGATGGACGAGTACCTGGCAGCGACTCACTGCTACCTCTGCGGGAAGGAGTTCACGGACCAGGACGTCAAGGTGCGGGACCACAACCACGCCCCGCCTTACGAGTTCCGAGGAGCCGCCCACCGCTCGTGCAACCTCAGGTACCGGGAGCAGCGACACATCAACTGCTACTTCCACAACCTGTCCAACTACGACGCCCACTTCGTAGTGCGCGAGCTGGCCATCGACCCCGGCGACGTGGACGTGTTGGCCCACACGGAGGAGCGGTACATCGCTTTTACCAAGCGATTCCACTTTGGTCAGCCCGGGGACAACCAACGACAGAGCAGTTTCGCGGTGCGCTTCCTAGACACCTACAGGTTCCTGTCCATGAGCCTGGCCAACCTGGCGGCGGGACTCCCCACGGACAGGATGCGTGAGACGAGGAAGCGCTTCCCCGACGACCGGCTGTTCGACCTGGTGCGTAGGAAGGGCGTGTTCCCCTATGACTTCGTGACGTCCTACGACACACTGTACAGGACCAGGGAGTTGCCTCCCAAGGAGGCGTTCAGGAACTCCATGACCCTGGAGGACATCAAGGACGAGGAGTACGAGCACGCCCTCAACGTGTGGCGAGCCTTCGAGTGTCGACACCTCAAGGACTACGCGGACAAGTACCTGCGATGCGACATCGCCCTGCTCACCGATGTCTTTGAGCAGTTCCTCGACACCTCGCTGGCAGAGTACGGGCTGGACCCCGCCCACTACTACACCCTGCCGTCCTACGCCTGGGACGTAATGCTCAAGACCTGCGGTGTGGAGCTGGACACGCTGCAGGACTTTGACATGTACCTGTTCGTGGAGCAGGGGATCCGGGGAGGCATCTCTCAGGCCATCACCCGTTACGCCAAGGCCAACCACGACAGGTGCCCGGACTACCGCCCGGACGAGCCCACGCGCTTCCTCCTGTACCTGGACGCAAACAACCTGTACGGCTGGGCCATGTCCCAGTGCCTGCCGACCGGAGACTTCGAGTGGCTCAGCCGTGAGGAAATCCGGGCGTTGGACATTGCGGCGCTGGACGCAGAGGCCGATCGAGGCTACATCTTGGAGGTGGACCTCCGCTACCCCACGCGCCTACACGACCTGCACAAGGACCTTCCCTACTGCTGCGAGACGAAGCGCCCGCCGATAGGGAAGTTCCCCAAACTGTTGACGACCCTGGACGACAAGACGCACTACATCTGTCACTACAGGGTCTTGCAGCAGGCGTTGCAAAACGGATTGGAGCTGGTCGCGGTGCATCGGGCGATCTCCTTTCGACAGTCGCGGTGGTTGGAACCGTACATCCTGATGAACACGGAGCTGCGGAAGAGGGCCAAGACCAAGTTCGAACAGGACTTCTTCAAGCTCATGAACAACGCGGTCTTCGGCAAAACCATCGAGAATGTACGGAAGCGCCTCAACGTGAAGCTGGTGTGCACCCCGGAGAGGTTTTCCAAGTACGTCGCCAGATCCAACTTCCTGGACCGGACGTACTACACGGAGGACGTGGCCCTGGTGCATCTGTCCAAGGTCAACATCGTGTTGGACAAGCCCGTCTACGTAGGCATGACAGTCCTGGAGCTGAGCAAGTGGCTCATGTACGAGTTCCTGCGCAAGATGAAGGAGCGCTACGGTGACCGCCTCACCGTGGACTACATGGACACGGACAGCTTCGTCTTTGACATCGTGTCCCAGGACGTCTACGCCGAGATGAAGGAACACCTGGACGACTTCGACACCAGCGGCTATCCGAGGTCCCACCCATGCTACAGCCCCGTCAACGCCAAGGTCATTGGAAAGTTTAAGGACGAGTGCAACGGCCTGTCCTTATTCGAGTACCTCGGCCTGCGTTCCAAGCTGTACTTTATGGACATCGAGGACGCGGCGACAGGCGGCAGCAAGGCTCTCAAGCGGGCCAAGGGGGTGGGAAAGGGCGTTGTCAAGAACGTCCTCACCCCCGACGACTACAGAGAGTGCCTGTTTGACGGGGTCCGGAAGCACACCACCAACGTCCGGTTCCAGTCCCACTTGCACCGGGTCTACACCGTGGAAGTGAACAAGCTGAGCCTCAGCCCGACCGACGACAAGCGGTGCGTCCTCCCCAACGGCATCCACACTCTGCCGTGGGGACACAAGGACGTCCCGCCGCTACCGCCAGCCAGGAGAGGAGGAGAAGATCCGCAGCGGATGGAAGTGGACGGTGAGGAGGAGGAGGAGGAGGGACAGCGCCAGGACGAAGACGAGGAAGAAGAGGAATTCCCCGTCTAGTTGTATATATTAGTTATAAGAGAAAAAATTGTAAATAGTATTTGTAAGAAAATATAATAGCTTTATGTACAGCATGAACCCGAGTTGTTTATTTCCTCCCTTTGCTCACTCAAAAGTCACAAGCCGTTAGGCTCGGAAAGGCGTTATGGGCCGTTTGGCCCGAGCCGTGCAGCTTAAAAAGCCCCCGCCAACCGGGAGCGATTGGCGGCGCGTGTCGGGGACGGCCCTGAAGGAGTTGCCCAGGAAGGAGTTGCTAAGTGGTTTGCTGACGCTCAAGGTTGCACCCTCGAATTACTCAGCGGTTTGCTGATGTCCGAGGGGTCTCGTGACGCGCCCTCTTTGGCGACCTTCACTGCCGCTTGGCGGGGGCTCAGCCAGTGACACGCGCCGCTGGTATATAAACCTGAGGTCCAGCCCCGCTGCCTCAGTTTTGCTAATTTTTTAAATTTAGTAAGGAGAAAGGAGAAATGAAAACACAAGCTTTATCATTATGAGGCATGTATTGTACAGTAATAAGGTTACATACACATACTACAAAAACCTTACAAATTAGTTTTAAGCGAATATGGAGTGGAAGAGCCTGCGGACCAGAGCGTCGTTGGCGGCGGGAGCGGCAGGGTCGAAGAGCTGGACGTAGTCGCTGAGTGACGTGCGGAGAACAGCCCGGCAGTACAGGTAAGTGAGGCAGTAGTAGCCGCAAACAGAAGTATCGTAGCCCTGGAGTCGATACCTGTTGTAGACGTAGTGGCGGTGATGAGGATTACGCCTCAGGAACATTTGAAAGTCGGCCTGGTATGGCGGCCTTCCGTAGCTGTCCAGGTACTCGAGTCTGTCCTCTTCCGAGCAGTAAAACGCCACCCAGTGTTCGCCTCCCTCGGTGTGTGCTACCGTGTTGGACACGATGGCGGTGAGAGGCTTGACTGGCACGTCCGGTAGTTGGTCAGAGGCGTAGACCGCAACGTTCCTCAGTCCGGGGATCCTCACCAGACATTCTCTGATCTGGACGGTATTCATCGTGGGCGGAAGCAGCACAGGCAGCTCGAGGTGGACGAGTCCAGTGTGTCGTTAGCCACGAGCCAGTCCCGCAATACTATGCAGTTATGAAGGGCGCAACGGTTGTGGGAGCTCTTATGGTGGCGACAGCGCAGGGTCCGGTAGGTGGGCGGACCGTTGAGCGACCCGCAGCCCAGATCCTCCATGTCCTGAGCGGTGGTGGCGGCGGGCTCGGTTATGAGGTGGCGTTGAACAAAGTCCCTCTTCTGCGATCCTTTGACGTAGACCAGGGGGCGGTGGATGAGGCAGGAGCGCAGCTTGTCCAGCAGGGCGACGTACGCGATGTCCCCCTGGTCCCACTCCAAGCCGTGGCAGTGGCGAGTGACCCAGACGCTCTCGCGCTGTTTCTCGGAAGTCAGGAGGTCCTTACTGAAGGGTGGGCGGGCGATGTGATGTAGGAGCAGCGTGCCGGTAGTCACGTCCACCACGCAAACCTCTTTCAGTAGAAAGTCATTATCACTGTCTTTAAAACACTGCATATCCATCACCACGCTTCCGTGATGACAGCGCGCTGGCGGTGGCTCGTTGTAGATTGGCGGCGGCACGTCCATCCCGTACGGCTGACAGAACTCGACTGAGCGCTGGCGGGAGCGCGCCTAGCGGGATAACCTTGGGTGCGCGCGCCGCCATCACCTAACGGTCCGCGGTGACCTTGAGCGCGCGGCAACTCGTTTACCCGCCAAAGTCGACTGTGACGTTGCGATGACGGTCCACCTCCTCGACGTTGTCCAACTCGGCGTACACTATGCAGTTAAACGCCTCCGCCAAGGCTTCGGAGAACCCAATCTCTATGCGCAGGTTACCGTTGCGCACCAGGTTCCAGTGGCTGGATTGAGAGGCCGCCATATCGGGTGTCAGATCAAACGCCATCAGGCAGTATCCGTAGGGGTATTCGTTGCGACTGACTTCGTTACCACAGTCTGAGAAATTGATGCCGGTGCCAGTGTACAGCGTGTGGTAGGCGAGCACGCACAACTCCTGACCGAACGTGTAATCCGGTTGAAGCGGCTTACATGGCACTTGCTCACCATCTATGTACAGCGCGAAGAAGTTCACGTGGCTGTGGGTGAAGTTGAACGGGTTCTTCTTGTAGTCCCCGTTGAACGCCTGATTGCTGACCAGGCCAACTATAACGCGTTTCGGCAGTTGACCCAGAAACACACTGTCCAGAGTCTTGCTGCTGATACCGGAGGGTAGCGTGAAGGATTTGACTTCCACGCGCGTAATGGGATATTTGGCTGTACCCGACTCCAGCGTCCTGCTGTGAGCCAACAGCACGCTCGGGTTGATCTTACAGCGGCGCATAAACAGGTTAACTTCGGCGATGTCCACTTTGTAGTCTGTCACGGTTTTGGACATGATGGAGAATGAGTTCTTTGACCTGATCAGGCGAAAGCGCATCTCCACGCCGTTTAACATGAACTTCTCCTGGTTGCACAGGTCGATGTGCAGATGTCCGACCATGTCCGCGTACCGGCTGCCCTTGACAAACTCCCTCCGGTTCTTGAGCCCGGCATTATCCTCCTCAGTATTGTCCATGTACCCAGCATAGTCCTCGTAGAACAACTCCGCGGTGAGGTGCGATGTCTTGGCATCACCGCCATAGGACAACAGGTTCTCCAGGTATGCGCGATAGGCGTACGTGTTGTTCTGAGGAGACACCAGTTTGTTGTTCAGGTACAGGTCCACTTGACTGAACAGCGAGTGCAGCCAGTTGTTAATCGGACCCACCTCTTTTATCGCTTGATCACCCGTTACAGCGCCTCCGTTAGCCGTTCTAATGGTAGCCTTCACATGCAGTAGCGTCTGTGACAGATCCGTGTACTCGTCCCCGTGACCCGGAACTATGAACTCCACAGGCGAGTCGTCTGTCAGGGAGGAGATGGGCTTGTACTGCACCCATTTACCGCTCTCTATACTGGTCTGCGTGGGCGGTAGCGAGAACAGGTCCAACTCGGTCTTGACACACTCGCACGACTTCTGATGTAGAAACGCCATTATCCAAAAATGTCCTTCACGGTACTCTCACTCTTCTTGCTTCTCCTCTTCTTAGCGACACGTTTTGCGGGCTTCCTCTTGGGCGCAGCGCTCTTCTTCCTCGCTCCGAGGAGTTTCGCCAGAGACTGAGGAGTAACCTGCTGTACACGCCTCCTCTTATAGGCGCCACCACCGCTCAGCACGCGATCCAGTTTTTCATCGGCCCTACGTTTCAGCGACCCGGTAAACTCTCTGAGCCGGGTGTTGGCCGCGACTCGGGGGTCGGCTGTGCCCGCTGCCACGTCGCCCAAGAAGCCCACACCGGACCTCAGCGCCTCCTTGCCCAGCGCCGATGCGCCGGATCTGATCAAAGGGACCACTGTACGCATCAGCCCGCCTAGGAAACTGCCGATGCCGTGTCCGCGTTGGAAAGCGGCTCCTCTGAATACGGAGGATACGCCATGGCCCGCCTGCTGGTGGCGGTAATACGCCAGATAGGGATCGCTCGGATTCATTGCCGCTGCCTCTCTTTCCTGAAATGAAGCTTCATGCACGTGGTCCCGAAGTGGAATGGCAAGTGTCGCCCTTGGTTATCCCTTAAATCGATTTCCACGCTCTCGAATGAGGTTTTAATCACCGGCACGTAGTGCGGGTCTATTATATACACTGTCGTGTTGGCACCGTACGTGTAATTCCTGATGTCGATGTTGAGGATCTTCAGTAGTGGCGCCACAGCGTCGCCCACCAGTTGGGGTTCCACCAGGTCGCAATACACGTACATGTGTGATGGCAGACCGGCGAAGAGGTTAGCCGGCCTCACGGACCTGTGACGCTTGACGATATCCGTATCCACCTCGTAGCCAAACTGTAGCGCCAAACTGGGGCTCAGTTTGAGGCTCTGAACGGCTGAAGACGTCGACATCAATTCCACCCTGGAGGACCTCTCGTCATACGAGAAGGTGCACAGGTTACTCTTCATTTGAGGGTGGTTGTTGATTGCGTGCACGAGTTCCTCGGTACTACTGTAATTGCCCGGCTCCACTTTGATTAACAACTTGTCCACCACGGCCAACCCGCCTTTCGAGTCCCTCATTCCCAGCACTAGTTTGATGTAGGTTCCCTCACCGACGGTCAGAAAAGAGAAGGGGTAGTGCGCCTCCGCCAGAGCGACCTCCCACTCGCCGTCTGACAGATCAACGGTCGAGGGTACATGGGTCGTGTAGTTTGTCACCATGTTGTTGGGATAGTACTTCATTGAACTGTTACTGGGCAACGTCAGGTAAAACTGGTCATGCCTCGTCATCGCAGCTGTTGCACGTCCGCTGCGGGTACCCACGAGTTGAAGTCCTCTCCGTAACCGGCCCACTTGACTAGGTAGCGCTTACTGGAGCCTCGCCCCTCGGTGTTCAGTATTTTATCTATTTGATACAGGCGGTCCGGGGCGATCGTCACCTTTTGCATCTCGTGCTCGTAGAAGCGCCCTTCCAGCGGCGTCCCGTTCAGGTCGCGCAACACGTACAATGGCAGAGGATGCGACCCGTATACGTGGTCCACCACGAACAGCTCCTTACTCCAATTGGTCTCGTAACCTTTGGCGAACGTGCCCTTCTCCTTGGCTATGCGCACCGTGTCGCCCGGCTTGAACCTGGGCTTGTGTCGCCGGATCGCCTTTCCATACATGTGACGCCACACCTTGTACACCGTTTGACCATCGCCGCTGTCCGCGTCCACGGGTCGTAGGCTACCACCCAGGCTCCTGTGTGGACTGCGGTTGTAGGCATCCACAAGCCTGTCCAACACGTCCACGTAGCGATACGTGTTTTTGTAGGTCAGGTAGCGCCACATGCGGGTCTTGAGCGTGCGGTTGACTCGCTCCACCACCGCCGCCTTCACGTCGGGGTTCTGCGTGGTGAAGTAGTTGACACCGTGACTCTTGAACACTCGCTTGGTCGCGACCCCGGTGAACTCCGTCCCCTTGTCGGTCTGTAGGCAGCGAGGAGTCGCCTCAGCGAATATCCTCTCGAACGCAGCAGCCACCTCAGGCCCGCTTTTCCTCTTCAGTGGTACCGCGAACAGCCGCTTACTGAATACGTCTATCACAGTCAGCAGGTAGTTGACTCCGTCGTTGTACCGGCTCAGGCCGCGCATGTCGTTCAGGTCCGCCTGCCACAGCTCCCGGGGCCCGAACACGGCGTAGCGGTTGCGGGGAAACCGCTTGCGCGCAGGCTTGTGCAGCGTGTAGGTGTCTTGGGCGCGCAGCCAGTCGGCTACCCGACGTTTCGGTAGGCGCGCGGCTCTGGCCAGGGCGGCCACCCCGCCGAGGGACCCGGGCTGGCTCGGGTCATAGTACAACTTCTCCATTACGGTGTGAACGGCTCCCAGTTGTCCAATGACGATTCCCGGTCGGGTTCCTCGGTTATTATCCTTCTCCTGGCCGCTGGGGGTCGCGGTCTCAGGCGGTCCAGTATCGGTGTCAACCTCGGTGACAGGGGTGTTGAGGAGGCCGTCGTGTCTCCCCAGGGGCTCGATGCCGAGTCCAGCCCCACGCCTAAGTAACGCAACGCCGTGGGATTGCTCACGTATTCTCTGGGCACGTTCATGTCCTTCAAGGCGGCCATCACTTGATGCCAGCCGGTAGGCAATCGGTCCGCCCTTCGCGCTCTCACTATGCTGTGCGCGATGTCCACTATATTGGAATCAGGGATCTTCACCTTGTCCACGTACACCGCCCCACTGGCGTCCCAGGCGATGGGGCTGCCTTGCCGGGTCATGAATCGCAACAAATTGCGCGCCACCGACCTGTAGATTTTTGAGAACGATTCCACAATGTCCTCCTCCGCCGAGGCGCTAGACTCGCGTTTCATCTGAATCGGACCTCCCGCCGCTTCCTCCTCCCTCTCCTCACCCTCGATGATTGACAGACCTATGGGTTGACGTTTAGCCGCGGAAAAGTGCAGGAACTGCTGTAACACCTGCTGATATTGTTTCCATTTCTCCGTATCGTCCAGCCGCTTGTCGCTCAATATGCGATGCATCTCAGCGTCCAGGCTGGCTGGCTTATTGGCGCTACCTGCTCCTCCTCTTGGTCCTGGTCCCGGCCCTGGTCCCGGTCCTTCTCGCAATCTCTCGATGAGCTCCTGCGGTACAACCACCATTTTCCTAGCGTACTCCATGTCCGATTAGCTTCTGCGCTAGAAAGGGCAAAACAGCGTTCAATAGTAGAGGTAGGAGGATCCCTCCGCCCCGTTGGACGAGGTAGTGTCGCTTCTTGGCCCAACCCTCGCCGCGTTTCACCAGCCGTCTGAGCGCCTGTTTGTGTTTGCTCAATTTGCGTTTGAGGCAGGGAGAAAGCGGTACGTTTCCGCGTAGCACGTTATACGCGCACTCGCACAATGACTTGATGCGACTCTTGTCGCACGCTTTTAACAGGGCCTTGCGTTCTTTGGGCGTAGCGTGTATTAGGGCCCTCAGCAGCGCCGCGTCCTTCTTCACGCGGTGTGACATGATGACTGACGCTGGCGCGCGCTCGGCCTATTTATCACTTCTTCTTGGGCAGGTACACGTAGTTCACCGGGTCGTCTGGAAAAATGGCTGAACGTACGCGCATCTCTTCTGGCGTAGACTGTTTCAAGTCTATGAGCAGGTAGGCGTGCGGATCACGCGTGGCGTCCGCGTAAGCCTCCTCCACGAATTTGGGGTTCTCCGGGAATACTTGACGGGCCAGGTGTTTGATCTGAGCGCGGTCCCTGGGATTCTTGTAGCACACTATGTAGTGAGCGTTCAGCGATATGTCGCGCTGGCCCCTGCCCTGGTGAAACAGGTTTTGCGTGATGAAGAACACGCTCATGTTGCGGTGGTGCGAGCCCTTGGTGAACAGGTCCGCCACGCCGGGACCAGCCTCGCGCATCATGTCATCGACGATGACCAGGGCGGGCTCGCTACCGTCGTAGTCGTCCAGGTCTGGCAGGCCGGCTACGTAGCGCACGGCAGAGTCCGCACGGCTCTTGCCGCCACCGCTGCCATAGTGCCAAGTGATGCGGGCGAACCGCGTATCGCACATGCGGTCGGCGTGCTCTATGAAGCGAGCCACGAAGTGCGACTTGCCGCTGCCCGAGGGCCCGGCCACGATGGCGGTGAACGGGTGTTTCCACCTCAAGTCCATGGCGTCTACTGACTGCCGTGCACCGCCACCTCGGCTCTTGTAACTAAAGGTTCTTTTTCTTGCTTCTTTTTATTTCTTTTTAATTTTTTTTATTATTGAAGGAAATAAAGGAATAGGAAATAACATTTATTTATACAAATTCCAGGAAAGGAGATTTGCTGCCAGGAGGGCCGCTCCTCTTTAAAAGGCTCGTCCTCGGCCCCACGCCAACGTTGTACTGGGAGATGGCGTTGTCGTCCAGGACCGTGAGGTACCGCCGGGGCATGTAAATCCGGATCGGGTCGTCGCCGACGAGACCCTCCAAGGTGGCCATAATCGCCTCGCCGTACGGTGTATCCACCCGCTCGAATGAGCGAATCGGGTACACCGCGTTGTCCCGCAGATCCGCGATGCGAGTGTAACCCGCGGCCTTGCAGCTGTTGAGGGCTGTCCTGAGGTCCATCTTCTGGTCCGTGTTGAGCATGGCGCAGCGGCTGGATGCAGAATGACCGGCTCTCGCCACCGAGTCGCCTTTTATTGGCGGTGTCTACGTGCCGACTCGCGCGTATCAACAACATGATGACATAGTTACTCGCTCAATTCCAGGAAGGGTGATGTAATGGAAAGCTTTACTGCGTAAACAAGTGGATTGTTCTAGAAGCGTCTCGGTTATCAACTGCTTAGTGGAAGTTTCCACGCTCAATTCCAGGAAGGCTGACGTAATGGAAAGCTTTACTGCATAAACAAGTGGATTGTTCTAGAAGCATCTCGGTTATTAACTGCTTAGTGGAATTTTCCACGCTCTCTCGTTTACTGGGTAGCGCGCTTGGAGTGTGCGCTCCTCTTGGTTTTCCCTGAGATGACGCAATCGCGCTTGGAGTGTGCGCTCCTCTTGGTTTTCCCTGAGATGACGCAATCGGTCTTTCGCCAGGTGGGTAGAGGAGTAGCGGTCCTAGTGATCCCGTCGTATCTTGACTCTCCCGTCTCGCTATTTGCCAGCCATAGGTTTTGCAATCTGGATAGCAGGTCCTCTAGACATATGCAGATTTCATCGTTTCGCTCCTCGTCCAAGTACAAGCCGCAACTGAACGTGGGGCGACCTCCTTTGAACACATTCATCTTCAACAGTACATTACCGCTGTTGGTAGGGTTCTTCACAGTGTACTGATATCCGCCAGCGGACCAGCACAGTGCCGGGGAATCGATAGGCACTTCCTTCCTCTTTACAATCCACCCATCGAGCTTTTTCTTCTTTGACGCACATCCCTGCTGAACTGGCGGTGCGTTGGCGTTCTCATCGTTCATTGCGTTCAGCTCCTCTAGGAAGGAGCGGATCGTTTGGTCCACTTCGGTTGCGCTGACTCCGTTTCCGTTCATGGTGACGTCTCGAACAACACTGAGGTCGCGCGGCTCTGCCTCGGTTTTATACCCAGGTTGCACGCTTCAGCGAACCTTCTAGAAGCTTCCAGAAACGTGAGAGGTGGTCTTTCGCTAACGGGGAGCACTCCAGTCAGGAGGCCTCATGCGACGCACTTGCCGGAACCTTCTAGAACGGAGGGATCTTGAAGGTCGCTAATGAGTAAACAGGCTGGGACAGTCACGTAGGCCCTGGAACGCGCCTCGACACGTGACATGCTCATACATAGCACTCCAGTCAGGAGGAGGCCTCATGCGACGCACTTGCCGGAACCTTCTAGAACGGAGGGGTCTTGAAGGCCGCTAATGAGTAAACAGGCTGGGACAGTCACGTAGGCCCTAGCACGCGCCTCGACACGTGACATCGCGGAGCCACTTGCAGGTTGGTTTAGTCAAGCCGGCATACAACGTGTAACGAAGTCACATCAAATTCGGTCGGCAAGCAGCTGAGATCCCATAAGGAAAACACGTTTGAAAATTAATAGCGGGCCCGTTTAACAGTGGATTTTCAATTTTCTTTAAGCGATGGTTTTCTTAGGTCATGGCCTGACATGTGGTGAGGTTTCGTCAAAATCAGTCGGTAAACAGCTGAGATCCCATAAGGAAAACGCAGTTATAAATTAATAGCGGCCTTGTTTAATGGTGGATCTATGGGGTTCTTACGTCATTCGCTTCCCTGGGGATAGGCCTACACTCTGGAAAAAGTCCCGTGGGAATCGGTGGATAAATAGGCTAATTATTAATTTTCGAAAGTTTTTTCCTCATGTTCAAGGTCATCACGAAAAGTGCTGCTGGCGGCCGGGGGGGGTCGGGGGGGGCTGACGTCACGGGGGGGGGGTCGGGGGGGCTGACGTCACGGGGGGGGCTGACGTCACGGGGGGGCCTTGCATCCTCGCATCCTCACCGCGCCTTTGCTAGTTTTGAACACTCTAATGCCCCCTACTAGGGAACCAGTTACTCGAAACTGTGCAATGTTGTGACTATAAAACTCGGATTTCGGTCACAGGCACCGTGCATCAACACGCTCCGAGTACAGTAAGGTCTTGAGTGAACTCGCTTCTCTATTTAATCATCTCAGGTTTTTTTTCGGATTGTAAAGGGTGTGCTGCCAGTTTCAGCTGTTTCTCAGTATAAACTGAGCTTAAAACATCGATGCTGTTCTTCTGATTCTTTTCAACAAACAGCTATTTCGCTATTCAACTCAAATAAACATATTATTTGTCCTATCCTTTTGGGTAAAAATAACTACCCTTACTCAAAGTGTTTAAACATTTTATAGCTTAAGCAACGAAAACCACTTAATCCAATTCACTAGGCAATTATAATTTGATTAATGAACCTATGGGAATTTCGAAGATGTTAAGAAATCTTGATGACAAGCTATCGGGCACTTACGTTCATAGGGTTCTAAGGACTCTGAGTAACATGATTCTGTTCTTTCATCTAGTGTTTACATGTTCTTTTGACAGGGAACATAAATATTTCGATGACAAAATTGGCTATATTCCAACCAAATTCCAGTTAAATTATTCCAGTAGTGTATTCATGAAACATCAAATAACTAAAACTAATTTCGGCAACAACAAATATTATTGTTTTAACTATATTGTTTTTGAAACAATACTTGGCTTTATCGTTGTGGTATGAAAATTAAATTCTCATTTTAACCTCAGAACCTTGCCTATGTGAACACGAAGAATGATGAATCAAGCTCTTAAATTTGTACTAAGGCGGGTTCCAATATCAGATTAAATTGTGTTCGGTCTGCAAAAGCAATTACATTTGTTGGTGGGAGGGCAGTTACATGACCATAAACTGTTTCCAATTAATTACAAAACTTTAGTGGACAATTTATTGTTATCTATAACCTGCCGACTTTGGTAATCAGAAAACCATTAGAAACAGTATAATGGTGGTCAATACACCGATATTAGATGATTCTCTTCTAACAAGTGGTTCATTTCAACGTTTCAATAATCTACTCAGACATTATTAAAGTAAAATATTATGTTTGTTTTGACGATAATAGAATTTTTAACGTGTTAATAAGGAACTACCTAACCCCTAATGTTTTCATATTTAATGTATTTATGTAATAAAAAAGTAATTATTATTTTGAGTTTTTAATAGATTATCAGAGTATTCAAAAATAATGAGTTTGCACGCAGCACGCTGACGTTAAGGAAATGAATTTCCGCATTAAAAATTTGTTTAAAGTCAAATAAAGTGTTTAAACAAAGATTTGTGTCATTTTTATCATAATGGAAAATATAAAGATATTTTGGCTGTTCTTGATATTTTAATACAGTAGTGGGATGGCAATGTTGTGCATTATAAGCTTAGGAGGAGGTACCTTCAGGATCAAAAGTCGGTATGGGGGTATTGGGAGTGTAAAAACTACATCAAGATATGAAAAACAGCCTTACCAATGTCAAGTCCCCATGAGACAACGTACTGAGTTTACTCAATTTACATTTTCTTTAATAACTCGGTAAATATTTGTGCAAGAATGATGAGGGAGGGCTTCAAATTTCTGCCTTGTTATGCCCTATTATTTAATGTACATTAATTTTACATCTGAGGCTTTTCTGACCCTCTTTGGGCCCAAAAACTCGAAATTTGAAATATAAATTCTCAAAAAAGGGGGTTAGAGTTTTCCGATTGTTTTTCCCAACGAACTTGTTCATCTGAATACAGAAAGGAATGTCCCTACCAAATTTAAGTAAATCGGACAAAAATGTGACCGCTAGAGTGCAAACACACGCACACACGCACACACACACACACGCTTACGCGCGCGCGCGCGCGCACACACACACACACACACACACACACACACACACACACACACACACACACACACAAATAAATATATCATTTTGAACGACCCCCAAAACGTGTTCAAGGGGTCACGTTAGGAACTTCTTTGGTGGTCCCGGGCTTAAGTTTCACCGTGCAGGTCATGCTAATAGTTCACTTTTCCATGAGAAATTCACTTACAATTGGAGAATTTCACTAACAATTGAAGAAATTCATAGAATAAATAACAAATTTCACCTTTTTTAGTTGGCCAAAGTCAGTGTTTAGACAATTTCTTATTCAAACTTAGGTGAAGGCTTAAATAAACAAGCATGAAACGTAAACAGGTATTTGTATGTTTGAGATTAAAACGGTATCGCACGCTGCACGCTGGCGTGAGGGAAGTTAATTTATGCATTAAAGCCTTTAAAAATATAATAAATGGTTTAAAACAACACTGGTAACATTTTTTGGAAAATTAAAACATTTTATTTTGGCTGTTCTGATGCTCCTAGTTATATTTAAATTGACTATTAGGATGGCAATGTTGTATAATTATAGGGTTAGGAGGAGGTATTGTCAGGATAAAAAGTTTGTATAGGGGTATTGGGGGTGATAAAACTACATCAAGATATGAAAAACAGCCTTTTCCAGTGTGAAATCTCCATAAGACAACGTACTATGTTAAGAAAATTAACATTTTCTTGAATTACTCGGTACATACTTGTGCTAGAATGATGAGGGAGGGCTTAGAAGTTCAGGCATTTTAGTACAATAATTTAATATGCAATAATATACATTCGGGGCTTTTCTGAACCTTTTTGGGCTCAAAAACTCAATATTTGAAAAATTAAAATCCTCAAAGGGAAGGGAAGGTTCCTACCAAATGTCAAGTAAATCGGACAAAAATTGCGACCGCTAGAGTGCGAACACACAAACATACATATATATATATATATATGTATGTTTGTGTGTTTGCACTCATATATATATATATATGTATATATGTATATATGTATACATATATGTATGTATATATGTACATATATATATGTATATATATGTGGGTCCGTTACCTCGATAACCTTTGAAAGAAAGACCCGATTTTAATGAAATTTGGCACAAATGTGGAGAGTAGCATTTATGACTTTAAGTTCAAAAACCAGATCGATCGGACTATGGAAAGGGGGTTTTATGGGGGTTTACAATTTTCCAAAAATCAGTCTTTTGCACTTTTTACCCAAAAATATTAACAACACTCGATTTTGATTATAGCCTTTTTATAGAGCTTAAAAAAAATCATTTAGTATGTTGAATCATTAACCTGGGTTAAGTGGTTGTGGAGAAAACCCAAAAAACGTGTCCCATGTTAATCTTAAGGGGAAAAGGTTTTTCGATTTTTCTCATATAAGTTTACTAAAAACTTCACATTTCTTTTTATCAATACGTTTAGCTCAATAAAACAAACATTTTGGTGTTTTAATTGTTGTTCTACGTCCAACCGTTGCAGAGATATTCAAAGTGCTAAACACAGTACGTTGTCCAATTATTTATGAATGTATATCGATGAAACTTGGTATGTGGCTTCAACTAGTTGTGGTATATTGATAGTAGCACAAAAAAAAAGTTTTTTGTTAATAGTACCCGTAGCAGCAAACCTGCATACCCGGCCCCCATGTTATTCATATGGAGAATAAGTAACGTATATCTCCCTTAATTATGAACCTACATTTTTTTGGTTCATAATAACCTAAATCTCCCTTTAACCTAACTACTAACTTACCTTGGTATGTACCTTCACCTGGTTCAGTTATATTGATAATTGCAAAAGAAACACATTACTTATCTTCCTCGTTGCAGCAAACCTGTGTCCTCAACCCTAATGTTATTCTTATGGAAAATAAATAAAATGTTATATAGCACTTGTTTATGAATGTATTTTTGTGAAACTTGGTAATTGGCTTTATGTAGTAGTGAGACAGACATATATGCATTGGAAATTCGCTGAGTATGCAGGTTTGCTGCGACGGGGGTATTGTTTATTTTTATTATTAATAAAGCACAGGATAAGATACATTTTAATTTTCCGATACAACTACAGGAATGACATTTTCTTTCAAAGAAAAGGTTACTGTTAACATCTACTGACAAAACTCAAGAAAGAAATTCAATTTAGCTTTAATAGAAACATTTGCTCTTGCTCCTTGAGATATCCAAGTCAATGCGATATTCAGCAGATAATGTATTAGTGTTAGTTACGTTTTGATTAAACAAACTTACATTTTTCTAAAGTTGAACAACTGACAAGGACCATTTTTATGTGAGATCTGCAAAGTGCTGTAAGTAATTGTCCATATGTTCTGAATTTCTAATTATAACTTCAAAAATATGAGTGTAAGTATGATAAGATAAAGTAACTGAATTTCTAATCAAGCTTCTAACTTACGAAAGCTTAGTTTTATGCCTTAATCATAAATCATGAAACAATGGGGGGCACAGCTACTTTGATTGAACATGCTGCTATTGGAACATACACCTTGAGTTAAAACAATATACCCTTTTTTTATTCAAGCTTTTCAAACTGAAACTATGTAAAATAAGATTGTACTCGTAAAACAATATTCTTTAGAACAACTTACTCCATGTATTTGCAAATAGTGTTGACAGTTGGGAATAAACAAATAAGTAAACAACTCTTAATATAATATCATATTAGCGCAGCTACAAAGGGCAACTTTAGGAAACTCGATATCTCAATAATACACTTATTAACCAATAAAACATATGCACATGCATTGGTCATGTCAAACAAAATTGAGAATGCAATACATTTACTATTTTAATTAAAATTACATTAATGCTTACAAACTGTAACTTACGTAAACTTTATCAAACGAGATAAACTATTGATTCTACTGGATCAGTTCACATCAAATCTTCATGTTTATATACATCCATAAACTGTTCCTAACAAATTGCAGACCGTATTTGAGATATGTTCTTTAACGATCGTTTTGAAAGTTTCTTGGAAGAAAATGTATGATGCGTTTATGTTTATCAGGCAATTGAGATGAGATAATAAAATCTCAAAGGTTTTGAAGTTACTTTTTTGTTTAAATACTGGTCTACATTTTAACTACAGTATACAGATTGTAATGATATTTCTGAACCTAATTAAAACATAGAGCTCGTTCATCTGATTTTAGTTTAAAATAAAACATAATTTTATAATATTTGCTCTTAGAATATCACGACAAGGACCTTCAACTAAATATATTTTTACGGAGGGCTTACAGCTTTATCAAAAGATATTTCGTACCAAAATCAAGATTATATAATTTGTGTAAATATAATTACTGATCTCTAGATGTACTTATTTTGGAAATCTTAATACAAGGTATCTCAACCACTTCGAAAAGAGATTTTATTAGATAAAGAAAATGGATAAACTAATTTACGTCTCAAAACAAAACAACGTATAGTTACCGTCTTGTATGTAATTACAGTATAATTGTTTGTATATATCTTGTAATGTTAAAAGACGTAGTTTATTTTATCCTGTTTAATTGTAACAAGTGTCATACTGCTCAACAGGTTTTCTAGTTGCATTGAAGACTAAATGTAGTACCAAAGTTTCATTTAGTAAAGTTTTATATTAACTTATTGTATCACTAAGGTGAGGCTCAAAACCACTTAATATTTTTTTAGAAAATGAAGTAATAAATTAACTTTTTCGTGAAAGTTTAACATTGGTTTAATATTTGTTTATGTCCGCTGTTATCATTTCCTACTCTCGGTTAGTTTTCCTTTGAATTCTGAGAATGAACCAATTTTAATTTATTTTACATTCAATTAATTAGTAATTTTAAATGTTTTGTGAAGTAATGTAAACAATTTTTGTTGCCAGGCACTTATTCAGTAAGGATCACAACTCTGAGCTATACTGCCGAGCTAACTACACTAATTCTCCAACTTCCCAATGTACAGGATAGGTGAAATTTGGTCCAGCAATCCTCTAGGTTTAAAGAAGGAATATTAAAGGTCTTTAATTGTGATTTTACCTAATTACCCCCTCACAGATTTTAGAGTTTTAATGACATTCTGATTGGCTTTTATTTACTTATATAATTGTTTAAAGATATGTTTATATTTTGTATTTTAGTAGGATAGCCACCGAATGCTGCACACACTACTGTTGTTTACCCAGAGGGAAGCCGTGGTGCAGTAAATACAACAGCTATTTTAATAAAAATATATTAAGGTAACAACTTTTAAACACCAATACTTATGAAACCGGTCGTCCTATGGAATTCAATAATATTAATTTACTTTACAAGGTTATTATAAAATATAAATAAGAGAATTCACATATATAAGAGAAAAATATAAATCAGGAAGATAAATATAATTTCTGTAAAAAACAATTTTTTTAAATTTCTTAATTACTGGTTTTAAAACAACTGGTGGTGTCGAAAATATACTATATATGGACTAAAATGTAATAAGCTTTCAATTGGTACAAAGTAATAAAATGAACCTCTAGGTTAATATTTCCTAAACATTGAATGTAAATAAGTAAATGTATTATACAAGGCAAAAATGTATGTTGTAAAATTGAAATTACGAATGAAATTTTTGAAATATATAGTTTTATTTAATTAAACTTAGGGCGTCACACGATCACTTCGAGTCAAGGGGTCGTTGTCATAGCAGGACAAACACAAGTAGACGATTGCTGATATTTTTGTTGAGTACCAGCGATAACTTTTACAACTTTGTCTCGTCGGGTAAAACATATGATCCATAAGAACTAAGCAATAAATAAAATCATAACTAAAAGGAGTTAAAAGACAAACAAGATTAAACGTCCTGGTTGTAAAATAAAATATATGTTTTATAGCAAGAAAAATATATTTATGTGTTTAAAGGAAGGTTAAACACAAAAACCATTATAACAAATAAGGGAATCATTGTTACAACTGTGAATTTTAGTTTCACTATCCCAATTTTTTTCAAAAATATACATTATAAATACTAAATCCTAAAGCTGGGTTTTCCTAGCTCCGCATTTGGGCGGAGCGCACTACGCATTACGCAATGCGCTCCGTGCTATTCAGTGCGCTACGCAGATGTGTTTACCTAGATCTGCACTGCGCAGCGAGGAATTATGTATTTTCACACTTCGTTCCTGGTGTTTGATGAGTGAACCTGAGTCTATAACTGCAGACTGTCACTGTGCTTTATCCCTTTTACGTTTGAATGGAGAGAATGGCTGTTAACTTATTTTTGTGTGCTTGATTGTGTGAATAAATAGGAGCAGTTTAGAAAGTTAGACCATTTGATTGTTCAATGTACTATATGTCTGGTTTTTTTTGCGGCAGTAAAGATATTTTATTTGAACTATATTTCCACTGGATTGCTCTTTATGTCTGCGAGAAGCTGACCCAATCTTCACCGGGTTATTTTCTCTTTTTTTTAGTTTATTTGGGACATTTGGTAACAAATTCACTATACACTTTCACAAATTCAATAGCATTATTTTGTTTTTTGAATATTGTTCTGTATGTAATTTATAAAAAATAAAAATATCGAAACTAGGTATTTACATTTTTTATTGAAATGTCTCTTTATGACTCTATCAGATTAACCAAGGATTACAAAGTAGTGTTTTATTCTGGGCTTCTTCTCTATTTATCCAAACCTCCAGATATGTTTGTTATTAATGAAAAACAAAAAAACTCTCACTTTCCCACTTAAAGTCTCTCTACTGGTGGAGAAACAGTTTTAGAAGTTTGTGGTCCATATGGGAAAGTTGCATCCAGTCATATTCGTAGCTTTCATTCTAAATAAAGTTCAGCTGGTGTTTGAGTACAAGCGTTGCACGGTGCTTCAACATTATATTTTGGAATTTCGTTTGAATTGGAGTTGTATCAGTAGAGACTAGTTTAAGACGGCTTTTAAGAGTTTAGATTGATCTTTCAGTCAAGCTGATCGTAGCCGGGTGTCCTCGAAATGAACTTCTTGAAAACACCTCTTGTTTCGTAATATGATTGAAAAGTGTCAATTTTAAAGATTGTTGCGTTATCTGACACGACTACTTGTGAATATCCTTGGGCTGGGAAAATCTCTTCAAGGAGTGCTTGAACTGGTAGGTGGATCTCTGATAATCTTCTCCTCAACCCATTTTTATTTCGCATCGAAATTAGGAAGTATGAGTTTTTAAAAGAACCTGCGTAGTCGATGTGGACTCTTTCCCAATTATTTGTTAGAGTTTCCGATGGGTGAACTGGAGTTTTCGGAGGGCTGTGACGTGGAAGAGGACTTTCCTCACATCCTTTAACGAGATATTCTCGATGTCCTTGTCAATATTGGGCCAGTAGACATATCGGCGATTTAGCTGTTTCATCTTAGTTATGCCTAGTTGGGTGTCATGTAGTTAATTTAGAACCGTTGACCTCAAACTTTTACACATCCTTCCTAAACAGAGTTCTATCAACTAATGTATACTCTGTATCATCAGGCTTGCTTTTGAGATCTTCTACTACTTTCGATAAATCTGGATGTCTTTCTTTTTCACTTCTTATTTTTAAAGTAGTTATTTTTTCATCAGACATCTCAAAGTTGCTCATATATCTGATTAACTTCATAACCAATTATTTTATCGACAGTTGAGTTCATTTGTTTAAGTGAGCTCTGGAAAGGTAGTTAAAGTTATAATTTTCCTTTCCGGGTTTGAAATTTAGGGTGTATTTGAACCCATCTAAATAAATTTATTCAAAATACTCGTTACTCCAAGAGAAAACTGAATATGTAGTTGTGGAGTTTAATCAAATTAGTAAGTCCCCAGCGATGATCCAAGCAGTTCAGCAGGTGCTCCGTCCTTCCAACACCGAAGAAGTCAAACGTTTCCTGGGACCAGTATCCTACTATTCTTACTTCATTCCTGAAACATCAACAATTACTTACCCTTTACGGTGTCTACTACAGAACAATGTGAAATGCGAGTGGACAGTGAAGCATCATTTTTAAGAATCTGAGCTCTGCAGCGATTGAGTTTTTGATCCCTTCGATGCGACCCTGCATCTGAATCTTGTTCTGAATACAGACGCCAGCCCAACAGGACCTGTTGCTGTGCTCAGCCATGTCATTGAAGGATATGAGAAGCCCATAGCGTATGATTCTCGCTCACTAACTGTTTCCGAAAGAAACCATATTCAACTAGACGTGAGAGCCTTGCAATAATCTTTGGCGTATCACATTTTTAATACTATCTCTTCGGAACACATTTCACACTTGTTACCGGTAATGCACTCATTTCGAGAATTTTTTAGCACAACAAAGGACTCCCGCAAAAGACATCAGGACGTCTTCTTCGATAATTCAATCTTTATTGAAAATCCAAAAGCACTGTTTTGTTTGAATTGAGCAGCTATTGATCAGAGAGAGACAGAGAGATACTGAGAGAGGCAGAGAGAGTCAGAGAGAGACAGAGAGAGACAAAGAGAGACAGAGAGAGCACTGTAAGTTAGAATTGAGTACACTGTAAGTTAAAATAATGAATAACTAACGATAAACATATATGTAAGCAGAGAGGTTGGGCGTTCCGGTTTTTACAAGGGTTTGTTCAGCTGAGTGCATCAAAGAATATTTTATTTTTGGCAGAGTTGATTTTTATCCACTTATGATACATTTAACATAATTTTGAGTTTTATGTTACAATTAAATGTAGTTGTTTAGGCCGGTGTACCTATGAAACAATTATGTAGCATTTAATAAATTTATAATAATGTGACCCAAACGGAAAAAATTGTTTTCAATTGAACGCGGTTTCCAAGAATACAGATCGCATAAAATCACAGAGCATTGGTGTAACTTTCGAAGCAGATCTGATTCTTGTTGTTTTAAATTAACAATTTCTGTTAAATAAATAAACGAGTTCGCACGCAGAACGCTGACGTGAGGGAAGTGAATTTCCACATAAAAACTTTTAAAACTCAAAATCAGTGTAAAAACATACATTTGTCCAATTTTTATTGAAATCTGAAAACATTGATTTTTTGGCTGTTCTGATACTCCTGGTTTCATTTACTTGCAAAGCTGGGAATACAATTTTACGCATTATAAGGTTAGGAGAAGGTCCAGACAGGCTTGAAAGTAGGCGTGAGGTTGCTGGGGATAATAAAAGTGCTTTAACAAAGGAATAACAGGCTTTTCTAGTGTAAAACCCCCATAAGACAACGTACTGTGTTTAGCCGATACACATTTTCTTTAATAACTCGGTAAATATTTATGCTAGAATGACGAGAGAAGGCTTAAAACTTTCCCCTTTCTAATTCCCATCTTTTTACATTCATTAATTTTGCATCTGGGGCTTTTCTGATCCTTTTTGGGCCCAAAACTCGAAATTTGAAAGATTAATCCCCAAAAAATGGGTTTAGAGTTTTCCGATTGTTTTGCCCAACGAACTTGTCCAACAGATTATAGAAAGGAACGTCCCTACAAAATTTGAAGTAAATCGGACAAAAAATGTGACCGCTAGAGTGCATACACATATATATATATATATATATATATATATATATATATATATATATATATATATATATATATATATATATATATATATATACACATATATATATATATAACATTTTGAACGACCCCCCAAAACGTGTTCAGGGGGTCACGTTAGGAACTTCTATGGTGGTCCCGGGCTTAAGTTTCACCGTGCGGGTCATGCTAATAGTTCACTTTCCAAAGGAAATTCACTAACAAGATCCATTGTTGTGTTGGGCCGTGCAGTAGAGTCGATGACGTCACTAACGTCGTCTTCCGTCGAGCTGCACTCACTGCGACCATCAGTGTCAGTGAGTGCAGTTCGACGGAAGATGACGTTAGGGAAATCATAAATAAACAACATTGAATGAAGCCGTGTATATTTAACCAAACACACTTTATGAGTATAATGATCATTCGTTGAAGCATAATTGTCGATAATAAATACATTATACATACATTCCGACTTACGTTTGGAAAGAAAATTCCACATATAGGTTTGCTAAATATAAAATACCCCCGTCGCAGCAAACCTGCATACTCAGCAAATTTCCAATTCATAATATATGTATCAGTACCACATAAAGCCGCATACCAAGTTTCATAAAAATATATTCACAAATAAGCTACATATACAATTTTAATTATTCTCCATAAGAATAACATTGGGGATGAGTACGTAGGTTTGCTGCAACAAGGAAGATAAAAATGTGTTTTTTTGCAATTATCAATACAACTCAACCAGGTGAAGCTACATACAAAGTTTTAATAATTTAGGTTTATAATTAAGGGAGATATAAAACTTTACGTATTCTCCATAAGAATAACATTAGGGATGAGTATGCAGGTTTGCTGCTAAGGGGATAGTCAACAAAATATCAATTTGTTGTACAAATATCAATATACCAGTACTAGGTGAAGCCACATACCAAGTTTCATCAATATAAGCTCATTCAAAAATCGAGATATCAAATTTGAAATATTCTACATAAGGATAATATTGGACAAAGTACTGTGTTTAGCACTTTGAATATCTCGGCAACGGTTTGACGTAGAATCACAATTTAAACACCAAAATGATTGATTTGTAGAGCTAAACTGATTGGTAAAAGCAAATGTGAAGTTTACAGTAAAATTAATTGAAGAAAAGCTAAGAACCATTTTCCCACAAGATTAACATGGGACATTTTATGAACACGTTTTTTGGATTTTCTCCGCAACCATTTAACCTAGCTTAATGATTAAAAATACTATATTATTTGTTTGTTTAAGCTCTATAAAATGGTCAAAACAAACATTGTGGTTTTTAAAAATTTCAGGGTGAAAAATGCGAAAAACTGATTTTTAAAAATTTTGAAACCCCATAAACCCCCTTTCCCATGGTCCGATTTTTCTGGTTTTCGAACTTAAAGTCATGAATGGCACTTTACATATTTGAGCCAAATATGTATATTTTCATCGAAATCGGACGATTATTACTCAAGTTATCGCATTCACGGACACACACACACACACATATATAAATTTGAACAAATAGTGTTTTTGGCAACTGAGGACCTCAAAGCAAAAAGTTATCATAGCTTCTTCCCTATAGGGGAAATTCGTTATAACTAAACATTAAACAGTTATAAGTAAAACACCCCCGTCGCAGCAAACCTGCGTACTCAGCGAATTTCCAATGCGTTTATATGTTTCTCACTCCTACATAAACCACTTACCAAGTTTCACAAAAATACATTTATAAATAAGTGATTTATATAATTTTATTTATTCTCCATAAGAATAACATTAGGACTGAGTACGCAGGTTTGCTGCAATGAGGAAGATGAGAAATGAGTTTTTATGCAATTATTAATATAACTGACCAGGTGAAGCTACATTACCAAGTTTTATTAATTTATGTTCATAATTAAGGGAGATATAAAACTTTACATATTCTCCATAAGAATAACATTAGGGCTGAGTATGCAGGTTAGCTGTTACGGGGACAATCAACAACAAATTTATTTGTTGTGCAAATATCAATATACCAGTACAATATGAAGCCACATGCAAAGTTTCATCAATATACATTCATAAATAATCGAGATATCAAATTTTATTTATTCTCCATAAGGATAACATTGGACAACGTACTGTGTTTAACAATTTGAATATCTCTGCAACGGTTGGACGTAGAATCACAATTTAAACACCAAAATAATTGTTTTGTGGATCTGAAGTGATTGGTAAAAGTTTTATTAATTTTTTTCCCAAAGTTTTATCAATTTTTTACTCTAAAATTTTTAAAACACTTAATTTTGGTTTTGATCATGTTATAGAACTTAAAAAAACAAATAATATATATAGTATTTTGAGTTATTGACCTAGGTTATGTGGTTGTGGAAAAAAAACAAAAAACCTGCTCATAAAATCTCCCATGTTAATCTTATGGGAAAAGGTTTTTGGCTTTTACTCAGTTAATTTTAATTTTTACAGTTTTGTTTTGAGGTCCCCAGAAGCCAAAAACACTATTCGGTCAAATATATATATATATTTATACATATATATAAATTTGACCGAATAGTGTTTTTGGCTTCTGGGGATCTCAAAACAAAAAAGTTATTATGGTCTCGGGCTTAAGTCTTACCATGAGACCTACGGTAATAGCTTCTTCCCTATTGGGGAAATTCGCTAATAAATACATTCCAAACAATTACATTTTACCTCTATACAAATTATTTTAGAAAGTGATTATTTACTATTTAATACTAAATAAGCTAGGGTTAAAAGTAAGATGTTCAATTAACCACGGTATATCATGCAGTTTTCATTGAATCGATCTGATTCAACTTCAATTTGCGTGTATCGGAGCTAATTAAGCACCAACTCGCTTGGAGACAAAGCAGTTATTATCGCATTGTGGAGTTGTGCACAGGGAGCTAGAAACAATACACGGGGGAGTTGAGTTGTGTGCAATAGTACGCTATCGATGAGCAGGTCAATTGTCCAGTGGCTAATGGTATAGTGATGACGATCATCAAGGCGTTGATTATTGGTTAGCAGGTCTTGCAGCAAGCTCTCTGCCATTGTCTTATCGGTTTGTACAGAGAATCGGATAATAGATTCATGACTGTATGAGATTAAAGAGCAAAGCGACCACGAGATGCAAGAAACTGAGCCAAACAGACGAAGCTATGCTGTAACCATGCCCGTACCGATCAAAATCAGGATCAATAGATAGTAAAGTTCGCTATACAAAAGTTAAGAACAATATAAATTATTAAATATGATTAAAATATATATAAAATCTGTAATTATTTGTATTTGATCACGTTTGAATTATTTATCAAACAAGGGTTGGTGTTTGCAAAAAGAATCAATACTATATGCCGGAAAGACCACCTTTCTAGGACAAAATCTCTTTGATTTCCCAGCCAAATGGGTTCCCCTATAGATCCTCTTCTATGATCGTTTTCCTATTTCCTTGCCTATTCCAAGAACAGAAACGATTGCGTACCTTATCCATACTCGATTATATGGAAGTGTCCAAAGAACGACCATAGTTTTGAGCTTGTCTTTAATCATGTTACTATAACGTCATCGCAAAAGTAAAAAGTAAATTAATAAAATAAAATAGATGCAATTTACAAAGAATATTACACTGCAGATATGATATAAGGGGAATAGGAGGTGAGACTAATGTGGACTAATAAATTGAGTGGAGGTTAATGTGGAAGTTACTGATAACAACTTTTGTTTACCCATTACAATTATAATAGCACTATATTTTCTTAACAGCAAATTACCAAGAATTTCCATAGACATTCAAATCACTTTGTTACGGATCTGAACTACAATCTCAATAATAGCAACATGATCTCAACGGGCCTGATTATGATCGGTGACCGGTAAAATCGATTGCCTTTTACCATAGCAATGTTTATTTACCGACTGTATGTGATTACTGTATAAGGTTAAATATAGTTTAAATTGTTTTAAGACTTTTTTACATTGCATTACATTACATAAATATTAAAACACGTACCATGCTAAAAGTTGTTCAACGAACAAATTATTAAGACTGATAAGTGAGTCGTCATTCTAGGGCTGAGTTTGCTTCTAATTCAGATTGTATAAGTAGTAGGCACGTATAAATAGTAATGTGTGCATGCCAAAGTAGGCCTTGCCAAAACTTTGGACTATAACTTCAAAAAACTACTTGAGTTGGTAATAACTCCAGGGAACCCACATGAAACCTGTATTAATACATTTTACTTAAATTAAACGTTGAAGTGAAAATAAAGAATCAAGATTGCTTGTTATCAATAAATTATAGTTCGATTGCATTTTCCGTGAATTATTTAGATATTTCGCTACTCCTAAATGGGGTTTCCAACTAAACAAATTAATAACTTCCTATGTACGTAATATCGTGGTTAAAATTCATACACGAGTGGACTCTTCAAGAGAAACCCACTAATAATTTATCTCAACATTATAGTACAAGGGGTTATTGAGGGCTTGTAGAGAACTTTGTTCAACTGAGTGCGTTTAACCAGTAAAGCCTTTACAAACGAGAGGAGCTTAAAGCAGATCAAATGTGAAGCCCCAATTTGGCATGAAGTTGACTTGATCTCCGTTCACAAGAAACACAGCTTATCGATACAGATACTTGCCTCTCTGAGTAGGGGGGGGGGAAATAAGATAAAACATTTAACGTTAAAAGTTAAAATAATAATACAAAACTAGAGAGAACCCAAAAGTAAAGGGGTTTGTAACATTTTACATCAGGGCTTTGTCCGAGGGCTGTTAAAAGCGTCAATGTTATTATTAAGCGCATTATTATTTGACTAGATTGTAAGGCATTGTAAGGTAACACAAATACATATTTATTATGTATTTAAAAATTCAAAATGGTTCAAAAGGTTGCGCACAAAATTCAGCAAATTTAACTGTTATATTTCCCATGTGAAACGCGGTAGTATGTTCACAGTAAGAATGTTAGTAAATGAGCTAAATTAATCGAATTGCATAAACAAATTATACAAATATAAAATGATTTAAGTTTTTTAATTAATATTAATAGTACTTAATGTTAAACATTCTGACATTAAAAATTTAAGAAGTTAAAGAAATATACTTTCTAAAGGGTGAAATGCTTGCCAATTTTTTAATAGTAATAGTTGATGACGGAACGAAGTGAAGGAATTTATGTATTAGCAGAGACAATGATTCGTTGTCCGTCAGTATGTGGTCGTGTTTTCGGAACGCAATAACTTGAAAACGGCTGCACGTATCGTTTTCAGATTGTACACAACTGTTTTCCAGTAAATTTCACGCTTCCAGTTCAAAAATTGTTAAATAGTTTAATAGTAATAGTAATTCGTTAAATAGTTGTTTATTAGTTAAAATTTAAAAGTTGTAACATTTCCGTAAGGTAAAGCATTGGACCAAAATTACTGGTTTTAAAGTACGAGATAATACTAATACAACATTGTTTCGTAATTAAAAGACACTACTAAAACATGGTTTTATTCATATGTTTTATGATTAAATAAACAATAAACTCTCCGTTTAACATGATTTGATTCAATTTATCAAAGGATTAACAAATTGTTATATTAAAAACCTAGTACCGGTAAAGTTTTTACTAATAAAGGTAACGTTCTCCTATAATGTGAGTAATGTGAGTGAGTTAATAGTTTATCCGCTAGATTGCAGCAGCCATTTATTTCGTATTTACTTCTGCCTGCTGTGTTCTTTTGTCAGTTTATGATATTAAATACCCCCGTCATAGCAAACCTGCGTACTCATCTAATTTCCAATGAACCTCACTGCATAGGCAACTTACCGTGTTATTTTTTGTTGAATAATTTGCACCTCTAATAATATAATATAATGAAGAACGGTTTATCCTATGACCTAAAATTAACCAAAAGAAAAGTAGATATTTTCCTACAGAGTCCCCAAGATTATTTATTTAATAGTTTGTGATGAAATTTCGGTTAGCAGCAGAAACTTTCATCAACTATTTCTGAGTTCGGTCATCCCATTACGCGAATATTTGAGCGTACTCCTAGTGATAACTAGGTGGTAAACCGTTCTCCCGGGGGATCTCGTAGAGCAATTTCACTAATGACTTGTAAATAATAGTTACCAATTATAAAGCTGAGGTATAATCACCAAAGCAAAATTTCCATTAAGGAGTCAATAGTTATTTATGTTATTTTAGGTGAAATTGATCATTACTTTCAAAATGAGGTTGGTTAAACTGTACGAACTGTTAGGATAAGTTTTGCAAATAAAAAATGTTTGGTTTTAAATTTCCTAAGTAAAGTAATATTTTCTGTCATTTTATGAGGCTTTACAAAATCCTATTTTAATTTTATTTACATTTGAACTGGAAAAATATATATCATACCGGTACTCCTTTATTGTATAATTGTTTGCTTGTGCGAATCTCAGTTTAGTCGTGCAAGGGATTCTTAGTCGAAAAAAATGACTGTCTTACAAATAAATTGTAAATTTTGCTTGATTTTAAGTAATGAGTAACGGATATTATAATTACTATGCCTTTTGACTAACTTAAAGAACGATAATCAATTAATGATAAATTAAGTAGTATGGATTAATAAATTGTTTTCTATCTGGTAGAAAACATTAGAGAAATATTATACATCAGCGGTTTATTAGAAACTAGCCGCCATAGTTTATGACACGGTTAAATCTGCGGGATACAAGTTGTGTTCTGCTTTCGAATAAAGAACATCTGGATGTGTTATCATCTCTTGTAAAACAAATTGAATGTCTATAATAACGACAATGGAACTTTGACTACTCGTGGGGCGGAGTCGCAAGGTCACATAAGTTTAAAACCCTTTATATTTATATCTAGACCTAAATAAATTGTATTTAAACCAAATTTCGCCAGTCCTGCATACCGAAAACCTTTGATAATCACCCCTGGAATTTGCCCTTCATTTATTAAGATAACCCTTGTAAACGACTTTTTGAAATTATATGTTTCAACAAATAGTACAACTTCCTTGAAATATAGAGGGTCAGTTAGTTTATCTTTTGACAATTTTGTATGGCACAAGAAGTTACAAAATGTCTTGTTGAAAATTAACATTAACTAATGATTCCGATAAAAATTAGCAAAATGAAGATTGCACGTCGCTGCGATTTTTGTGTGTGGAATAAGGTTATTTTTAATAAAATATTTGTCATGAAATCTCCGAGAACTGAAATGATGTCTAGGTATGTAAAGGTCTTTTAGAGTACTTTAAGTACTTTTAAGGACGACCCAGGACTACCTTAAAACTGGTTTAAACCAGTTTTGAGACTGACATTGGGTACAGAAAATTAAGTTGTCATTACATATGGTAAGTCTTTTGGCTGTCCATTATGACAAAACTCCCTTTCACCTTTGGTCCCTCCATTTGCAGCGGCTAGGGACAGAATCTCCTGGTTTGGTCCCCAACCTGCCAACCTGAGAATGGGTGGTCCCTGGGTGTTGTACATGGATACCCTATCAGTTGAATTGACCAGTTGGATGGCAGAACGCGAGTCCCCTGTTTGAGAGCCTCATCCCAGCTGTCACAGGGGCACGGGAGCTGGCCTATGAAGGGTCGATTTGGCTGCCATCCCATCCCACCCTTTCCTTTCCTGCTATATACTATCCTTCCGGTAACCTGCGTAATTATACCGCGTGTGGAAGATGTGCCTAGCAGCTATGATGGTGTTTCCTAATCCGCGACAATGATGAATGTGATGTTTCCGGTGAACTGAGTAGGACCGATTTTCGGAGATGTTACCATGTTAACACATCACTACTGAACCGATGAAGCTGAAGTTTGGTAGGAAGGTAGATAGTAAACCAGAAACAAACATAGACCTTCCCCCATTCCGAAAATGCCTCGATTTTCCACCCCATTGACATTCAGAGTTATGTTTACTACATGCCTAATACTGGAATTGTGGAGCTTACATTTGGTAAGTATAACTTTACGCAATACTAGATTTCTTTCGTATAGTCATTCAGCTAAAATGGAAGAAATCATGTTTTGAGGGAGCATCAAAAGCTTGATTAAAATCACAAAACATTTACACGCGGTCGACGACACAAACGAACGAATAGAACACGAATAATTGAGTCTATCCCCTGCCGTTAATGGCCTGTCAAGTTATTTATTGTTCATTTTCTGTGTCGTGTTCATTCGTTAGTGTCATCGTGTACGTGCGAATGCGCTTATTTTGTTTTTAGTCAAGCAATTGATTGTATGCCATCTGGTAAATCAACTTAGTTTGAATCTATCTAATGATGATTCATCATGATCGAATCCACGGAGCTCGTTGATGAACTGATGAATTACACCACCACTTTAAATACAACCCAACATGTCTTTATATTTTTAGCTTTACATAACATGTTTAAAAGGTTTGTTAATAACTGTGAAACAAAGCGATGTTTTAAAGTAATAACAAGCAACAATAAACAATGCTAATCCGCTCATGAGGGACTTATTGTTCCATACATAAAACTGCTTACAACGAAGCGATGTTAAACTTTGACCAACATAATAACCAATTCGTGTTATATATAATTTATAATCCACTTCAATAGAATACATAATAATGCTATTTTACTGTTGTGGAGATTGAGAAATATATATGGTTTTGTTTTTAATGCTGATAAAACTAATTTTTAGTATAACGTATTTTTTAGTTTATAAAATGTTTATTTGGATCTGAAGACTTATATGTATCATTCATAACTGTTCTAGTAAGGTGTATGGTACCCTATTGCATACCTGTAGTATATAACATTATTACATTTATTTATTATTATTGATTATTAAGTTATACTTAAGGGATTAATTTTAAAAGGGAATAAATCCTTTGGCATGTATAATTTTTTGAAGTAAAAGCACGTTTATATTTGTTTAAATTTATATCTTCATTAAAAAAGTTGTTTACTTGACAGATATATAGATTTTTGTTAATAATTACATATTTAATTAACTTCAGTAAGCATGCAACCTTGATTCTTATCACCTCTTCGACATATTTCTTTTTTAAAAATTAATATATAGTACAAACATCGAATGCATTTACAAAAATAAAATAAAAGTCTCATCGTAATTTTAGAAATAAAGGAAGAAATGGGTAAGGCAGAAAAACAGGAAATGGCGTATTGATCTGAGGCCGTGCTTAGATCAGAGAGCACAACACAATATCGCTGTATAAACAAATGCGACATCGCCTGCGGGGCTTGCAGATCCCTGAACCCAAGTGTTCTGCCACTCAAGTATTCTTACAATGCAAACGCCGCTGTGCAAAAAATTCCCTAGCATTGCATTCGTAAACATTGCCTATAGTTCCAACAAATACCTTTTCTTCAGAAAAAACCTGTCTTTAAATTACACTTTTAATAAGCTATGTAATAAATATTATTACACAACATCAGATTAAAACTTATTACCTTGCACTAGTGCGGTTATATAACATGTCAAGGGTTATATAAATGTACGTATAATACATAATGTTTCAAATTTATTCTTAGTTTAGTTTTGTACATATTTATACACATTTTAGACATTTGATGATGTTAATAGGAAACGAAAACGATTACAGATATTGATCTTGAAACTTGAGACAAAACTTTAAAGAGGTTGGTGGCCTGTTTCGCCCTATACTTTGCCCGTACACGTGGACATCGGACCTGTGCGTGATACGTGGTATTTACTGGGGTATTTACTGGCCATAACTAGATTTGAACCCACAACAGAGCTGCTTCTTTGGTTCCAAAGGCCGTGACCTCGACCACTCCAGCGCCAGCGACTCATAAAAGTTTATTTGAAGCTTTTATCACAAAAGTTTGCGTTTTACGATGTTTAAGCTAGTAAACCGATTTTAAATGCAACGCAATCTTTCAGTTCTAATCCGCTTTCATTGAAATAATCATACTTATGTTCCAACCCTCGTCATATCTTAACTATCACTTAACCTACTTCACCTTCAGGTTTAGCGATTGGAACAAATTGCTTGAATCAAGTAAAGAAATTGCATTGAGCTTCAAAAAAGATTGAAAGTTTACGTACCACCTGCTACTAAGAGGGTTACCAATCACTACAATTACCTGTACTACCTTGTTTCTATCCCTGATATGTTAGGCCAACATTGAGTAACAGCAGAGCAGCTCTAAACTGTGTATCCCTCTTATATGAGAGAAATGTTTACTATGAAATCCGTAATATACTTGTTGTAAAAAAATAAACCGTCTTTAATGCATAAGACCTAACATTTACACTACAACTTAAATCAAATTAGAAACAATAGCACCAAAAGCATAAATAGTACCTAATAGCACATGTGTTCCAAAACTATTTGATTTTTTCTAATTTGGGATTTGCATGCTGAATTTCTAAATAAAATAATGAACACTGGAATTGTTGAATTGAAACGGTTGTCATTGTTACGTTATTTCACAGCCTTAAAAACATTGTTATTACCAAGTACAATCAGATGTTTCTTATGAAATAGGTGTGTAGGTACTTCCAACAAAAGATCAAAAAAGAATACGTCTCTAAAAAAATCATCAAGAGTGAAGTTAAGAACGGTGAGTCAGTTAACCTACACTGTGTGGAACGAAAGATCTTAATGGAATTCCATTTGTGTGTACCATCTATACATTTAGAGCGCATAATATATGTTAGGGTAAATAATACAACCTTTGCATGAGGAGTATCATCCATGTAATCCTGGAAAAAAGAAAGTACCCCCGTCGCAGCAAACCTGCATACTCAGCGAATTTCCAATGGAGATATAAATGTCTTAATACTACATAAAGCCACTGACCAAGTTTCATACAAATATATTCATAAACAAGTGGTGTATCCAATTTTAATTATTCTCCATAGAATAACATTGGGGCTGAGTACGCAGGTTTGCTGCAACAAGGAACAAAAAAATGGAATTTTATGCTAATATCAATATAACTCAACTAGGTGAAGTCGTATACCAGTTTTTATTAATTTATGTTCATAATTAAGGGAGACATAGCATTTAATTATCCCCATAAGAATAATATGGGGGTTGAGCACGCAGGTTTGCTGCTACGGGAGCCTTTTACAAAAAGTTTTTTTTAGCAAATATCAATAGACCACAACTAGATGAAGCCTTATGCCAAGTTTCGTGAGTATACATTTATAAATAAGCGAGATATAAAATTTTTCCTTTCCTCCATAAGAATAACATTAGACAACGTACTGTGTTTAGCACTTTCAATATCTCGGTAACCAATTGACGTAGAAGAATGATCAAAATACCAAATTGTGTATTTTTTTATGTTGAATCCAATGGTAAAAACCAATTTTGATTTTTTCAAAAATTATGTATACAAAACTCAAAAAACCTATTTTTGGGGTACAAAACCCCCTCAAAATACCTCTTCGGATGGAGCGATATGGCTGGTTTTCGAACTTTAAGTCATAAATGTTGTTTTACACGTTTATACCAAATTTCATCAAAATCGGATCATTTTTACGAGAGTTATCGTGCTCACGGACACACACACACACACACACATATATATATATATATATATATATATATATATATATATATATATATATCTACATTTTCGAACGAATGGTGTTTTTGGGGTCTAGGGACCTCAAAACGAAAAGTTATCATGGTCCCGGGCCTAGGTATTACCATGCCGACTACGGTAATAGCTTCTTCCCTATAGGGGAAATTCGCTAAAACATAATTTAGAAAATTATCCAATGACTGGTAATGCTGGTATTATTATTTTATAAGTTCCAAAAGAAATTCGACTTCTTTTAAAGAAAAAGATTTAGAATATAACGATAAGTCCAAGTTGTTACTAAAGGGGTATATATGGTAGAAAAAAACAAGAGATGAATTCTTTAGTTAAAAATTGTATGATAGACTAATGTTATAAATGACTTAATTTGATTTACATGTGTTCAGGACATGAATACAAAATTGTTGATTCGACCTAATTATTTACTTACCAATATTTCTAGTGTAATATTGAACTAATTAAAAAAATATCTTATGTAAAGACGAGTAAATATATACAATATATAAAATCCAAATACCACTGACTGACTGACCCATCACGAAATCTTCATATATTTAAGGCCTACAGAGTTTAAATTTGACATACAGGTTCCTCTTTGGCCCTAGGTGCTTGCTAAGAAACGGTATTACGAAATTCCCTCTGTGTTCCACCCCAGTGGGATAAGTTCCCATGTATTCTTTATGGACATTAACTTTGGTTTGAGCAGATAAAAATTCAAACAGCTGATCTTGATTCGTATTAGTTCCACGGGCTAACCACAGCTTGAAGCACACGCAACTATCATAGTTTACGCGGGCGAAGATGCAACGGGTCGGCAAGTTTCATACATTTTGAGCTTTTCACCTTACTTTGAAGACAGCGATTTGTGCTAACGCATTCTATATCTATTATACATGTATTTTTAGGACTGATTCTCTTTACAACAGAGCTTATATTTTTAAGTAATAATTGACAGTTTGACAAAATCGATTAGTACAAGAGTCATAGAAAACATATTTTAATCAATAACGAACGGTTGAGTTATATAACCCTAATAAGTATTTAAGTAAATATTAGCTTTAAAATCAAATTGCATTTTAGAATAACAATTAATTTGTGCACCAAATTATTTTTATTATGTATGAGAAAGTCATGTGAAATAAAGGTACTTTTATGTAACACAAGGTGGGACGAAAATGTTTGATTCTAATGAATATCAGTAACATAGCGATCCATTAAAACTAACACTATTCTGAGTGCATCACGCTGCAATATTATGTGAAATGGAATTACATTTGATTCACTATGTTCAGTGAAAGTGATCTGCAGGTTAGAATTTCTCTGGAAGCCAAGTATTTGTGTTGGAACGGATTACCTAGATAAAACTAATATACACTATGTATGTACCGTATATTTTCGTAATACTCTTATATCATCGGTAATTTAAGGAATATCTTAAATGTTTTATCGAAATTTTATCTTTTATACAAATTTTACAAATTGTTGTTATGTACTGAGTCAAATATATCGATAAGCTGTGATTATTGTCAAAGGAGATCAAGTGATCTTCCCGCCAAATTGGGGCTTCACATTTGAAAAAGCCTACATTAATCACTTCTGTTTTGTGCATGCTTTGCTGGTTCAAAGTACTTAGTTGAAGATTCTCTGAATGGCCTCTTTCGACCTCGATATAAAGTATACCCAAGTATTAAGTTATTTTATCATTATTTTAGTTATAAAATAAAAAATCTAGTAATAATAACAATAAACACTATAGTATAAGCTTTATATATGTAACACTTAAATGATGCGTACAACTGTTAAATATCCATGAAAGTATTTAAATAATACTTACATTCAAAATTAAATTATTTTCATTTTGTTGAATATGTTGTTTTTCTTTTTGAACCGAGTATAAATTATTTTTCGTATCATGACTTTATTGGTTAAAGAGGTTTGGTTGAAACATTCTGGTTAATATGTTGATCAAAGTTGAGTCCTTTTAAGTTTTAAGGTAAAATCGTCTTCATTAGCATCTGAATTTATACTATAATTGGCCACTTTCGTATATAATAAAATGACATTTACCGAGTGCATAATTATAACCAAGGAAAGTCCATGTAGAGATCGAGTCACTTGCTGTGTCTAATGAAGTGAAAGCTTCCCTTTGAAGTCTACGCGCCACCTGTAACTCGATTAGGCTGACAACAGTGAAAAGAGGCATGAACGAAAGGTTTAATGTTTCATAGCAATGATTTGTCTACTTCTAAATAAAATGTAAAATTGTTATGTTAATATTTTAATTACAGCTTTGAAAAGTAGTGTGCTTACTATACGACTGGGGTACATCAAGCCAACTATAATTGCACATTTATGTAAATTTAACGTTATGAAAAAATATTAATACAGTAACAGAATATTAAAATTTATATGAGATGATATTGCTTAGTCTACAATTCAAGAAACAAATATAGAGAACAATTACATTTAGAGAACTACACTAAATGACGGTTTTTGGTAAGTAGGGTGCTATGGCCGGTTCTGGACCACCTTAGCAAACTGAGGAGCCAAGGAGCCCCCCCCCCGTGACGTCACCCCCCCCGTGACGTCACCCCCCCCCCGTGACGTAACCCCCCCCCGTCACGTGACTTGGCGGAAACCTAACATAGGCTGGCGAGCACAGGCGTGTGAGGAGGAATGAGGAACCCCCCCCCCCCCCCGTCACGTGACCTGGCGGAAACCTAACATAGGCTGGCGAGCACAGGCGTGTGAGGAGGAATGAGGACCCCCCCCCCGTTTACCACACCCACCTTTATTTTAACCTTGTTTACTCCTCTCTTGTTTTCAGTTAACGGTCGACCTTGTTTACTCCTCTCTTGTCTTCAGTTAACGGTCGAGAGTCGCAGCACCATGTCCTCTGACAGCAGCAGCGATACTGAGCGAGTTGAAGTGAGTGTTGGTGAGGAGGGAAAGACTGTGAAAGTTAGGCGAGTGAGATACCAGTCTGCGTGGAGACCATTTGAACCTCGGTACGAGTGGAGGAAGCGCGTTCGATGTATTGACAAGAAGTTTACGGCAGAGTGCGTTCCGAGGATCCATTACGACTTGGAACAGTACGAGAGCGACCTGCTGTGGAGAGCGGAGCGGTACAAGAACATCCATACCTTTCCGCGTGATGATTATGAGATGTGGGTGGTAGAGGAGGGCAGAAGGTACCTCGCGGAAGACTATCCATTCGAGAAGGAGTACTGGGAATGGATCCGGTATGAACAGCAGTATTTACTATTGGTGAACGATTGGAACAGATACGGGGAACAGTTTGCAGTAAATCCTTTTTTGTAAAATTTATAAGAACTAAAATGAATATTAATTGAAGTAAATAGTTACACAAAGCCCTCCTCCACATGATGTCACCATCCCCGTTATACCTCGAGGCAAGCGCTTGTTTACTTGTGGTTTTCCTATGTTATTTAATGAGCGGTGCCTAATGATCCTCCTCAGTTGATCTGTGAATGTACTTGAGTGCTCATTTGTGTTGTCCTAACCAGTGACTTCTTCCTGCTTCGATTACCTTCATTAATTAAACGTAAGTAGAAATATTTTTATTAACTAAACCATTTTAAATTTTCTTTTATTTCGGACGTACTCTCAACACTTTATTTACTAATGAAATTTAATTAACCCCTGTTTTAAAACAGCTCTTTATTAAATGTATTATGCCTTTCCAACGAATGATAATTTCCAGTTAACTGATTTCGAACCTGACATTACAATGTTTGAGGCATACATAAATCAGTGAAGCTATTCTGAGCGTATCATGGTTGTTTCTTTTTAATATTTTATTTTTTCATTCCTCTAGAACGTTATTAAGTATCCTTTGTTGTTGTAGATGAACAACCAACATTTGTGTGAGGTCTGTGGTCACACCTTCAGCCTTTTCAAAAACCTGAGGAGGCATGCAGAGTCTACCCACAACGACAGACGCCATGACTGCAACGTTTGTGGTAGACGATTTACAAGAAGGGACAACCTCAATCGGCACATTACTACTGCCCACCAACAGCCTGTGGAGGAGCTCCAAGGTTAGTAACTATAATCATGGCTACCTTTTTATAAAATGCTTCTCATAATTAATATTTAAAGAAATTTAAATTTTTAATTTTAAATTGGAATTTAAAAATTTACATAATAAATTGTGATAAGTGTTCATGCTTCACATAAGTGTTCACCCCCCCCCGTTCATGCTTCCTCTATCCTAACCTAACCAACCAACCTAACCAACCAAGCCCCCCCCCCGTTCATGCTTCCTCTATCCTAACCTAACCAACCAACCTAACCAACCAAGCCCCCCCCGTTCATGCTTCCTCTATCCTAACCTAACCAACCTAACCAACCAACCTAACCAACCAAGCCCCCCCCGTCGTTTTATAAGCGTAGTAACTCTCGTTATATGTTGTAGACGGAGGAGCAGAGTTGGAGGCTCGGGCAGCCAGGTTCCGCTGCGCCTTCTGCGACAGGGACTTCATGCGCCGTCACAACCGGGACCGCCACCAGACGCGCAGCTGCCCTATCGCGTTGAACCTCATCCGAGACCACTTCGGGCCACCACCATCACCCATCGCGGAGCCACGGGAGCCTCAACCCGGACCAGGCGGGGAGCCTCAACCGGGGCCTAGCAGGGAGCCGCAACCGGGGCCCAGGAGGGAGCCGCAACCGGGGCCCAGCAGGGAGCCGCAACCGGGGCCTAGCAGGGAGCCACAACTGGGGTCTAGTGAGGAGGAGGAGGAGCCGATGGAGGGTGCCGGTCTCCCAGCGTTCCAGCTTGTGCATCGAGCCTTCCGCAGACGCCTCCTCACCTTTCGACTGTCCCAACCGATGAACGCCCTGCTGACAGTTGAGGAAGCGCTTGTCTTCCTGTTCCAGGAGGTCTTTGATCTTTTGACTGACGTGAGGAGCAGGCATCCCAGCATCAAGGTGAACATGGTCCTGGAATGTGAGTTCACCAACATCCATGGGGCCACCTGCCTGCGCTCCTTCAACACGAAGAACGTCCCGCTGACCGAGGCCTCTGACTTGGGGGATTTCCTCTCCGCGACGTTCGACACGATCAAGAATAAGAAGGAGCAGTGCGAGTTGGTGGGCAGTGGATGGACCTACCTGCGCATACGTGACCTGGAGATCCGCGTGAATGAGTACATACCGCTCGGAGGCAGGGCGTTTATTCCGCTGCCAAAGGACATTGACGCCACGCACGCAGTCATCAATGTCCAAAACAACGATGACATGTGCTTCATGTACGCGATCCTGGCCGCGTTCGTCCCGGAGCATCAGCAGAGACCCGCAAGGTACACCTTGGACATCATCGCCCGGTACGACTGGACCGACCTGCGCTTCCCCGTCACACTGAAGGACATCAAGGCTTTTGAGCGCAAGAACGCCATCAGCGTGAACGTGTATGGGATAGAGCGCGCGATGGTGGGGAGACGGCCTGGTGGAACACCTGAGTTCAAGGACAGGGTATACCCGTTGAAGATATGTAGGCGGGAGCTCCAAGACCATCGTGACCTGCTGTACGTGACAACTGAGGGTAACAGCCATTACGCATTCATCAGGAACTTGAGCCGACTGGTCCGCCCTCAGCTCACCACCCATGACCACAGGATCTACATCTGCAAAAGGTGTTTCGCCTACTTTGACAACCGGCCCAACAAGCTCGGGTTGACGGGTGCTCAGCGCTTGGAGGAGCACAGGCGTTACTGTTACGCTAAGGCTCCTCTCCGCTTGGACATGCCGAAAAAGGAGAAGATCCGGTTCGCGCATCCCGAGTACACCCGGCGAGAGAGGTTCTGCATCTACGCGGACTTTGAGTGCTCCCTTCAGCCCGTCGCTGACGACCCTGCGGAACCACCACCCGGGACCAGACCTATGCGCATGCACGTCCCGTACGCCTTTGCTACCAGATCATGGACTCGTTGGGGCTGGAGGAGTTTGAACCCCGGGTCTACTTTGGGGTCGACGCGTCCAAGGTGTTTATGGAGAGGCTCAAGATGGACGTGTTGATGCTGTGGGAGTTCCTGTTCAGCATGAGAGCTCTGCACCCTTCTCTGACCCGGCAGGAGATGGAAGAGTACCTGGCGGCGACTCGCTGCTACCTCTGCGGTGAGGAGTTCACCGAGCAGGACGTCAAGGTGCGGGACCACAACCACGCCCCACCTTACGAGTTCCGAGGAGCGGCGCACCGCTCGTGCAACCTACGGTACAGGGAGCAGCGGGTCATCAACTGCTATTTCCACAACCTGTCCAACTATGACGCTCACTTCATAGTGCGGGAGTTGGCCATTGACCCCGGCGATGTGGACGTGCTGGCGCACACGGAGGAGCGCTACATCGCTTTCACCAAGCGGTTCCACTTTGGCCAGCCCGGGGACAACCAACGACAGTCATCTTTCGAGGTGCGGTTCCTGGACACCTACAGGTTCTTGTCCATGAGCCTGGCCAACCTGGCGGCGGGGCTTCCCACGGATAAGATGCGTGAGACCAGGAAGCGGTTCCCCGACAACCGGCTCTTCGACCTGGTGCGCAGGAAGGGCGTGTTCCCCTACGACTTTGTCACGTCGTACGACACGTTGTACTCCACCAGACAGCTTCCTCCTCGGGCCGCGTTCAAAAACAGCATGACCCTGGAGGATATCAAGGAGGAGGAGTACGAGCACGCCCTCAACGTGTGGCGAGTCTTTGACTGCAACCACCTCAAGGACTATGCCGACAAGTACCTGAGCTGTGACATCGCCCTCCTCACCGATGTGTTCGAGCAGTTCCGCGACACCTCTTTGGCTGAGTATGGACTGGACCCTGCACACTACTACACCCTGCCCTCTTACGCGTGGGACGTCATGCTCAAGACCTGCGGCGTGGAGCTGGACACGCTACGGGACTTTGACATGTACCTCTTCGTGGAGCAAGGCATCAGAGGAGGTATCTCCCAGGCCATCACCCGCTACGCCAAGGCCAACCACGAGCGATGCCGCCCTGAGGACCGACGCCTCGACGAGCCGACACGCCACCTCCTGTACCTGGATGCCAATAACTTGTACGGCTGGGCCATGTCCCAGTACCTGCCCACCGGAGACTTCCAGTGGCTCAGCCGTGAGGAGATTGACGCCTTGGACATCGCCTCGTTGGACGCGGAAGCCGACCGGGGCTACATACTGGAGGTGGACCTCAACTACCCCGCCCGTCTCCACGACCTGCACAGGGACCTCCCCTACTGCTGTGAGACCAAGCGGCCTCCAATAGGCAAGTTCCCCAAGCTGGTGACCACCCTGGACAACAAGGAGCACTACATCTGCCACTACAGGATCCTGCAGCAGGCGCTGAACAACGGACTGGAGCTTGTGGCTGTGCACAGGGCCGTCTCGTTCCACCAGTCTCGATGGCTCGAGCCCTACATCCTGATGAACACCGAGCTGAGGAAGAAGGCCAAGACCAAGTTTGAGCAGGACTTTTTCAAGCTCATGAACAATGCGGTCTTCGGCAAGACCATCGAGAACGTGCGCAAGCGCCTGAACGTCAAGCTGGTCTGCACTCCGGAGAGGTTCAGCAAATACGTGGCCAAGTCCAACTTCCTGGACCGCACTTACTACACAGAGGACGTAGCCCTCATCCATCTAGCCAGGGTGAACATCGTTCTGGACAAACCCATCTACATCGGCATGTCTGTCCTGGAGCTGAGCAAGTGGCTCATGTATGAGTTCTTGCGCAAGATGAAGGACCGCTACGGTGACCGCCTGACCGTAGACTACATGGACACGGACAGCTTCGTGTTTGACATCATCTCTCAGGACATCTACAGGGAGATGATGGAACACCTGGAGGACTTTGACACCAGTGCCTACCCCGGGTCCCACCCCTGCTACAGCCCCATCAACGCTAAAGTCATCGGCAAGTTCAAGGACGAGTGCGCTGGCAGATCCCTGTTTGAGTACCTCGGGCTTCGTTCCAAGCTTTACTTCATGGACATCGAGGACCCGAGCGAGGAGACGGGATCCAAGGCTCTCAAGCGCGCCAAGGGAGTCGCCAAGGGGGTCGTCAAGAACATCCTTACCCCCGACGACTACAGGGAATGCCTGTTCAACGAGGTGTTGAAGACCACCGTCAACACCCGGTTCCAGTCCCACCTGCACCGCGTCTTCACAGTCCAGGTGGAGAAACTTTCCCTGAGCCCGAAAGATGACAAGCGCTATGTCCTGGCGGATGGGATCCACACCTTGCCTTGGGGACACAAGGACATCCCACCACTGGCTGGAGGAGGACGAGACCACCTCAATAACCAACAGCAACAGCAGCCAATGGAGGTGGATGAGGAGGAGGACGTTGATGAAGAGTTTCCTGTGTAGGCTTATGTTTATATGTAAATAGTATTTTTTAATTTATTTGTAAATAGCGTTTATAATTTATTTGTAAATAGTATTTGTAAGCAATTATATTGTAAAAGTTTTAGTTCACAGCAGATATCTGTGTTGTTATTACCTCACCCGTATTTCCTCATTATATTTTCAAAATCATCAACATGTCCAAGTTATAACTTTTTTTCAAATTAAAATAATTTAAAATGTAATTTATAAAATTTAATAATTTAAAAAAATTTTAAATAAAAAAAATCGAGATATTGGACATGTACTTTTCTTAAATATTGAAGTAAGGACAAATGAACAACAAGTGATTGCAATATATCGTATTTATTTCAAAAACATAATAAGAATATACAAACACACAATTAAAAAGAATAAAATAAAGTATCAGTAACGTAGTGGTGAGAAGATGGAGTGGAAGAGCCTGCGGACCAGAGCGTCGTTGACCATGGGGGACGCCAGATCGAAGACCTGCACGTAGTCACCAAGCGCCATACCGAGGACCGCCCGGCAGTACAGGTAGGTGAGGCAGTAGTGGCCGCAAACGGAAGTACCATAGCCCTGGAGTCGATACCTGTTGTAGACATAGCGGCGGCGCGAGTTGCGCCTCAGGAACCTCTGGTAGTCCGCCTGGTATGGGGACCTGCCGTAGCTGTCGAAGTATTCCAGCCGGTCCTCAGAGCAGTAGAATGCCACCCAGTGGTCTCCTCTCTCAGTGTGTGACATGGTGTTGGCCACTATGGCGGTCTGGGGTTGAACGGGTGAGTGAGGCAGACGGTCAGAGGCACAGACCAGAACGCTCCTCAGTCCGGGGACTTGCGCCAGGCTCCTCTCGATCTGTGTGGTGTTCATCGTGGGCGGAAGCAGCAGCAACACTCTAGGGCTGACGAGTCCGACCTGTCATTGGCCATCAGCCAATCACGCAGGACGATACAGTTGTGCAGAGCGCAACGGTTGAGGGCGCTCTTATGGTGGCTGCAGCGCAGGTTCCGGCAGGAGGGTGGTCCGTTGAGGGACCCGCAACCCAGGTCGTCCATGTCCTGCACGGTGGTGGTGGCAGGCTCGACGATCAGGTGCCGCTGAACGAAAGTCCTCTTCTGCGACCCCTTGACGTAGACGATGGGGCGGTGGATGAAGCAGGCCCGCAGCTTGTCCAGCAGGGCGACGTAGGCGATATCGCCCTGGTCCCACTCGAGCCCATGGCAGTGACGCGTGAGCCAGCCGCTCTCGCGCAGTTTCTCGCTGGTCAGGAGGTCTCGATTGAAGGGCGGACGAGCGATGTGATGCATGATTAGCGTGCCGGTAGTCACGTCCACCACGCAGACCTCCTTCAGCAAATAGTCGATGTCGCTGTCCTTGAAGCACTGCATGTCCATCACCACGCTTCCATGATGGCAGCGCACTAGGCCGGTGGCGGTGGCGGTAGGCTCGTTGTAGATTGGTGGCGGCACGTCCATCTCGCGAGGTCGGCTGAACTGAGAGCGAGCGCGCGCTGCCTCGGCCTTAAGTAGATGGGAGGGCGGCGGCGGCAGCGGCGGAGGAGATAACCCGTTTTACCCACCAAAGTCCACAGTCACGTTGCGGTGACGGTCCACCTCCACGACGTTGTCCAACTTGCCGTACACTATGCAGTTGAACGCCTCCGCCAAGGCTTCGGAGAACCCAATCTCTATGCGCAGGTTACCGTTGCGCACCAGGTTCCAGTGGCTGGATTGAGAGGCTGCCATATCGGGCGTCAGATCAAACGCCATCAGGCAGTATCCGTAGGGGTATTCGTTGCGACTGACTTCATTACCACAGTCTGAGAAATTGATGCCGGTGCCAGTGTACAGCGTGTGGTAGGCGAGCACGCACAACTCCTGACCGAACGTGTAATCCGGTTGAAGCGGCTTACATGGCACTTGCTCACCATCTATGTACAGCGCGAAGAAGTTCACGTGGTTGTGGGTGAAGTTGAACGGGTTCTTCTTGTAGTCCCCGTTGAACGCCTGATTGCTGACCAGGCCAACTATAATGCGTTTTGGCAGTTGACCCAGAAACACACTGTCCAGAGTCTTGCTGCTGATACCGGAGGGTAGCGTGAAGGATTTGACTTCCACGCGTGTAATGGGATATTTGGCTGTGCCCGACTCCACCGTCCTGCTGTGAGCCAACAGCACGCTCGGGTTGATCTTACAGCGGCGCATAAACAGGTTGACTTCGGCGATGTCCACTTTGTAGTCTGTCACGGTTTTAGACATGATGGAGAATGAGTTCTTTGACCTGATCAGACGAAAGCGCATCTCCACACCGTTTAACATGAACTTCTCCTGGTTGCACAGGTCAACGTGCAGATGTCCGACCATGTCCACGTACCGGCTTCCCTTGATAAACTCTCTCCTTTTCTTGAGCCCGGTATAATTATCCTCCTCAGTATTGTCCATGTACCCGGCATAGTCCTCAAAGAACATCTCCGCGGTGAGGTGCGATGTCTTGGCATCACCACCATAGGACAACAGGTTCTCCAGGTAGGCGCGATAGGCGTACGTGTTGTTCTGAGGAGACACCAGTTTGTTGTTCAGGTACAGGTCCACTTGACTGAACAGCGAGTGCAGCCAGTTGTTAATCGGACCCACCTCTTTTATCGCTTGATCACCCGTTACAGCGCCTCCATTAGCCGTTCTAATGGTAGCCTTCACATGCAGTAGCGTCTGTGACAGATCCGTGTACTCGTCCCCATGACCCGGAACTATGAACTCAACGGGTGAGTCGTCTGTCAGGGAGGAGATGGGCTTGTACTGCACCCATTTACCACTCTCTATACTGGTCTGCGTGGGCGGTAGCGAGAACAGGTCCAACTCAGTCTTAACACACTCGCACGACTTCTGATGTAGAAACGCCATTATCCAAAAATGTCCCTCACGGTACTCCTGTTCTTCTTACGTCGCACAACGGTCTTGCTTCTTCTCTTCTTAGCGACGCGTTTTGCAGGCTTTCTTTTTCTCTTGGGCGCAGCGTCCTTCTTCTTCCTAACTCCGAGGAGTTTAGCCAGAGACTGAGGGGTCACTCGCTGTACGCGCCTCCTCTTATAGGTGCCACCACCACCACCGCTCAGCACGCGATCCAGTTTTTCATCAGCCTTACGTTTCAGCGACCCGGTAAATTGCCTGAGTCGGGCGTTGGCTGCGACTCGGGGGTTGGCTGTGCCCGCCGCCACGTCGCCCAAGAAGCCCACACCGGACCTCAGCGCCTCCTTGCCCAGCGCCGATGCGCCGGATCTGATCAACGGGACCACTGTACGCATCAGCCCGCCTAGGAAACTGCCGATGCCATGACCGCGTTGGAAAGCGGCTCCTCTGAATACCGTGGACACTCCATGCCCAGACTGCTGTTGGCGGTAGTACGCCAGATAGGGGTCGTTCAGGTTCATTGCTGCTGCTATTCTCTGCGCAGGTGAAGCTTCATGCACGTAGTCCCGAAGTGGAATGGCAGGTGGCGTCCAACGCTGTCCCTTAAATCGATTTCCACACTATCGAAGGAGCTCTTCATCAGCGGCACGTAGTGAGGGTCGGTGAAATGCACGGTGATACTCGCACCGTAGATGTAGTTTTTTGCGTCGATGTTCACAATCTTTAACAAGGGCGCAACAGTGTCACCTACTAGCTGAGGTTCCACCAGGTCACAATACACGTACATGTGCGAAGGGATCCCGGCCAGTAAGTTGGGCGGTCTTATAGCTTTTCTATGTTTGATCAAATCCACATTGTGCACGTCGTATCCCAACTGTAACGCTAGGGTGGGGCTAAATTCCAGTTGCTCCACAGTCTGGTCTATCGAGATCAATTCCACCTTCCCAATCTCTTTGTCGTACTCAAACTGGCATTGGTATAAGTCCAATTTTGGAATGGCGTTGATGGCGTTGACCAGTTCATCGATGTCTTTATAGTTTCCAGCTTCCACCTTTACAGCGGTCAGTTCAGGCTTGCCGGTGTCATCCTTAGTGTAGAGATATACGCGAGCGTCCTCCCCCACTGTCACAAACGAGCATGGGTAATGGACCTCGACTAAAGCGACTTCCCATTCACCATTGCCACCCAATCGCACGACTGACGGTAGATGGGTGATGTAGTTAGCCACGGTGTTGTTTGGATAATAGTCCATTGAGCTGTTGCTGGGCAATGTCAGGTACAGCTGCCTGCGCTTTGTCGTCATAGCAGCTGTTGCACTTCAGATGCAGGTACCCACGAGTTGAAGTCCTCTCCGTAACCGACCCACTTGACCAAGTAGCGCTTACTGCGGCCTCGCCCTTTAGTGTCCAGTATTTTATCTATTTGGTACATACGGTCCGGGGCAACCGTTACCTTTTGCATCTCATGCTCGTAGAAGCGCCCTTCCAGCGGCGTCCCGTTCAGGTCTCGCAGCACGTACAATGGTAGAGGATGCGACCCGTATACGTGATCCACCACAAACAGCTCCTTACTCCAGTTGGTCTCGTAACCTTTGGCGAACGTGCCCTTCTCCTTGGCTATGCGCACCGTGACACCAGGCTCGAACCTGGGCTTGCGTCGCCTGATCGCCTTTCCATACATGTGACGCCACACCTTATACACCGTTTTTCCATCGCCGCTGTCCGCGTCCACGGGTCGCAGACCACCACCCAGGCTCTTGTGCGGGCTGCGGTTGTAGGCATCCACAAGCCTGTCCAACACGTCGATGTAGCGATACGTGTTTTTGTAGGTTAGGTAGCGCCACATGCGGTTCTTGAGCGTGCGGTTGACTCGCTCCACCACCGCCGCCTTCACATCGGGGTTCTGCGTGGTGACGTATGTGACACCGTGACTCTTGAACACTCGCTTGGTAGCGACCCCGGTGAACTCCGTCCCCTTGTCAGTCTGTAGACAGCGAGGAGTCGCCTCGGAGAATATCCTCTCGAACGCTGCCGCCACCTCTTGCCCGCTTTTCCTCCTCAGTGGTACCGCAAACAACCGCTTACTGAATACATCGATCACAGTCAGCAGGTAGTTGACCCCGTCGTTGTGCTGGCTGAGACCGCGCATGTCGTTCAGGTCCGCCTGCCACAGCTCCTGAGGCCCAAAAACGGCGTAGCGGTTGCGGGGAAACCGCTTGCGCGCAGGCTTGTGCAGCGTGTAGGTGTCCTGGGCACGCAGCCATTCCACCGCTCTGCGTTTCGGGAGGCGCGCGGCTCTGGCCAGAGCAGCCACCCCGCCGAGGGAACCGGGCTGGCTCGGGTCATAGTACAGCTTCTCCATTACGGTGAGAACGGCTCCCAGTTGTCCAATGACGATTCCTGGTCAGGTTCCTCGGTTATTATCCTTCTCCTGGCTGCCGGAAGTCGCGGTCTCAGGCGGTCTAGCATTGGTGTCAACCTCGGTGACAGGGGTGATGAGGAGGCCGTCGTGTCTCCCCAGGGGCTCGATGCAGTGTCCAGCCCCCCGTTTAGGTAACGCAACGCCGTGGGATTGCTCATGTATTCTTTAGGCACGTTCATGTTTTTCAAGGCGGTCATCACTTGTTGCCAACCGGTAGGCAATCGGTCCGTCCTTCGCGCTCTCACTATGCTGTGCGCGATGTCCACTATATTGGAATTGGGGACCTTCTCGTTGTTCACATACACCACCCCACTGGCGTCCCAGGCGATGGGGCTGCCTTGCTGGGTCATGAACCGCAACAAGTTGCGCGCCACCGACTTGTAGATTTTTGGGAATGATGCCAACACCCCCTCCTCCTCCGAGGTGCTAGACTCACGTTTCACGTGACTCGGACCTGCCTCTCCCTCCTCCTCCCCCTCGATGATTGACAGGCCTATGGGTTGACGTTTAGCCGCGGAAAAGTGCAGGAACCGCTGTAACACCTGTTGATATTGTTTCCATTTTTCCGTATCGTTCAGCCGCTTGTCGCTCAGTATGCGATGCATCTCAGCGTCCAGGCCGGCTGGCTTATTGGTACTGCCTGCTCCTCCTCCTCCTCCTGGTCCTGGTCCTTCTCGCAATCTCTCGATGAGCTCCTGCGGTACAACTACCATTTTCTTAGCGTGCTCCATTTTTTCAAATTACTTTCTGCATCAACACAGGTAACACCGCACTCAACAGCAAGGGCAGGAGGATCCCACCGCCCCGTTGTACAAGGTAGCGTCGCTTCTTGACCCAACCCTCACCGCGTTTCACCAGCCATCTGAGCGCCTGTTTGTGCTTTCTCAACTTTCGTTTATGACAGGTGGTGAGCGGCACGTTCCCGCGTAACACGTTGTACGCACACTCACACACTGACCTGATACGGCTATTCTCGCACGCTTTTAACAGGGCCTTGCGTTCCTTGGGTGTAGCGTGCACCAGAGCAGTCAGCAGGGCTGTGTCTTTCTTCACGCGGTGTGACATGATGACTGACACTGGCGCGCGCTCAGCCTATTTATCACTTTTTCTTGGGCAGGTACACGTAGTTAACTGGATCGTCTGGGAAAACGGCTGAACGTACCCACATCTCCTCGGGTGTAGACTGTTTCAAGTCTATCAGCAGATAGGCGTGAGGATCGCGCGTGGCGTCCGCATAAGCCTCCTCCACAAATTTGGGGTTCTCTGGGTATACTTGGCGAGCCAAGTGTTTGATCTGAGCGCGGTCCCGGGGATTCTTGAAACACACTATGTAATGAGCGTTCAGCGATATGTCGCGCTGGCCCCTACCCTGATGAAACAGGTTTTGCGTGATGAAGAACACGCTCATGTTGCGGTGATGGGAGCCCTTGGTGAACAGGTCCGCCACGCCGGGGCCAGCCTCACGCATCATGTCATCGACGATAACCAGGGAGGGCTCGCTACCATCGTAGTCGTCCAGGTCGGGCAGGCCGGCTACGTAACGCACAGTAGGGTCATCGGCTCCTCCTCCACCGCCGCTACCGCAGTGCCAGGTGATACGGGCGAAGCGCGTATCGCACATGCGGTCGGCATGCCCTATGAAGCGAGCCACAAAGTGCGACTTGCCGCTGCCCGAAGGTCCAGCTACGATGGCGGTGAACGGGTGTTTCCACCTCAAGTCCATGGTGGCTACTAACACAGCCACGCACCGCCTCGACTCTTATAATTAATTGAGTTTTTATATTTATTTTTTTATTTTTATATTTATTTTTATATTTATTTTTTTATTTTAAATTAATAAGGATAAAGGAATAAGTTTTTTTTTATTTATTTATTCAAACAAATTCCAGAAGAGCTCCTTTGCTGCCGGGGGGACCGCTCCTCTTGACCAGACTCATCCTCGACCCCACACCAACGTTGTACTGGCCGATGACATGGTCTCCCAAGACGGCCAAGTATCTACGAGGCATGTAGATCCTCAGCGGGTCGTCACCAGTTAGCCCCTCCAAAGTGGCCATTATCGCCTCGCCATAAGGAGTATCCACCCGCTCAAATGACCGGATGGGGTAAATTATGTTGTCCCGCAGATCGGCTATGCGGGTATAACCCCCCGCCTTGCAGCTGTTGAGGGCTGACTTGAGGTCTCCTGTTTGGTCCATGCTGCTCGTTGAGTGTCTGGATGTGGAATGGTTGTGGCTCACCACCGAGTCGTATTATATAGGCTCACTGCGTCAACAAGTTGTTTACGTCATTGTGTGTGTTTTCCGGGTCGTTGTGGTGTTTACTTCTTGCGCTTTGGGATGACGCAATTGCCTCCAGCCTTACGTTTTCCCTCGCAAACTGTTGCGCAATCGCGGGTCTTACGCCAGGCGGGTAGTGGAGTCACGATCCTACTAACTCCGTTAATTTTAGGCACTCCGGTATCGCTATTAATCCACATATTTTCTAGTCTCGTTAACAGGTCCGTGAGGCATATGCAAATTTCATCGTCTCTATCCTCGTCCAAGTATAGGCCGCAACTATGCGTAGGGCGTCCGCCTTTGAATACCGACATCTTCAATAAAACGTTACCTAAGTTGGTAGGGTTCTTTACTGTATATTGACATTCAGCATCGCTCCAACTGCATGAAGGAGAATCGGTAGGTGTATTCCTGTCCACTGTCCATCCAACAACGGGCTTCTTGCTCCTCTTCTTAGTTATGGTAGGCGGTCTAGCATTCTCATCCATGGCATCAAGCTCCTCCATCAGAGAGCGGATGGTTCGATCCACCTCGGTTGCACTGTTGCTGCTGCTCATGGCGTCTCGGGCAAAACTGAGGCCGCGGTAGCGGACCTCAGGTTTATATACCGGCAGCGCGCGCAACCGGGTATGTCCCCGCCGAGCGGTGGCGGCCAAAGAGGGCGCGTCACGACAGCAAGCCACTGAGCAATTCAAGGGTGCAACCTTGAGCGTCAGCAAACCGCTGAGTAATTCCTTCCTGGGCAACTCCTTCAGGACCGTCCCCCGACACGCGCCGCCAACCGCTCCCGGTCGGCGGGGGCTTTTTAAGCCGCATGTAGACCAAACGGGGGGGGGGCACCTTACATCCTCGCATCCTCACTGCGCCTTTGCTGGTTTTGAATCGGCCAATGAGGGGGGGGGACCTTACATCCTCGCATCCTCACTGCGTCTTTGCTGGTTTTGAATCGGCCAATGCGGGGGGGGGCCTTACATCCTCGCATCCTCACTGCGCCTTTGCTGGTTTTGAATCGGCCAATGCGGGGGGGGGGACAACCATATAGTTTTTGATAAAGGAATATCGTTTATTTTTATAGTTTTTTTGATAAAGGAAATTTTGTTTATTTATATTTAATCTTTATTTACAATTTTTATTATAATCTTTACTTAACCCCCGTTTCCAATAACCTTTGCAAAGACCTGGTCGGATTCTAAAAGAAGTAAATTAATCACGCGTTGACAAGCAACATGCGGTTTATTGATGCCATCCAAAGCAGCTTGAACTTGTAGGCGTTTTTGTTCAGGCTTCTTAATCCACATCCTGATGGACAATTCGGCAAAGTGACCCGTTGTGTAATACTTCACCGTCTGTAGGAATATCTCCGCATCGATTGACTCAATGTCTTCAATTGTAGATCTAACTGTAAATGGTTTTGTATGATAATATTCACCTTCCAGTGACACATCAATTCCAACATTAAACATTTTGTTAGGTCTAGTCAGTGTAGGAGCTTGTGAGCAAATGATTCTAACATAAATAACTGGAGAACTCTCACTAATGAGATAACCTCAGGCAGTCACGTAGTCCTTACCAAAACATGTAATACTAGAAAATGATGGGGAAGGGAGTATTTTATTTATGGGTTTTTTTTCCCTTTATTTTTTTATCTTTTATTTTTTCTTTATTGAAAGAAGAAAAAGAATTTAGAGTGACTAGAGCCCTCCCAAACTGTTTTTATGGTCATTGACTTTAAAATCACCAAAGTAGATAGGTAATCATTGTTTTGTGGCCAATCCGCTTCCCAAGCACTCTTACCACAGCAAAAACAAGTGTGCTGCAAATTATTAGAGTCTGAAAAGCGATACACTTTAACAATTCTTGCAGGATACAGAACTCTATTACAATAATGCTCAGTGTACTGACAGTAGCGGCATTGATAGACTCTCTTGCCATTGTATCTATTATACAAGTCTAACACTTGAGGATCCGTTTCGGGGTTGTTAAGCACTAACACATGTTCCCGAACATACCCCTTGAGGCAAGATGCAACGTATCGCTGTATAGGCACTGGCAATTGTGCGATCCCCTGACACAGAATGTATTTATTCTTTCTTATTACAATACACGATTGCTGAGCTAGTGACAGTGGGTTGTATGCTTCCATGACTAACTCAAGATTCAGACTGGTCAAGCACTTAGCTTGAGGAGTCTAGTAAGTAAACAAGTTATATAATGAGGGATTTTCCTCCGTGAACATCAAGTCCACTAATGAGTAAACAAATTATTTAATGAAGGATTTTTCCTCCGTGAACAACAAGTCCACTAATGAGTAAACAGATTGAGTTTCTCTAAGTTTCAGTTTAAGTCAGAGAGTCAAACTATTGCCATCAATATGAACACTGATAATGTATGGGAGAGCAGTATTCCTGATGAGGACCTCATCAAGATTGTTGAGGGAATCGAAGAAAAGTATGCTAATAGCGTATGGGAAGGTAATATCCCTGATAAAGAACTCCTCGCTACCGTTGAGGTGATAGAAGAGGAATATGCTCTCCAACTGCGAAGGGAATATGAAAACATGTGGGAACGGATAACTACGTGTTGGTGCTCCCAACCTACATGTGATGAAGAATGGGAACAATATAATGCAGACTGGGAGAGTCTTCGTGCTCTTGAGATTGCAATGGAGGAGTTTCAAGCGAAAGAGAGGGCTGAGACTTCTTCACAAAAGTAATTTTAAGTTTTTAGTTTATAATAAAGATGAAGAAAATAAAATTATAATTCATACAAAAAAAATAAAATAACATAATGGAATGAGCGGGGGGGGGTCTGAGCTTGGCTATGGGGAAAGTCGGGGGGGGGTCTGAGCTTGACTATGGGGAAAGTCGGGGGGGGTCGGGCGGGGGGGTCGGGGGGGGGGTCGGCACAGGGCTGATCCTCTCAATCCTCAACTAAACTTTGTCACTTTGTTTTTGTTTGTTGTGTAATTATTTTCTTTATTTATTTTAGATAAGGAAAAAGGAAATAGGTTTTTTTATTTAATCTGAATCCGAGGAGTTTATGTATACAACATGGGGCCTCGGTTCCCCACTCGGCCCCGCCTCTGGCTCGGGCTCTGGCTCGGGCCTCGGTTCCCCACTCGGCCCCGCCTCTGGTTCGGGCTGTTGTTGAGACGGCTGCTGCTGCGGCTGCTGTGGTCTGCGCCGGAGCTGGGGTCTTGGGCGAGGCCGATACTGTTGGAGGATCAACCCCCGGCGAATCTCGCGGTGGACCCTGTTGACCTCCGCCTCCTCTCGCCGCCGCTGTTGCTCGGCGAACTCTGGGGTCCACCATCCCTGCGGTACGGCTGTCGGCTTGACGATAGCTGTAAATAACGAACCAACATTAATATTCTTTTTTTTTATGAGATTTATTGATATTATAATAATGAGATTTATTGATATTATAACAATGAGAAACTGAGGATTGCTACTCACCAACTGGTTTTCCCTCCTGTGTCCTGGGGGTAGGCATCTGGGTGGGCGTCTGGGTGGCGGCGTCACCACAACGCCTCGGGCCAGGAGCAGCCAGGGCGCACGTCTGGGTGGAGGCGCACCTCGTGGCAGGAGCAGCGGGAGCAGCAAGAGCAGCTGGAGCAGCAGGAGCAGCAGGAGCAGCGGCCGGGGCATCAGCGGGGGCAGCTGGAGCAGCGGCCGGGGCATATCGGTGGGTGGCAAGGTGCCGGGCCACCTTGTCTTTTCTGCCGAATTGCTTTCCACAAATTCGGCATGGGTAAAGTGGCGAATCTACATGCGTCAGCATGTGCCGGCGCAAATGGTCGCTACGCGAGTAACGCTTGTCGCAATACATACAAGTGTACTCCATCGCGGCTGCAGTAAGAATGATTAAGACCTGGAGAAACCGGCGGGTGAAAGCGGAGGCGCGCGCGGTAAACATCACGTAGGCGATAAACAAGGAAAGCAAACGTTACATAGTGGAAAAATCGGGGGGGGTGTCGGGGGGGGGTCGGGGGGGTCGGGGGGGTCGGGGGGGGGGTCCAAATGTGTTTACTAGGGAAGTTCCCCAACAATAACAAGTCCGATTTATCTCCTACACAAACAGGCTCTCGCTCAGTCGTTAAGCATGGCTGCTCCGTGGGAGGATGATATGACAGACTATGACTACGAGTTTGCACTTGAAAATGCAAATTTCGTAGATGAGTTGGAGCAAGAGGCTCTATTAGAACAAACGTTTGCGCAGCAAATACGGGATCTGGAGCGCCTGGAGCCGGCGTCGAGCGGCCTGCAGCGGCCTCCTCCATCGCCTCAGCCTGGGCCCAGCGGGCTGCAGCGGCCTCCTCCTCCATCGCCTCAGCCCACACCGTCTCCATCACCGCCTCCATCGCCTCAGTCCGACTCGTCTGAAGACCCTCAACCACCACCGAGGACTGCGAGACAAGTGTACCTGGAGCGACAGGCGCTTCAGGACGACGTCGACCGAGTGTGGGTGGTTGAGCCGCAGCACGAAACACACTGGCGATGGTACATGGCCGACATGGCCAGGCTGCGTGAACTAGATGAGGAATTTGACCGCTTGGAGGAACAAGAGGAGGCGGCCGATAACGAGGAATAGTTATAAGTTTTTTGTTGATAAATAAATGATTCCTTTGTCCAAAAAAAAACAAAAAAACAAACAAAAAACAAAAAATAAAATGCAATAAACAAAATAATTAAACCGGGATGATGGGGGGGGGGTCGGGGGAAGGGGTCGGGGGGGGGGGGTCGGGGGGGGGGTCGACACAGGGTTGGTCCTCCCAATCATCAGCTTGCTAAACTTGTCACTTTGTTTTTGTTGTTTGTTTTTTTTTTGTTTTTTTTTGTTTTTTTTGTTTTTTTTGTTTTTATAATTTTATTTCATTAATACATTACAATAAATGTGATGCTTAAATCTAAGATGATTCATGAATGTTATACAACATATGAAGAATGAAAACTTACAATACGATATGATGATAAGCCTAAACTAAAGGAATGCATTTAACCCAGAGGAGGGCCACCTCTTCATTTGCGATCAGGTTGTGGAGGCGTTGCTGCACCTCCTCCAGGTGACCGGGTTGGTTGGCGACGTATCGCCGCCTGATGAAGTGGTTGCGCCCGTCCGGGCCCAGGCACCCCCATCTCAAAATGACCAACTGGTCCATGATGGCAATTTCCACCAGGCCAATCACGTCCTGAATGACCTGGTGGTTCCACAAAGTATATGTGGCAGTCGACATAGCCTTCTGCTTGTGGAATGAGCGTTAACGTGCGGAGGAGCAGTAAACATCCCGTAATGGGGAAAAAACCGGTGACAAACAAGGAAAGTAAACAACACGTGAACGGGGGGGGGGGTCGGGGGGGGGTGGATGACGTCACCGGGGGGGGGTCGGGGGGGGGATGACGTCACGGGGGGGGGCTCCTCGGCTCCTCAGTTTGCTAAGGTGGTCCAGAACCGGCCATAGCACCCTACTTTGGTAATATTGGATATTTTATCGAAAGTAAATATTGGAAAGAAGACTCATCTAAAGAGGTTTCTTTAATGAAAATAAGTCATTGTGAAAGCTCAACTTTTTGTAGTTGAAAAGTGTAACTCTGAAATGTACATATTCATTATTTACCTTAATATTCCATTTGAATGCAGGGTGAGCAGCCGAATCCTTTGGCCCATAATTTGGTGATTTCACTACTGCAAATGTACATGAAAAGTACCATCAAACTAAAATATTATTTTTTCCTATTTGGAATCCTTAAGACTACTTTTTAAATTCCTGTGTCTAGCACGTCTTAACTAGGTATATGTTCAGATTGTTTTTATTGTTTTTCCCGGATCATTTTAATTTCTCTTTGAAAGTGGTTGAAGAAAATAGTCACTATTTACAATGTTGTGTTAGTATAATTTTAGGCTTGCGTTAGTCTGAAATTATTGCGTCTGAACCAATGATTACACTATTGAAGGAAACAAAACTTTCTTACTTCATATTTAAATTTGTTAAGATTTTCAGAAATGGCTTTATGAGAAATTAATGTTAGTAGCATATAGGGAAGGAGGTGGGTTATCTCCATATTGAAGCAAACTTATATATGGAACCTATTTTCCTCTACTTCCTCATAATTCAAAACAAGATGGTGCTGAACAAGACCCATCGTTGTAACTGCATTGGAAATACAGCTAGGTGCAGGGGCGATGCTCTGCGGTATGCTGTGTTGTGAACAAAGACCTCTGCAGCTAAACTAACGGTGAGGGAAATAGTGAAAGCGCCCACTATTTCTAAGCATTACAAACCCCTACATTACGTAGTAGGTAATTACTGTAAATCACAAAAGCCCCCTGCATATATACTGTTCTGTTTGTTAAGAATATGTTTAGGTTACGTACCTTTCAAGAACGTAATTTTACTAAATCAAACTACTCAGAAAACGTGACTATTGTTGAAAATATTTAGTATTTCACTAGTAATAAAAGGAGGGTTTCACTAAAATTTGATTAGTAAACTTATACTTATGGGCAAATACGTTAAGTTATCTAAAAGACTCGAAAGCGGCTTCTCTAACCTGCTCCTGGACCATGATGTTACATGGATACCATGTTGAGGAATGAATACGTTTTTTCCGATCTTATGGCTCCAACCAGTGGCCTTAAAAAGTCCTTATGTTATGGTGGTAATATTGTTCTTGGAGCGACGAAAGGCGCTCAGTCTAGGTACTTCGATCAAATAGACAGCTTGAACGTTCCAAATAGAGTAGTCTTATGTCGTTGGAGTTTTTTACGCGGAAAACTGAGATTTTGTACTGGTTATCAGATTGGAAACAAATATACATATTGTTAGTGAAGTGTTGAAGACGCTATTCACCCCACCCAGTTCACGTAAGTATTGCAAATGATCAAACTATTTACAACCGGAAAATTACGATAATTAGGCTTATTTATTTTTAAGTTACCACAAATCTTTTCAAGTGTTTTAAATGTTGTTGCCTAGCGTCTGGATATTAAAAAGTATTTATTTTACTGACTTAGTTACGAATGTTTTTGCAACACATAGTAGAAACCTGTACTACTATAAATGATCTGAAGTTCAGTTTCATGACTTTCAACTGTATTTGCTTCAATTACGAAATGTACCTAGACCCGTAAAATGATATGGTTCTGAAATACGTCTGCAAACCGATCAAAAATAATAATTTAACATCACTCAATAATTATTAATTTACCCTCATGAAACACTGCATCCTTGTACTAAGAACAATTTAACCATCCGTGAAATACATTGTTTCAGAGATTGTATTAACTATTTATATTTTCATTAATAATTCCAAAATGTACACTAACCAAACCAAACTAAACTAACAATTTAAAACCTATATTATAAACTATTATGAACGATTTCAGTTCATAAATATGTATTTTGAAGTAAATCCTATAATTAGGAAAAGTTATTACAAAATGTTCCAGCTCAACTGTTTACGTGGGAAAGAGGATTTTCTACTTTCATAAGACTGTGATATAAAAGTAAAGTATTACATCTGTCATGAAATGAGTTTGCCCTACTAAAGAGAGAACATGCTTAGTGAACTGTGAACATTTTTGTGATCAATCTCACGTATGAATCAATTAAACCACACTATTTATTTATAGAAACTTGGATAACTTCGATAAAAAACCTTTGACTTTTAATACATATTATTTTATTTTTCATCCCTGAATGTTTGGTAAACAATTGGTCGCGCTGATAACGCCATTTATCGTTATGGTGGATATCAGTCTCTTAATAATAATTATACCCCGTATTAACTTGTTAAACCGAATGTTTAGTTTTAATAGCCAACTGTTGGGTATGAAATATCTAACCCAGGATCACCTGCTAGTAATAATTAATAATTCTGACTAAAATATTAGAAACGTAATTTTACTGAAAGGATCTAGATTGGGATATTTTTTATTTATGTTTATCATCAGTGTGCATACAACTAAATGGTAATGGAAATAGGTAGGGAAATAGGTAATTTACTGTTTGATTTACCTGCAAACTAGTAGATGAGAAAGACTTCGTACTACCTTAATTTTACATGAAAACCAACAATTTGTTAAACAATACATCCAAATAATAAGTACATAATTTAGTTGTATTAAAATGTAGACATTTTTTGAATTCATGATGAAGTTTATCCAGTGAGAAACGTAAAGGGAAGATTCGCAGTTAAAAGTATGTAGCATATCGTAATAACTACTGTATTAAATTTTTTACTTAGTTTCCAACATAGCAAATACGAAACTACTAAAAAATCTTTGATTAAAAATCAGGCCGAGTTTTCAATATCTTATCTTTTTAGCTATAGTTTGATTTAATCTAAGTCATTGTCTAAGTCTAAGTGCATTGCCAATTCAGCTAGGTGCAGGGGCGATGCTCTGCGGTATGCTGTGTTGTGAACAAATAAATCTGCAGTTAAACGAACGGTGAGGGAAATAGTGACAGCGTCTACTTCCAAGCAACACAAGCATTACAAATGAGTCGTAAATAACAAAAGCTTCCTGTATATATACTGTTCTGTTTGTTGAGAATATGTTCAAGTAATGTACGTATTTTTATGGCTTGTACTTGCTGCTGCTTGTGGAATGAATATACTAAATCATACTGTGCAGACAATGTGATTATTGTTAAAACAGGTTTAGGATTACACTAGTAATAAAAGGAGGTTTTCCCTGAAATTGTATTAGAAATCTTAAACTTGTGGGAAATACATTGTCTAAAAGGCTTGAAAACGGCCTCTCTATCCTGCTCCTGGACCATACCACGATGTTACATGGATAGCATGTTGTGGTATGAATACGTTTTTTTCCGATCTTATGACTCCAACCACTGGCCTTAAAAAGTGTTTATATTATGGGTAAAATATTGGTCTTTGAGCGACGAAAGGCGCTCGGTCTAAGTACTTCGGTAAAATAGGCAACTTGCACTTTACAAATAGAGTAGTCTTAAGTTATTGGAATTTTGTACGCGGAATACTAAGACTGTTTACTGGTTATCAGATTGGAAACAAATTTACTTATTATTTGTGAAATGATGAAGACGCTATTTCCCCCACTTAATTCGCTTAAATATAGCAAATATTCAAACTGTTTATAACCGGAAAATTATGTTAAATTAGGTGTGAATGAATAAAATAAATCAGGAGAGAATAATTTATTAGAGAATTTCCTTTGCAAAGTGAACTATTAGCATGACCCGCACGGTGAAACTTAAGCCCGGGACCACCATAGAAGTTCCTAACGTGACCCCCTGAACACGTTTTGGGGGGTCGCTTAATATATATATATATGTATTTATATATATATATATATATATATATATATATGTGTTTGCACTCTAGCGGTCGCATTTTTGTCCGATTTACTTCAAATTTGGTAGGGACGTTCCTTTCTGAAATCAGTTGGACAAGTTCGTTGGGCAAAACAATCGGAAAACTCTAAACCCTTTTTTGGGATTAATCTTTCAAATTTCTCTCGTCATTCTAGCATACATATTAACCGAGTTATTAAATAAAATGTGTTTCGACTAAACACAGTACGTTGTCTTATGGGGGTTTTACACTAGAAAAGCATGTTATTCCTTTTTTAGAGTACTTTTATCATCCCCAGCAAACTCACGCCTACGTTAAAGCCTGTATGGACCTTCTCCTAACATTATAATGCGAAAAATTGTATTCCCAGCTTTGCAGGTAAATGAAACCAGGAGCATCAGAACAGCAAAAAAATCACTGTTTTCAGAATGTAATAAAAATTGGAATAAATGTATGTATTTACACTGATTTTGAGTTTTAAAAGTTTTTATGTGTAAATTCACTCCCCTCACGTCAGCGTGCTGCATGCGAACTCGTTTATTAACTGAGCTAAAATATTATCACTGTAACAATATAATCACTAAACATTGTTTGCTCGTAAGATTTACAAAATTAGTTTATATTGAATAATAACATACTTTGTTAAATATAAATCAAACATAAATATTATTTTATTATTAAGATAAACCTAAAACTATCGGGGAAAGTTCATTTAGTTTGAAACGATAACTGTAAAAGATAACTCTGACATTTTTGAAATCGTAACGCCCAATCGTTTGTATATGATAATGGAAAATGTATTTCTTCAATTTTACATCTGTATTAGGATGGAACAATTAAGATTTAAGTAAACTTTATTAATTCAAATTTAAAATGCTGTTCATCTAATTTAATGTAATCTTATTTATTATTCCAATGGCAAATCTCTTATATACAGAAAGTAGGTTAAATCGATACAAATAATATACATTTATTACAGATTTCTATTTGTATTAAATTTCAGTTAATGAAAATGCATTGTAATTAAATCCTATAACTAAGTAAAAATATTATAAAATGTAGTAGCTCAAATATTTATAGTGGGAAAGAGGATTTTGTACTTTCATAAGACTCTAAAATAAAATTAAAGTATCACATCCGTCATGAAATGAGTTTTCCCTACTAAGAGTAAACTTGCTTAACGACCTGTGTCAAGTCTCGATCAATGCCACGCACAAGTATGAATCAGTCAAATCAAACTATTTATATAAAGAAACTTGGATGGCACCGATAACAATCGTTGACTTTTAATACATATTATTAAATTTTTTACCGCTGAATGTTTTGTAAAACTACTTGCCACACTGATGTCATCATTTATCATTATGGTGGAAATTATGATACCCGTATTAACTTGTTAAACCGAATGTTTAATTTTAATAACCAACTTTAGGGTAGTCAATTCCCAACCCGGGATCACCCGCTAGTAATTAATAATTTAGACTAAAATTTGAGGAATAGCATTGTACTGAAACATTCTAGATTGGGGTATTAATATTTATGTTTATCATCAGTGTGCTTACAACTAAATGGTAACGGAAATAGGTAAGGAGGTAATTTACTGTTTTATTAATGAAATACTTCATATCTACCATAGTTTTATATGAAAACTAATAATTTTTGAAACAAAACATCCAAATAAGAAATATATAATTTAGTTGTATTAAAATATAGTCAGTTTTTAATTTATAATTAAGTTATTCCACTGAGAAACCTGAAGTGAAGATTCGTAGTCATAATAATGTAGAATAACATGACATCTACTTTATTTAAATTCTGTCTTAGCTTCCAACACAGAAAATACAAAACAAATGAAAATCTTCGATTAACAACCAGACCGAGTTTTCAATCTTTTATCCCTTTAGCTATAGTTTGATTTAATGCCTTAGTCGTCTAGCTCATATGTTTTACCCAACAAAACAAAATTGTAAAATTTATCCCTGGTAGCCTACTCAACTAAGATAACAGCAATCTTCTACTTTGTTTCTACCTCTTATCATAAATCAAAATGCTACTGTCTCGAAGTAATCGCGCCGTATGACAACATTTAAAAATAATGTTTCTAACAGTTAGATCAGTTTATTAAAAAGTAAAGTTTATTATAAACATTATTTAAATGAATTGATTAAGTGATTATGTTTGATCACATAATTTTGAAACTGTTGGAAAAATCAGAGTCTATACAATAATAATTTGTATTATTGGCATCGGTGGTTTTTGGTTTGTCTATTTTTATTCCTAAGCTTGTAATTGTCTGACCAGTGCTGTACCTCACTCAAACATGTTGTTTGCCTCACCACTACCACTCTGGTGCAGTCAATCCGTATATCTATGTTTGTAGTTTGGGGAACGTTTCATAACCTCCAGGTACAGAAGGTCAAGGTCCCCTTTTATTTAAACTTAGTAGTTTGGCTGTTTCAAATCGTTAAGGTTAAAATGGTCAAGGTTCTTATTTAGAATGTTTTTTATTTAGCTGTTTCACAAAGTTAAGGTGGAAAACGTAAACGTTTTATAAATACATTATGTGAACAACAACCAGTTTCAAACCGTAAAGTTTCCCAACGTCCAGGTCAGTAACTCGCTCACTTTTAGTCCACTTGGAGGCAAACAAAAATATAGATATTGGCTCAACTTGACGTTCTGTATCTTGACGTTATAAAACAGATGTATTTATAAGTAGTTTAAACGCATTTGATCTAGATTTGGTTTGGAGTGAAATCTCTTTCAACGTTTACGGTTATAACAAATACTACCTTGACGTTTTGAACCTTTACGTTTTGAAACACCTCAGTTTTTAAATTATATTATAATCATGCCTTTAAGTTTTGAAACTGGAGGTTTTGAAAACTGTCTTATGTTCAATTAACCTAACTGAGACTTGACGTTATGAACCTTAAGGTTCTGAACCACGCATTATTTTAAAACCGACCTTCACGTTATATACCCTAACGTTGTGAAACAGACCCGAAGTTTGCCTCACTACCAACTAACACTCTGGTCTTCAGCGTAACGTGTTCCCAAGCTTGTAGTTTGCATTACAAGTACCATTTCTGTCTTCAGTAGGATACCCATATTCCCAAGCTTGTATTTTGCTCACCAGTACCACGCTGTTCTTCAACGCTGTACCTGTGATCCCAAACTTATAGTTTGTCCCCACAACTTGCAAATGTCGTAGTTTTTCTTTTGTGCGAATTTGTTTTTTTTTATTGAATTTTCTCTGCTAGATTTAGGTATGTACTTTTTGGTATTTCGTTTGCTTTCTTCTTTAGTGTTCATCCCTTCTATCTCAGTTTTATGCTTTTCATTAAGATCAGAAGATCTTCATCAGTAAGATTCTTCTTGTTTGAGATTAGTCTCAATCACATATCTAATTCAATTATGTTTCATATCTTATTCCCTATTATGTTTTATTATTCATAAATCTCATTTCAACGCGACGCTAGACGTTTTGAATAAGTATTAGACCTAAAAATACTCATTGGTTGGTTTGTTTGTTCATGATTTACTTATTTGTCGGTTTTACGTGTTGATTTTATTGTTTGCCTTTCGTAGTTTTACTTCCATAGAAAGTAATTACAGCTTAACCCAATATTGAGCTGCACATTTGAAAACGTTTGGTTTTATTGAAATAATTTCTATAAACTAACTACTTAGTAGCTGAAATTATGAGTTTATTTGTAAAAATAGACTATTACTTTAGTAAAAGAGCCACAATAATTAGTCAACATAAAAAGAACATTTTTTATACAAAATAGTTTATATCACTAATAGCTAACTTTAATTGAACGAGTAGACTATTTACTGGAAGATTATCACTTAATATCGGTGTCTTAGCCACCATTATTCTTCTAATGAGTTTCTGATTACCAAATTTAGCAGATTATAGACACCTATAAATGTTTTGCTAAAGTTTTTAAATTAACAAGAAATAGTATATATTGCTATGCAACAGTTCTCCCGCCAACACACGAAATTGTTTTTTGATGGAATAATAATATCAGTGCATAATGTGCAGAGAGAATTAAAATTATACTATTTAAATGCAATAACAATTAATATACGTTTTTTGACATACAACGCAAAAACTAACGTACAAAGTGAGCTGAAACTTTGACAGGAAGATAGCTAAACCGCTTTATAACAACGCATTCTCTGTTCTAAATCCGTAGTTTGAGATGGTACAAATGGTCTCTGCAGAATGTATAACAACTAAACTTTCTTCTCGTTAACCCAGATACAGCAGCTTAACATTAATATAATAACCTGAAAAATTACCTTCCTTATGTCAAAAGTACAAATTGATGAGTAACTAATGTAAAACGGCGTAGGCCGATTACATATGATCATAGCAACTAAGTTAAACCAAACGTTATGCTTGAATCGGGCCAACAATCATAAGTATATATTATTCTATGAATAATTTGAATTTAAAATAGAATTACAGTTATGTACTTTAAACCAAATATTTAGTAAACGTAGTGTTGTTTTAATTTTAATTTTTAACACAAACATACATGAGGTATTTATTTTACATCTGATTAAAATATCTTTGTTTGAATTTATTTTTAATATATTAAAGTGTGAAATAATAATACTTATATTCTTGAAAGACATGGTTTTAGGTTAGGTATTTTTTATGAATGATACTTTTCTTTTGGGCAATCTATTCACCTTATTTTATAAACTGGAACATCCGGTCTTGTCAGGAATGCACACAAAATACACATAAACAAAGTTGACGTCACAAAACTTACAAAAAAGTCGACACTATAAACAACCGAATAGTTCAGCAGTCCGACGTTTCGCCACACCACGGTGTTAACGTGCGGCGTTTTCAAGGTTAACCCTAGCGTCACAGTCGCGCAACCGTTGCGATCGCCTTACCACGACTGGCGATTCCGAGGGCGGTGACAGCGGGGGAGGGAGAAGGGCTCTGTTATCCAGTTCATCTGGCTGAATTACTCGGTTGCTTATGTAAATAGTGTAGTTTTTTTGTAAGTTTTGTGACGTCAACTTTCTTTATGGGTATTTTGTGTGCATTCCTGACAAGCCCGGATAAGTTCCAGTTTATTAAATAAGGTGAGTAGATTGCCCAAAAGAAAAGTATCATTCATAATAATAATTATTTTGAATTATGCTTTTCTATGACAGTTACAGAGGGAAGATTCATCAAGAGCGAAAAACCTTTGTTTGTGCTGCGATCTGTGAAGAAAATTATGTTATTCTACAACTATCTTACACATGTACATATAATCTCTTGACCAAATAAAATAATCATCTGCTCTGGAAAATATTGCAACTATTAAGGCCAGTGGGACGAAGCCCCGATGGAATTCTGTAAACTTTCTGAATGTTGATTTGTATAGAAATCCAAACAAAAACTTGATTGTAAAGTATTTATAATAGTAGGGATTTGAAACGATAATACCTTCGTATTTGGTATAGCGGATTTACCATTTTATTACATATAATTGAAAATGAGCTTACAAAAACTTCCAAAAATAAATAAATAATGTCCAGAATGACATCGTTAAATTATTAAGTAGTATTATTATACCAATCACTCTTAATCTATTTGGAATTATCTGTTAGGTGAGGAAAGAAAGATTTATATAAAAAGAGACGTCGATCCCGCCGGATATGTCATTTAGAAATAAAGTTCCAGAAAGTAAATAACAGCTCACTGACTCAGTATCTTAACTCTTTCCACATTACAGACTCGTTCCTCCTTCGATTCAAGTGTCCATTTATTTTATATTGATTCTTGCTACTGATACCTTTTATATTATACTTAAATGTGTACCGATTTGCCAGTATCAACTAATAGGATGAAAAAAATGTTCTTGTAATAAACATTCTCGGAGATTATAATATATTATTCATGGTTAACTAATGCATATTTCAATTAGCCTGTCATTCAACCTTAACCTGACCACTACTTCTACCCAGCCAACAAAAAAATTCTGATTTGCAAGGGTACCAGGACCTAGGCATTCCGTAGGGGCCTTAACACGAATCCTGAAAACATTATTAGGGGATTTAAAAAAATATATATATATATTTGACGTTTTCATTAAAATGTATTGACGCATCAGTAATATATTGAAATTAGGAGTCACTTGTGTACTTTGTGTACTTGTGTTAGCAGTCTGCACTGGTGCTATTACAGTATTCCATATTAAACATTTTAGCATAATTGTTTTCAGTGTTTATTAATCAAATAATACAACTTAAAAAAATGTTTCTTTACCAGTTAATATAAACAAAACTTCGTATTTTTCATTTACGTCCTATCGGTGTCTGTTCCAGAATGCTCTACTAATTCACAATTCTAGAAAGCTAGAATATCATGGACTAATTTAAAATTAATTCGCTTCTATCAAAATGTTTTGAAACTATCTTTTATGAATGTTACGACACTTTTCCGTTAATGTAACTTGTATTAAGTTTTTAACACACGTAAGATTTTAAGAGTTACCTTATACAATCTGGACGGATAAATTAAATTAAATTATTTATTTAAAAAAAAATAATATATCCTGGAAATTAATCTACATTGAATGGAAACATGCTATGTAAATAGATGTATTTTAAAAATGTAATTACTTTAATTTTTATATAATTTCAATCTGGGTTTACTTTGAGGCGTTTGTAAATACACATAATACTTTGAACCGACCAAAGATCTTTACATCTGGTCCCTTGATATTTCTGTAGGGTTAAACATTAGTTTATAATAACTACTAACAGCAAACGTATTATTACAGCTAAAGCTTTAATCCAAAATAAAAAAATATATGCTATAGAAGAGAAAATGGAGACTACAACATTAGATTTTTTGGGAAAATAATTGTAATATTGTTGAATACGGTAACATGTGTTTTTCGATCAATGTTCTTTCAGCGAATTTCCCGTATAGGGAAGAAGCTATTACCGTAGTCGGCATGGTAAGACCTAGGCCCGGGACAGTGATAACTTTTCGTTTTGAGGTCCCCAGACCCCAAAAAAAACATTCGTTTAAAACCGTATTTATATATATATATATATATATATATATGTGTGTGTGTGTGTGTCCGTGGGTGCGATAACTCTTGTAAATATTGTCCGATTTTGATAAAATTTGTTACAAGCGTGTAAAGCATTATTTATGACTTTAAGTTCGGAAACCAGACATATCGACCCATTCGAAGTGGTATTTTGGGGGGGGGGGGGGTTGTACCCCAAAAATGGATTCTTGAAGTTTTTATATGTAATATTTTAAAAAGTCAAATTTAAGTTTTCACCTTAGGATGCAGATTTAAAAAACACACAATTTGGTGTTTTTATCATTTGTCTACGTTAATTGGTTACAGAGATATTGAGAGTGCTAAACACAGTACGTTGTCCAATGCTATCCTTATGGAGAATAAGAAAAAAAATATAGCTCGCTTATTTATGAACGTATAATAACGAAACTTCGTATACGGCTTCATCTGGTTGTGGTCTATTATTATTTACACAACAAACGCAATTTTTACCGATTATTCCCGTAGCAGCAAACCTGCGTCCTCAGCTCCCATGTTATTACTATGGAGAATAATTAAAATGTAATGTATCCCTTAATTATAAACATAAATTATTAAAACTTGGTATTTTGGTTCACCTAGTTGAGTTCTATTGATATTTGTATAAAAACTCATTTTTTGTGTTCCTTGTTGCAGCAAACCTGTGTACTCATTCCCCATGTTATTCTTATGGAGAATAATCAAAATGGTATATATCGCTTATTTTTAAAATTTATATTGATGTAATTTTGTATGTGGTTTCCCCTAGTTGAGTAATATTGATATTTACATGAAACCCCATATTTGTTGTTCCTTGTTGCAGCAAACCTGCGTACTCATCCCCAGTGTTATTCTTATGGAGAATAATTCAAATGATATGTATCGCTTATTTGTGAATATATTTTTAAGAAATTTGGTATGCGGCTTTATGTGGTATTAAGACATATATTTTCCATTGGAAATTCGCTGAGTACACTGGTTTGCTGTGACGGGGGTATTTATTGTTTATTTCTCACGCTAAACCAATTAAAATGTGTTAGTGTTAGCATTACGCAATATAAAATCAATCACAATAATATTATATCAATGACTACAAACGCTATGTTGTGTTTTCAACTTGACGCAGCTTTTAATTTGGATTCAATATTCGAGGCTCCCTTTGAAAAAGGGGGTTAGAAAAAAGTTATAGTTTTATAACACAAAATATTAAAAAAACCTTACTAGAAAATAAATTTGTAAAAAATAAATTCAGTTTTCAAACTGGTGTATTAATACTTATAAGGTACGAAACAACTATGTCAACGTGTAAACGAATAAAGCAAGATTGTCTAAATATATAATTAAATCACAGTAATTTAGCTAATTTACTAGTATTTTCTTTGGTAATGTATAATTCTATTTTATTAAATATTTTTGAACTAATTACGTAATGGATTTTTCTTAGTGCCATATTCATTTTAAAATTTACTTGCAAAGTTTTCACTTCTTTCTTTAATAATCTAAAATTGATCGGTGAATTTATTTGTATTTTTATAAAAATATTTCAAACTATCAATCACTTCTCTTATCACAGTATAAATTACTATAAAACAACAATTCAAGTAATATAAGTTTAAATTAGGAATGCACAAATAATTTCTTAAATTTTAAATTTCAAAATTGTATTTTTATCAGAACGAAACACATATTACAATTTCAGAAACAAATAATGTTAAAAAATATTTACCTCTTTATCCTTTTGGGTCTTAAATTTAAATTAGGAAAGTTGTTCTTTCTAATGAGTTGTTAATGAAGGTCTATTAATGCCAGTTGCCAACTGTGGACTTTAGATAATACCATCATTACCGGCAAAATCTCCTGGGAGTGATTTCTGACGAGTGCAGTTTTTAATAATGATGATCATCATTGGAAAGTTAACTTATGGTAAAACTGATGTTTTAGTTTGTAATGTTTCATATATTTTAATTGTATTCATACTTATGATATTTAAAATCTAATTGTTTTGCGACTAAGGCTTTGAATTTATTTTACCACTAACATTTTGAATCGGTAATGAAATTGTAAAGCTCTTACAAAACCGAAATCAAATATATAATAACTATAGAGATATGTTTTTCCAAGAAAGTCCCGTCTTATTTCGGGGATCCGTTTTCATTACGTTGGACAGCTAATTTACCAAGTTATATTCCATGATTTAATTTATGCTGCATTCTATGCGTAAAACCTTCCATAGTAGTCGGCTTCTGTGATGGTTAACTGACCCGATAAAAATGAAGGCAATAAGATAATGTTAATAATTATTTTTTTAAGCAGAATTATACGTGTCTCACAATTTTGTAATATCAATGGGACTAATTTAAATAATTTAGAAATAACACTTTACGGTATGATGTAACTGTGATGTTGTTAATAGCTTTGGTCGATATGTAATTATGATTTTCCAAATTTGTAAGGAAAACTCTAAGAGAGCTTGTCGAATGTATATTTCCTTGCAAGAGGAATCCAGACAAACGAAATTGGGGCTTCATGTTTGATCTACTTAAGCTACTTCTCGTTTGTGAAGGCTTGTCAGTTTAACACATCGGGTTATCAAAGTTATAGAAGCCCACTCTCTACTCAAAACAGTAATTCCTCAAGTAAAATAAAAAAAATAGACTTACAATATTTTATAAACAGGGTGTCTCTCAAGAGTATGGTATCAATGGAGGATTTAGTAAAACTCAGATTAAGTAAAACTCATCAAAAGAAAGATAAAAACTTCATATAATTTTTTTTTAATCGCTCAGTTTTTGTTAGCGAATTTCCCCTATAGGGAAGAAGCTATTACCGTAGTCGGCATGGTAAGACCTAGGCCAAGGACCATGATAACTTTTCGTTTTGAGGTCCCCAGACCCCAAAAACACCATTCGTTCGAAACTGTATATATATACATATATCTATATCTATATATATATATATATATATATATATATATATATATATATATATATATGTGTCCGTGGGTGCGATAACTCTCGTAAAAAAGGTCCGATGTTGATGGAATTTGGTACAAACGTGTAAAGCAGCATTTATGACTTTAAGTTCGAAAACCAGACGGATCGACCTATCCGAAGGGGTATTTTGGGGGTATTTTGTACCCCAAAAATGGTTTTTTTGAGTTTTTTACATACAATTTTTGAAAAAGTAAAATTTTATTTCTACCCATTTGAATCAGCTTAAAAAGACGCACAATTTGATGTTTTAATCATTGCTCTACGTCAATTGGTTACTGAGATATTAAAAGTGCTAAACACAGTACGTTGTCCAATGTTATTCTTATGGAGGATAATAAAAATTGTATATCTCGCTTATTTATGAACTTATCCTGACGAAACTTGGCATATTGCTGCATTTCATTGTGGTCTATTGATATTTGCACAAAAACCCATTTTTTGCTCGATAGTTCCCGTAGCAGCAAACCTGCATACTCAGCCCCATGTTATTCTTATGGAGAATAATTAACGTGTTATCTCCTTTAATTATGAACATAAATTAATAGAACTTGGTACGTGGCTTTATCTAGTTGAGTTATATTGATATTTGTATAAAAGCCCATTTTTAGTGTTCCTTATTTCAGCAAACCTGCATACTCAGCCGCCATGTTATTCTTATGGAGAATAATTAAAATGTCATAAATCGTTTATTTATGAATGTATATTGATGAAACTTGGTATGTGGCTTTATGTGGTATTAAGATAAATTAATATGCATTGGAAATTCGCTGAGTATGCAGGTTTGCTGCTATGGGGGTATTTTTGTATTACAACGCCAATGCCATATTTGTTATGAGATCACAAACACGCTTTTTAGGGAAAGCGGTCCAAACCCTTCAAATTTTAGTGGACGTCCCGGGATTTGAACCCGTGACCTCTTGAACCGAAGTCCAAGACGCTAAAACCGTTAGGCTAGCAAGATGTTCCCATTGTCGATGCGATGTCGTTTATCAGCTGTCTAGCTGCAGGTGATTATTAACCAATGCAGCAGATCTTAAGAACCATTTAGGTACAGACTTAACACTTGGCATGAGTATAACACTAGATTAGGCTAATTTGATATTAAATTTGGCTTTTATATATTGAATCGTTTCAAAATGGCGACGATTTAAAATTTTTAAAGCTTAATATCTTGAAAATGGCATAAAATTAATCATTTGATATTCGTATTAAAAGAATTTGAGATGTTAATTAAAAAAGGATGGTATGAATGAGTAGTGGTGAAATACGGGTTTAACCCCACAATCGGCGCTTTTTTCCCATGTTATTCTTATGGGGATCAGTTTTTGCACCGACGCCCGATCCTACCCTACACAAATTTTCTTTTTGGCCCCTGCCTTATTTTCCCCCATTTAAAATTTGCATTAATTTTAATACATCCTTTGCAGAAATCCACGAGTTCAAAAATAACTCCACACTAAATAAACAACACATGTAAACAACTTAGAAGTTATTGTATAGTAGTGGAGAAACCACAAAGAGGCCCCACAATCGGCGCTTTTTCCCCATGTTATTCTTATGGGGAGCCGTTTTTGCACCGACACCAGCTCCCGCCTATAGAGCTCCCCCCCCCGCTGGCCTATATTAAATATACCCTTGCCTATATTAAATATATTGTCCCCATCCCTCCTCTATATTTTTAAAAATTAATTTTCAAATTCAGGCTAAAAAACTATCTTTGGTGTTTACTGTCCGATTTGTCTGCAATTTGGATATGTTATTGTCCTAGGCAAGTGTTTTAATAAATTTCACTTACATTTCCCAAATTCACCATTTCCAAATGTGTATTAATACCTAAAATGTGTATGTAAAAAATAATATTGCACCACCAAATTGGAAATTTTTTTAATTTTTGCAGTAATTAAACTGCAAAAATGTCTTATTTTAGAGTTAAAAAATATGTTTTTATTATTTAAAAAAGATAAAATTTTAAAATTTTCAACCAAGGATATATATAGAAGCCCCAAAATCACCACCCTCATTCCAACAAAAAATGTTGACCTGTGCACAGTGCTCCACGTCTTACTCCAACAGAAGCAATTTATTACGCCATTATCGACTTGTTCACAAAGTTATTCCTAAAATTTGTAAAATATGTCATCAAATATTTGACAATAGCAATTTTAAAATGCATATGCTAGAGAACCACAATACTTGTAATGTGTGTAAGAGAGTCATCACCCGGAACAAACCCCGCCACCACCTACGATGTGACAAGCGACCCTATAATGTGTTTAAGTTTTACGGCGAGTCCGCGGATATATTAGACACTCTCCAATCTTGTCCTCTACCCATCAAATGGATTCTTATTAGGAGAGTAAAATTCATCAAACACTCAGTGGACAATAATGGTGATTTAATCATTGACAAAGAATGTATTGCTGATTTTCGAAGTTTAACTAATTTATCAATTGAGAAAGCACAGCTAAAGGCTCAAATTGAAAATTCACTTTTAAAAATCGATACCTCCATGCACAAGTATCAAGCTCAGGGCAGTGGATGGATATATGACCGCACCAAATACTGGCAGTTGCATGTTTACAAATATAAGCCCCTAACTCCCAAATCATACATTCCCACGCCAGAAAATATAAAATCAAAACATGCTGTTTTAAATATTAAAAACACCGATAATAAATGTTTCACCTGGAGTGTTTTAGCAAGCTTAAGACCAAGGAATAGTAAACATGCAAATCGAGTATTTTACTACGAACCCTATGAGGGCCAGTTAAATATGACAAATATAAAATATCCAGTAAAAATATCCGACATTGATAAATTTGAAAAACAAAATAACATAAGTGTTAATGTATATGGAATTGAAGGAAAAACAATATATCCACTGAGAATAACTAAACTAAACGGCAATACTCACGTCAATCTGCTGCTTCTAAAACACGGTCAGAAATCACATTACTGTTTAATTCGTGATTTTGACAAGTTAATGTTTAATTCTACAAAAGACAACAATAAGAAATATTTTTGCAAGTTCTGTTTGCAACATTTTGGCACCAAAGATAAATTGGAACGTCACATAACATATTGTAAACCCTTTGATGCCCAAAGAGTACAAATGTCTAAAAAAGATACACTACAATTTACGAATTACAAATATCAACTTAAAGCTCCCTTTGTGATTTATGCAGATTTCGAATGTTTTATAAACTGCGGCAAACACACTCCTTCTGGATTTGCTTATGTTGTGGTGAGAGACTCTAAAATTATTTACGAAGAGTTGTACAGCGGTGAAAATGTGATGGATGTATTTTTCGAAAAGTTATTTAAAACCTATGACTTTATTAAAAGTCAGATGGGAGTATATGTTCCCCTTGTAATGACTGCAGAGCAAGAGGCTTCCTTCCAAAACTCTACACGCTGCCACATATGCAGCCAGCCGTTACTGGGTGATAAAGTGCGCGACCATTGCCATCTAACAGGCAAATTCCGAGGACCCTCCCACAACGCTTGCAATTTAAACTATAAAGTAACCAAGAAAATTCCAATATTCTTCCACAACCTTAAAAACTATGATGGTCATTTAATAATGCAACACTTGGGAAAACTCAATCGCAAATTGAATTGCATAGCCAAGGACATGGAAAAATATATATCATTCTCTGTTGATGATTTGGTATTTTTGGATTCATACAACTTTCTGTCTCTTCCCTTAAGCAAATTAGCTTCCAATTTAAATACATTTAGATTTATAGACAATCCACTACTACAACGCAAGGGCGAATTTCCATACGAATACATGACAGGACCAGAAAAGTTTTTAGAGACCCTACCACCCATAGAGGCATTTTACAGCAGCCTAACTAAAGAATGTATATCTCCTGCGCAATATGAACATGCTAAAAACGTATGGAATCATTTTAATATAAAGAATTTAAAAGAATATCACGATTTATACCTTAAAACAGATGTGTTGTTATTGGCTGATGTGTTTGAGACATTTAGGGACTTGAGTTTAAAGGATTATAAACTCGACCCCGTCCACAAGTACTCATTGCCTGGGCTATCATGGGAGGCGTGCCTTAGAATGACTGGCATAAAATTACAGTTATTTAGTGACATTGACATGCATTTGTTTATAGAACACGCCATTAGAGGTGGTGTAAGCATGATTTCCACGCGCTATGCTAAAGCCAACAATAAGTACATGGGCGAACATTATGACCCAAATCAAGAAAGCACCTATCTTGTATACTTAGACTGCAACTCGCTATACTCTACAGCAATGTGCGAGTCGTTGCCCGTTGATGGCTTTAGATGGACAAACGAGAAAGATTATAAAGCCAATAAAAATGAAAACTTTGGATTTATTTTGGAAGTTGATTTAAAATACGATAAAAGTTTACACGATTTGCACAACGACTACCCGCTCGCACCAGAAAAAATGAATGGAAAATTAATACCAAACTTAAATGACAAAACCAAATATACTCTACATTATAAAGCACTAAAAAAATACGAAGAACTGGGTTTGGTAGTTACAAAATACCACAGAATCTTAAAATTCAGACAATCAAAATGGCTCGCACCCTATATTAATTTTAATATTGAAAAGCGACAAAAAGCTGAACATGATTTTGAAAAAGACTTTTACAAACTGTTAAATAACAGTCTCTTTGGTCGAACAATTATGAACCAACGCAAGTTTCGTGATATACATCTTGTAGATGAGTCTATGTTAACAAAGTATGTTACAAAGCCAAGATTTGACTGCAGCAAAAAGTTCGATAACAACTTGCATGCTGTGCATTTAAATAAATTAATTGTAAAGTTTGATAAACCAATATATTTAGGAATGACCATTTTGGATATCAGCAAAGTAATCATGTATGATTTCCACTATAATTATATGTCAAAATTTAAGAATAAAAAGTTCTTAATGACAGACACGGATTCTCTGATGTATTCTATAGTAACAGAGGACTTTTACAAGGAAATACAAAGCGACTTGGACCGTTTTGACACCTCTGCATACAGTAAAGACCATTTCTTATACTCTGATAAAAACAAAAAAGTTACGGGCAAGTTTAAAGATGAATTAAATGGTCAAATTATGTATGAATATTGTGGTTTAAGGCCAAAATTATACTCTTTCATTCCTCTACAGTGGTTATACGAAAAAGAAAAGCAAAATGAGCTAGAGGTTAAGAAGGCAAAAGGAGCTGACGGCGCCACAGTTAAACATATCTTAAGACACCAACACTACTTACACTGTCTTGCAACCGGAGAAGATTACTACGAGAATGTTACAAGAATTAAATCCACAAACCACCGTCTGCAAACATTAACGATGAACAAAAAGGTACTCTCTTTTGATGACGACAAGAGGTTTATTCTAGATGGCATCAACACCCTTGCCCTTGGTCACTATAAAATTGGTCAAACATAAATCTGTATTTACCATTATTCTTTGGCCTTTCCTTGTCTATTACAATAAAGCCATATTTAGACCTGTCCCAGCATTGATGGCAGAGATTTCTAAATTGGTTAAATGAAAAATCATTTCCCACATGATTGTTATACACATGTTTTAAATTTAAATCGTCTTGTTTAAATAATATTAGGAAATTAACATTGTCACGTAAATGTTTGTTTACTTTACTGTAAGATTGACACAAGTAAAAACTGTTAATATTTTTGTGTCTGCCCATTGAGAAAAATTGTGTGATATTTGGACTATTTATGTCGTCAAATACAACTATTGAGTGTGATTCTACATCATTTGGTGTGATTTCACAGTTTGAATATGTGTGTAATTTAACTTCATCACACAGACGGAATATTTCAATTATTTTTTTATATTTTTCTTGTTCTAAAGATTTGGATATTATATATAAATTTGTAAACTTTAATCCTTGTTTTTTTACAATTAAGTTATAAATTACAACAGTCTTCCCCGAACCACTGGGCCCTATTATAAGACAGCGAATATTATTAGGAAATAGGCCCAACTTCTTTGGTGTATTTTCTTTATGTGCAATTTTAAATTTGTTCTTTTGTTGAATAAATGACATTTTTTATATAATGGTGTATTTTCTTTATGTGCTATGTTTGTTAATTTTTTTATATAATAAAAATGGCAAAGAGAAAGTGTAAGAAGGGTAAGGGATTATTCTTAAAGCCATATAGAGGCCGTGGCTTGTTAAATACCCTTATAAACAACCTTCCTTTCCCTCTCCACCTACCTGGAAATTATAAATGGTGCGGGCCCGGAACTAACGTGCGTGAAAATTTAGCCAGAAATGTACCTCCAAAAAATAAGCTAGACTCTTATTGTAAAGAGCACGACATATTCTACATGAATAATCCTGATACAGCCGCCCGGAACAAGGCAGATATGAGATTAGCGGACCAGGCTTGGACTAGGGTTTCGGCCAGACTGGCGTCCTTTGCCGAAACCCTAGTCCAAGCCTGGTCCGCTAATCTCATATCTGCCTTGTTCCGGGCGGCTGTATCAGGATTATTCATGTAGAATATGTCGTGCTCTTTACAATAAGAGTCTAGCTTATTTTTTGGAGGTACATTTCTGGCTAAATTTTCACGCACGTTAGTTCCGGGCCCGCACCATTTATAATTTCCAGGTAGGTGGAGAGGGAAAGGAAGGTTGTTTATAAGGGTATTTAACAAGCCACGGCCTCTATATGGCTTTAAGAATAATCCCTTACCCTTCTTACACTTTCTCTTTGCCATTTTTATTATATAAAAAAATTAACAAACATAGCACATAAAGAAAATACACCATTATATAAAAAATGTCATTTATTCAACAAAAGAACAAATTTAAAATTGCACATAAAGAAAATACACCAAAGAAGTTGGGCCTATTTCCTAATAATATTCGCTGTCTTATAATAGGGCCCAGTGGTTCGGGGAAGACTGTTGTAATTTATAACTTAATTGTAAAAAAACAAGGATTAAAGTTTACAAATTTATATATAATATCCAAATCTTTAGAACAAGAAAAATATAAAAAAATAATTGAAATATTCCGTCTGTGTGATGAAGTTAAATTACACACATATTCAAACTGTGAAATCACACCAAATGATGTAGAATCACACTCAATAGTTGTATTTGACGACATAAATAGTCCAAATATCACACAATTTTTCTCAATGGGCAGACACAAAAATATTAACAGTTTTTACTTGTGTCAATCTTACAGTAAAGTAAACAAACATTTACGTGACAATGTTAATTTCCTAATATTATTTAAACAAGACGATTTAAATTTAAAACATGTGTATAACAATCATGTGGGAAATGATTTTTCATTTAACCAATTTAGAAATCTCTGCCATCAATGCTGGGACAGGTCTAAATATGGCTTTATTGTAATAGACAAGGAAAGGCCAAAGAATAATGGTAAATACAGATTTATGTTTGACCAATTTTATAGTGACCAAGGGCAAGGGTGTTGATGCCATCTAGAATAAACCTCTTGTCGTCATCAAAAGAGAGTACCTTTTTGTTCATCGTTAATGTTTGCAGACGGTGGTTTGTGGATTTAATTCTTGTAACATTCTCGTAGTAATCTTCTCCGGTTGCAAGACAGTGTAAGTAGTGTTGGTGTCTTAAGAGATGTTTAACTGTGGCGCCGTCAGCTCCTTTTGCCTTCTTAACCTCTAGCTCATTTTGCTTTTCTTTTTCGTATAACCACTGTAGAGGAATGAAAGAGTATAATTTTGGCCTTAAACCACAATATTCATACATAATTTGACCATTTAATTCATCTTTAAACTTGCCCGTAACTTTTTTGTTTTTATCAGAGTATAAGAAATGGTCTTTACTGTATGCAGAGGTGTCAAAACGGTCCAAGTCGCTTTGTATTTCCTTGTAAAAGTCCTCTGTTACTATAGAATACATCAGAGAATCCGTGTCTGTCATTAAGAACTTTTTATTCTTAAATTTTGACATATAATTATAGTGGAAATCATACATGATTACTTTGCTGATATCCAAAATGGTCATTCCTAAATATATTGGTTTATCAAACTTTACAATTAATTTATTTAAATGCACAGCATGCAAGTTGTTATCGAACTTTTTGCTGCAGTCAAATCTTGGCTTTGTAACATACTTTGTTAACATAGACTCATCTACAAGATGTATATCACGAAACTTGCGTTGGTTCATAATTGTTCGACCAAAGAGACTGTTATTTAACAGTTTGTAAAAGTCTTTTTCAAAATCATGTTCAGCTTTTTGTCGCTTTTCAATATTAAAATTAATATAGGGTGCGAGCCATTTTGATTGTCTGAATTTTAAGATTCTGTGGTATTTTGTAACTACCAAACCCAGTTCTTCGTATTTTTTTAGTGCTTTATAATGTAGAATATATTTGGTTTTGTCATTTAAGTTTGGTATTAATTTTCCATTCATTTTTTCTGGTGCGAGCGGGTAGTCGTTGTGCAAATCGTGTAAACTTTTATCGTATTTTAAATCAACTTCCAAAATAAATCCAAAGTTTTCATTTTTATTGGCTTTATAATCTTTCTCGTTTGTCCATCTAAAGCCATCAACGGGCAACGACTCGCACATTGCTGTAGAGTATAGCGAGTTGCAGTCTAAGTATACAAGATAGGTGCTTTCTTGATTTGGGTCATAATGTTCGCCCATGTACTTATTGTTGGCTTTAGCATAGCGCGTGGAAATCATGCTTACACCACCTCTAATGGCGTGTTCTATAAACAAATGCATGTCAATGTCACTAAATAACTGTAATTTTATGCCAGTCATTCTAAGGCACGCCTCCCATGATAGCCCAGGCAATGAGTACTTGTGGACGGGGTCGAGTTTATAATCCTTTAAACTCAAGTCCCTAAATGTCTCAAACACATCAGCCAATAACAACACATCTGTTTTAAGGTATAAATCGTGATATTCTTTTAAATTCTTTATATTAAAATGATTCCATACGTTTTTAGCATGTTCATATTGCGCAGGAGATATACATTCTTTAGTTAGGCTGCTGTAAAATGCCTCTATGGGTGGTAGGGTCTCTAAAAACTTTTCTGGTCCTGTCATGTATTCGTATGGAAATTCGCCCTTGCGTTGTAGTAGTGGATTGTCTATAAATCTAAATGTATTTAAATTGGAAGCTAATTTGCTTAAGGGAAGAGACAGAAAGTTGTATGAATCCAAAAATACCAAATCATCAACAGAGAATGATATATATTTTTCCATGTCCTTGGCTATGCAATTCAATTTGCGATTGAGTTTTCCCAAGTGTTGCATTATTAAATGACCATCATAGTTTTTAAGGTTGTGGAAGAATATTGGAATTTTCTTGGTTACTTTATAGTTTAAATTGCAAGCGTTGTGGGAGGGTCCTCGGAATTTGCCTGTTAGATGGCAATGGTCGCGCACTTTATCACCCAGTAACGGCTGGCTGCATATGTGGCAGCGTGTAGAGTTTTGGAAGGAAGCCTCTTGCTCTGCAGTCATTACAAGGGGAACATATACTCCCATCTGACTTTTAATAAAGTCATAGGTTTTAAATAACTTTTCGAAAAATACATCCATCACATTTTCACCGCTGTACAACTCTTCGTAAATAATTTTAGAGTCTCTCACCACAACATAAGCAAATCCAGAAGGAGTGTGTTTGCCGCAGTTTATAAAACATTCGAAATCTGCATAAATCACAAAGGGAGCTTTAAGTTGATATTTGTAATTCGTAAATTGTAGTGTATCTTTTTTAGACATTTGTACTCTTTGGGCATCAAAGGGTTTACAATATGTTATGTGACGTTCCAATTTATCTTTGGTGCCAAAATGTTGCAAACAGAACTTGCAAAAATATTTCTTATTGTTGTCTTTTGTAGAATTAAACATTAACTTGTCAAAATCACGAATTAAACAGTAATGTGATTTCTGACCGTGTTTTAGAAGCAGCAGATTGACGTGAGTATTGCCGTTTAGTTTAGTTATTCTCAGTGGATATATTGTTTTTCCTTCAATTCCATATACATTAACACTTATGTTATTTTGTTTTTCAAATTTATCAATGTCGGATATTTTTACTGGATATTTTATATTTGTCATATTTAACTGGCCCTCATAGGGTTCGTAGTAAAATACTCGATTTGCATGTTTACTATTCCTTGGTCTTAAGCTTGCTAAAACACTCCAGGTGAAACATTTATTATCGGTGTTTTTAATATTTAAAACAGCATGTTTTGATTTTATATTTTCTGGCGTGGGAATGTATGATTTGGGAGTTAGGGGCTTATATTTGTAAACATGCAACTGCCAGTATTTGGTGCGGTCATATATCCATCCACTGCCCTGAGCTTGATACTTGTGCATGGAGGTATCGATTTTTAAAAGTGAATTTTCAATTTGAGCCTTTAGCTGTGCTTTCTCAATTGATAAATTAGTTAAACTTCGAAAATCAGCAATACATTCTTTGTCAATGATTAAATCACCATTATTGTCCACTGAGTGTTTGATGAATTTTACTCTCCTAATAAGAATCCATTTGATGGGTAGAGGACAAGATTGGAGAGTGTCTAATATATCCGCGGACTCGCCGTAAAACTTAAACACATTATAGGGTCGCTTGTCACATCGTAGGTGGTGGCGGGGTTTGTTCCGGGTGATGACTCTCTTACACACATTACAAGTATTGTGGTTCTCTAGCATATGCATTTTAAAATTGCTATTGTCAAATATTTGATGACATATTTTACAAATTTTAGGAATAACTTTGTGAACAAGTCGATAATGGCGTAATAAATTGCTTCTGTTGGAGTAAGACGTGGAGCACTGTGCACAGGTCAACATTTTTTGTTGGAATGAGGGTGGTGATTTTGGGGCTTCTATATATATCCTTGGTTGAAAATTTTAAAATTTTATCTTTTTTAAATAATAAAAACATATTTTTTAACTCTAAAATAAGACATTTTTGCAGTTTAATTACTGCAAAAATTAAAAAAATTTCCAATTTGGTGGTGCAATATTATTTTTTACATACACATTTTAGGTATTAATACACATTTGGAAATGGTGAATTTGGGAAATGTAAGTGAAATTTATTAAAACACTTGCCTAGGACAATAACATATCCAAATTGCAGACAAATCGGACAGTAAACACCAAAGATAGTTTTTTAGCCTGAATTTGAAAATTAATTTTTAAAAATATAGAGGAGGGATGGGGACAATATATTTAATATAGGCAAGGGTATATTTAATATAGGCCAGCGGGCGGGAGCTCTATAGGCGGGAGCTGGTGTCGGTGCAAAAACGGCTCCCCATAAGAATAACATGGGGAAAAAGCGCCGATTGTGGGGCCTCTTTGTGGTTTCTCCACTACTATACAATAACTTCTAAGTTGTTTACATGTGTTGTTTATTTAGTGTGGAGTTATTTTTGAACTCGTGGATTTCTGCAAAGGATGTATTAAAATTAATGCAAATTTTAAATGGGGGAAAATAAGGCAGGGGCCAAAAAGAAAATTTGTGTAGGGTAGGATCGGGCGTCGGTGCAAAAACTGATCCCCATAAGAATAACATGGGAAAAAAGCGCCGATTGTGGGGTTAAACCCGTATTTCACCACTACTTGAATGTTATAAAGATCACTTAACCCATGGCTGAGATATTGCAATTTTTGTGAGTAAAATCGTGCAAACTCTATTTAAATCACCATAATAATTAAGACTATTAACTAGTTTAATCTTAAAACTGCAATTGCTCAGCTACTGACTGGTTGAGGGATCTTTATAACTATTATGTAATCCTTTTTGACTTAAAATCTCCAGTCTTTTAAAATACTGATTGAATACTAAATTATTTGTTATTTTTAAAATATCAAGCTTTAAAAGTCGCCATTTTGAAACGATTATAGATAGAAAAATTTAATAAAAAAATAGCCCTAATCTATAAATACACATACTAAGTTTCAATTCAGTACCTCAAGTAGTTCCTAAGAAATGCTGTAGGGGGCCTATTGATTAAAAATCACAAACAGGAAGACTGCCGGAAAATGGAGCGAATTAGAAAAAAAACGTTTACATGAAGTTGTTAGTTCCTTTTGATGAGTTTTACCCACACCTGTATTTATGTCATACCCTCGCAGGACACCCTTGTATACCATTACCAAATTAATTATTTGAAGTCAACATACTTTGTAGCTATAAACTTTTAATAAGCAAACTCTGATGTCTTTTTCTGATTGGAAATGATAATGAACACTGTGATTGATCCAATTCAAATGCCTTGTACCATCTTTTTGTATACCTTATTGCATATAATTATAGTGTAAGTGTAAATAGACTGTGTGGTGCTGCCAGACGTAATTGACTGTGTCCTGTTCAATCGCAACAACTTATATTAAATGTTATTAAATTACATTCAACCGATATATTTAAACTGATATATTCTGTGACTTTTAGTACAGAGGGTTACATAATAGATATAAAATTCCCTTTAGCCTACATAGTCTTATTTCCCTGATACGAGATTAGCGCTAAAATGGAACCCATACTTCTCTGAACGAATCTAAAAACACATGTTAATCTTATGGGAAAAAGATTTTTAGCTTTTCCTAAGTTAATTTCAATGTAAACCTCACATTTGCTTTTACCAACCAGTTAAGCTCTACAAAAAAATAATTTTGTTGTTTAAATTGTGATTCTACGTCCAACCATTGCAGAGATATTGAAAGTACTAAACACAGTACGTTGTCCAATGTTATCCTTATGGAAAATAATTAAAATTTGATATCTCGATTATTTATGAATGTAAGTTGATGAAACTTGGCAAGTGGCTTTACCTAGTATTGGTATATTGATGTATTCACACAAACATATTTTCGCCGATTTTCCCCGCAGCAGCAAACCTACATACTCAGCCCCCATGTTATTCTTATGGAGAATAAGTAAAATGTAATGTATCTTTTAATTATGAACATAAATTAATAAAACTTGGTATGCAGCTTCAATTGGTTAAGTTATATTGATAATTGTATAAAAACATATATTTTGTGTTCCTTGTTGCAACAAACCTGCGTACTCATCTTTCAATATTATTCTTATGGAGAATAAATCAAACGCCATATATCACTTGTTTATTCGTGAATTTTTATGAAACTTGGTAAGGCTTTATATGGTAGTGAGAAACATATATATGCATTGGAAATTCGCTGAGTATGCAGGTTTTCTGTGACGGGGGTATTTATACTTGTAAACTAACAGTGTCAAACTTATTCAATCGTAAAACACCTAGGGCGTTTTAACTGAGTCTAAGGTGGTATTGAAACATTTTAGCATTAATATGTGGCTTTAAAAAATAAATATGCATTTAGTAAATAAGGCGACTTTCAACGCCTCATGAAAATACATTGCTTTGATAAGGAAACGGACTGTAGAAGACGTCCACAAGATGACTTTTCACGGCAACAATATCAGAGGAGAGCAGCACACTGTACAAGAATGTTTAGCTACACTTGTTTTCACTCCATTTTGCAGTATTATGTTACTGTCAAAAGAAATGTTATTTTTGTATCTTACGTTTGTACATTTTTAAGGGATTGTAAATATCAACACACACACAATGTATGATGGTTTTCAATTTATGTTAATAAGGCTAAATTTAATTCTAGTCTATAAATTACTGACGTAAAGTGAACGTAAACCTTTACCCTACGCCACTGGACAAGCGTAGACCATAGCATCAAAATGACTTACTCTCTTCGAGTTTTTCTTACAATTCATAACGACAAATAAATATGCAATACCCTAAAATTAATAAACACGAACATTTTTCGTTGAAGATATACTAACTTATTTAATTGCTTCACTGATATCATTGCACGCCGTGCATCTTGTGTAAATTATATTTAAAACTTGTTTACACTTAAGGTTTTAACAATTGCAACAAATGACTTGAATCAAGTGGGACATAGCGTTGAGCCTCTAACATGTCGATCCTTTACGGGCCAATGGTCTGCCACCTGCTGCCTGAAGGGTTACCAATCGCCAACGTCAGCTGTCTTGTCTTATTGCTATCTGTGTCATAGGAACACAGTTATAAACTGTGCACCTCACATACAACTGAAACATAATCAAAATAGTAAATGGTGGCATAATATGTGTTGTTTGTTAGTTAAATTAGAAAATAAAAATTATTATATGTTATAATCCAAAAGTGCAGCTTATACAAATAAATTTAAAAGAAGTCTTGGTAATAATTACATCACCGAGCTTTTATTTCAATATTAATACGTGTTTTTCTAATCGAATTTAAACATATATTTTTTCGTTTTTAGTATATTTTATAACTGTTAACCTATGTACTCAATCATCTTGCTACGGATATATAACAATTCATTTATATTATAAATTATTCAGAGATATATTTCCTTTCAGAATTCTAAAAAAGACATTTGGCAATTAAAATTTGACTATTTACTCATAATCTTACGGTTAAACTAGTCATTCTTTCAAATTTATCTGTGATATCATCAGTAGATATGCGTGCCATTTATAAACAAGACTAACTAATTCTAAATATCCAGCTTCACTATTCTCTTCCTTAAAATGGAAAAATACAAATCTGTTAGGTACGGCACATAAATAAATTTCCTCATTAATTGAACTGATAACCGAAACGGTGACCAGTGAAATTATAACTTTAAATCTATCGTTATTTCAAAGCCACACATTAGTAATCATAGTTGTGTGAAGTTTAAGAGCATTAGGATACCCTCATTAGCGGACCGTAAAAGCCTGAACAATACTCAAACTGAGATAGCGCTCCCATCACCATCGCTAAAAGATACAACTGATTAGAACTAGTGTATTTACTGAAAAAGTAACACATCCAAACTTAAAACAAATTAGGTAAGATATTAATTACCTTAAGAAACCTTACCTTAATAAACCTTACCATACCATACCTTACCTTTCCTAACCTTACCTTACCTTGAATATTTTTGTATTATTAGGTAAGGCGATGAATTAAGTAGTGTGTGTGAAGAATGCAATTTGATTTTGCTGAGATAAAATTATAGATAAAGAATATATAAACTTATCGGATGTAATAACATTCATAAGTAAAAATAACCCGATGAAAACCATTCAAATGTGAGGTTTACATTAAAATGAACTGAGGAAAAGCTAAAAACCTTTTTCCCATAAGATTAACATGGAGATTTTGTGGGCACGTATTTGGATTTTCTCCGCAACCACTTAACCTAGGTTAATGATTCAAAATAATATATTATATTGTTTTAACTCTATAAAATGGTCAGAAGCAAAATTAAGTGTTTTAAAAATTTTAGGATGGAAAATGCAAAAAACAAACTTTTGTAAAATTGTAAACCCCCATAACCCTTCCCATGGCCTGATTTTTCTGGTTTTCGAACTAAAAGTCATAAATGTCACTTTACACATTTGTGCAAAATTTCATCAAAATCAGACATTTTTTACTCAAGTTATCGTGTTAACGGGCACACACACACACACACACACACACACACACACACACACACACACACACACACAAAAACACATATATAAATTTGAACGAATAGTGTTTTTGGAATCTGGGGATCTCAAAACAAAAAGTTAACATGGTCTTGGGCTTAACTCTTACTTACCATGCCACCTACGGTAATAGCTTCTTTCCTATAGGGGAAATTCGCTAAAACATGATAAAAGTCATTATTCAAATATAAATATAAAAAACATTGATCATCATGCAAAATTATATTGATAAATGCAGTAGTATGAGCGCGTGTTTACCTTTTCTTGTGTACACGTATAAGTCATTTTTTAAATATAATTTGATTTTATTTTCTTCTTATTTTTATTCTCCTCCGGATCACTGATCGAATTAATCAATAGGTTAATTACCTTATAACTGCCGAGTGACGGACGTCGCTGTATGTGGGCGACCGGTTTCGACCGAACTACGGGTAATTATCAAGTTGAGGCGTAAAATATCACTCGGAAGAGTGCGTAAAACAGGTCTGAAACCAATAACTACATAACCATAACATAAACGGACCAACAAACAGGATAAATGTTATAGCTTTACAAAAAAAAAACATTTATTTTTACGGCACAGCAGGTCGGAGGTACAGGTCTATGCAAATACCCGGACGTTTGGTTATCAAGGCAATTGCCGAAGTTATATATAATAACTTTGATTTATTTATAACCATGTAATGTTAATAAGTAATTTCTGAAAAGAAATGTTTTAAATGTTTGAAAACGTAATAAAAATTGAGAGTAGGGTAGGTTTTCTTTGAACGGTAAGCATCGAAACCGATGTCGCATCGATGTATTTGTTTATACGGCAATATTGGGCTGCGCTCTCTGATCTTTGATCATAGTATAACATCAATTCAATAAGGCATTTCCTGGTGTGTCGCTTTATCCGTTCCTTTTACAAACAATATCCTAGTTTAAGTCACATTTTAGCGTGTAACATTTTTGTTGTGTAAACATTAAAACTGAAATTTAAGATAGTTCACACCGACATCGGCATCAGACTGAACGGTATGTAATTTACAAAAATTAACTTATTCCAATATTGCAGATTCTTGATGGCAGCTACAAATTTGACCTCGACAAAATTAAATACATGCCATTCGATAGTGATCTGTCGTGGTCCATAATCGTTACCGGACGTGATAGAAAACAAAACTAAGGTTTTGGCACTTAAACACATTTCAAAATCATTTTTCAAAAGTACTATCTTTAAAACTAATATGGATATTAAAAACTAACAAAAATGGATAATTCAAAGTAGTGGTAAAAACATTTAACTTATTAAAAATATGGTACTTACTATCCAACAATGATCGGCCGTGGTCCGTAGTCGATATTTAAACTAATGTTGAAGAAATTAATGGGGAACATTGAAAACTAGTCCTGTATATTTTAAAATAAAATAGTCGTATTATAACATTTTTTCAGGGAAGGATTTGCTCTGTAAAACAAAATGTCTGTGCCATTAAAAATTTATAATCGGTACAAACTCTGTAGGGACAAAAACTGAGTCAAGAAATTAAGAAAAATGCATTTCTAATAAAAAGCGAGATAGTATTATCCATACAACCGCTGGAAACGATTGATTCTGTGGAGAGCGGCGCTAGGAAACAGGAAACAAGTTCCAAAGTGCAATAAGACAAATAAAAATAAGAACCTCTAGGTGAAAGGTCTTGTTTTTTACTGCTATCATGTTCCACCTCACCTGGATTATGTGTCCACACCAGGACTATCTTAAAGTTGAACTGCAACACGTTCTAGATAATTTCTTAAGCGTGGTTATCGCCATTATTTTCAACCAGCATGCCTACATTCAAGGTAGGTCATGCGACTCCGCCCTAGATCACCTCGTGGACAGGATTGAGAAGGTCATAGGTTGCTAGGAAGTTGCGTTGGGTGCTTTTCTTGACATCCAGGGGGCCTTTGAAATCACTGCAACGGAGGCGGTTTTGTGCGCCGTCGCGTCAGGGCGCGGGGCCTGCGTGATGTGATCTGTAGGTGGATTGAGGCTCTCCTTCGAAATAGGAGGGTCAAGCTTTCGCTTCACGGTGAGACGGTCGAGGTAAGGACGACTAGAGGTTGTCCTCAGGGGGAGTCCTGTCTCCTCTTTTGTGGAATTTGGTTGTTAATCATCTCATTCGGAGTCTCAATGACAGCGGTGTATTTGCCTAAGGGTACGCCGATGACATCGCTATCCTGGTGGTAGATAAGTTCAGTAACACGGTCACAGACTTCATGAATTGTGCATTGAAGGCGGTGGGCCGTTGGTGTGGGGAGGTCGGCCTCTCTGTCAACCCCTCAAAGGTTGTTATGGTTCCTTTCGCTATTTGAAGGAACCTTGCGGGGATCGGGCCGTTTTGGCTGCAGGGCTCCACCATTGTTCCTCAGGACCAGGTGAGTATCTAGGGGTCATTTTGGACAGAACCCTTCAATGGGGGCCACAGTTGCAAAGGGTCATTGAACAAGGCAAGTGGTCCTTATTTGCCTGCAGTCGGATGGTGGGATCTACCTGGGGGCTCAAGCACAGACTAATGGCACTGGCTTTATGTTGCAGTAGTAAGACCGGCGATGACGTTCGGATCCATCGTTTGGTTGACAAAACTTGAAGCTGGTGTGGCGATGCGGAGACTGGCGGGCGTTCAAAGGCTCGCAGGCCTACTTGTCACTGGAGCTCTCAGTAGCAGTTTGGGTGTCACTTTGGAGTGTCACCTTCATCTTTTTCCCATAGACATTCATATTAAGATGGTGGCTAGATTGGGTGCGTAGCGTCTCCAGCGTGAGAACCTCTGGGTGCTGCCAGACGAACCACTTGGCCACACAAAGATCATTAAGGTGGTTCAGAGTGAGGTCTTAGACATGCCCTTTTATCAACTTCCTAAAACGTTCTCCTTCAGCAGGTCGTTCCGTGTTTGCATTCCCAACAGGGACGACTGGAGCGAAGGTGTCTGTCCGCTCCCTCCTGGAGACCGAGAATTGTTCACGGATGGTTCCAAGTCAATGAACGAGTTAGGAGCAGGCATCCACGGGGTGAAGGATGGCGCCAGTCTCGGGGTGCCAATGGGCTCTTTTCCCACTTTGTTCCAGATGGAGATCACCACCATCATGGAGTGTGCTGAGGAGATTCTGAGGAGGGGTCAAGTGGCTATCAATATCTTTTCTGATAGCCAGGCTGCCCTAAGGGCGCTGGACTCCTGCGAGTTCAGGTTTAGCGTTTCCTGTGACTGCTACAAAACAGTGTCAGCGCTGACAGACAGAGCATGGTCACTCTCTTTTGGATGTCTGGCCACTCGGAGATTGTGGATATGAGGTGGCGGACAGGTTGGCAAACACGGCTGCCTCCTCGGCTCTCATGGGCCCCCTTTTTTGAGGGATATCTCGTGCTTGTGCTTTACAGGTCATCAGCGCTTGGGCTCGGGACTGTCACAGAAGGATATGGGCAGAATTCCCTCTTCACAGAGTAAGCAAGCTTAATATCCAGAGACCATCCCAGCAGGTCATCAGAAATTCCTGTATCTCAGCAGGCTGGACATCAAGCGCATCACAGGTATGATTACTGGCCATGGTAACCTAAAGAAACACCTCTTGCGCATGGGCATCCATAATGCTAACCCTGGTTGCAGGAAATGTGAGCAGTACGAGGAGACTGCATATAATCTGCTCTTTGATTGCGATGAGCTTAGGAAGGTAAGGGAAATACCTCTTGCGCATGGGCATCTACAATGGTAACCCTGCATGTAGGAAATGTGGGCAGTACGAGGAGACTGCAAATCATCTGCTGTTTGATTGCGATGAGCTTAGGGCTTCAACTCTGGGAACTATCGCTAGGGGTGGATATCTGCCTCCTGAGGAGCTCGTTGATAGCATGGTACAGTTCATCAGGCTCTTGAACCTGGAGGAGTTTTGAAACCCCTCTCAATTATTTTCGGGGGTGCGCAATAAGCCCAATGCGGCTGATGTGCCTCGGGACTCAAGTCTGCCCTTTATAATGATGATGATGAAGATGATGATGTTGCAGATTCTTGATGGCAGCTACAAATTTGAACTAGACAAAGTTAAACACATACCATTCGATAATGATCTTTTGTGATCCATAATAGCTATCGGACGTGATAGAAAACAAAACTAAGGATTTAGTACATTTCAAAATAATTGTTCAAAATGCACAAATATGGATATTTTAAAACTGACACAAATGGAGGATTCAAAGTAGTTGCCAAAAAATTTTACTTATTAAAAATATGCTACTTACTATCGAACAGTAATCGGCCGTGGTCCGTAGTCGTGGGGGACATTTAAAACTAGTCGAGTATATTTTAAAATAAATTAACCGCATTATAACACCTTTTCAGGAACATATTTGCTATTTTAAACAACAGTTCTGTGCCATTAAAGATTAATAATCGGTTTACACACTGTAGGGACAAAAACTGAGTCAAGAAACTAAGATAAATGCATTTCTAATAAAAAGCGAGGTAGTATAATCCATACAACGGCTTGAAGCGATTCACTGATTCTGTGGAGAGCGGCGCTAGGAAACAGGAAACAAGTTCCAAAGTGCAATAAGAATAAAGAAGCTTATTCCAAACAAGAATAAGAAGCTCACAGTGAAAGGTCTTGGTTTTAACGAATTTCCCCTATAGGGAAGAAGCTATTACCGTAGTTGGCATGGTTAGACCTACGCCCGGGACCATGATAACTTTTCGTTTTGAGGTCCCCAGATGCCAAAAACACCATTCGTTCAAATTCATATATAATATGAAACTGAATAAGGGTACTTTATTCTCATAATGATAGTAAAATTATTACCTATATTGTTATCCGTAGGCACGATAACTTTCGTTAAAAAGTCCGATCTTGATGAAATTTGGTATAAACGTGTAAGGCAAGATCTATTTGCATGAGTTCGAAAACCAACAGATTGCACCATTGTACGCGGTGTTTTGGGGGGTTTTGTATCCCAAAAGTGGGTTTTTGAACTTTTTACATATAATAATTTGTAAAGCTAAACTGTGGTTTGCACTTTAGTTTGCACTATTGAATTTAGCTTAAAAAACAAAAAAATTTGTATTTTAATCATCGCTCTACGTAAATTCGTTACCGAGATATTGAAAGTGCTAAACTCAGTACGTTGTCCAATGTTAATCTTATGGAGGATAAGTACAATTTTATATCTTGCTTATTAATGAACATATACTAATGAAACTTGGTATGTGGCTTCATATGGTTGGGGTTTACTGATATTTGCATAAAAATCAATTTTTTGTGGTCCCCATTACAGCAAACCTGCATACTCAGCAGCTATAATGTTATTCTTACGGAGAATAAGAAACATGTGATTACTTTGCTTGTTTATGAATATAAATTGGTAAAACTTCGTGTGTTGCTTAATCTAGTGGTAATCCATTGGTATTTGCATAAAAACTAGATTTTTGTGGTCCTTGATGCAGCAAAGCTGCATTCTCAGTCCTAATGTTTTTCATATGTAGAATAAATAAGATGTCATATCTCGCTTATTTATTAATACTACATACCGCCTAATGGTCGAAATTCGACCAAATATTTTTTGAATATAAATACAACGAATATATGACAAAAAGGTCGAATATCTATCTTCTGTTGTGCTCGTCTCTCTTTCCCTCTCTCTTCCCGCTCTCTCTCGCTCGTCCTCCCCCTCCCCCATCAGCACCTCCAGATATCTTTTTTAATGGGGATCCAAAACGGATAGCAGAAGGGCTTTACAATTCCAGTAATCAGTAGCATCTTTAGTTATGCCTGAAACCTCTCCACCTCAACATCATAATCCTATCGGATCAGTCTTGTTAACTACACTATAGCTATTTAAATGTAATAAACTTATTTACATTTTATACTTTGTTGTAGTTGTTTCTGTTATTTAATTATTATATTAATATCCATTTTGTGTCACACCATTGCAATTTAGGATTTGCTATTAATTTGTAATGTTAGTTATTTATTTTGTATTACTTTGATCCCTTTTTTTTATAGGTTATAATAGTTACTATGGACTTCAGAATTGCATTATTTATATTAATATGCATTTATGTCTTAAATAATTCGATTGTCATATTAATATTAAATTGATATCATACTGTTATAACAATGTATATTTACTATTCATCTCTGAATCACAATTGAAAGCATCTTGTACTTATTCATGTAGCACTATAATTGATTATTACAATTAGTATTAGCTATCTTATGTAATACTTATAAATTAAATGGTAAAACATAAATAAATAAAATAAAGGTAAAATCAAAACATTAAATGGACACTGGTTATGAATATTTTTCTTATTTTACGGGAGATTCAATTTGATCATTTAATACTATAATTCGTTTTATTGATCACAAATAAATCAAATAGCATAACGTAACGTAGTCGGTCTTATGTTGTCGAAGTTAAAGTAAATAAAGTCCACTCTGCTAATTTTATTACATAGGTTGTAGTTAGATGGGTTATTTTTGCAAAATCAAGGGCCAATTCAAAAAGCCGAGTCTCTTTTAAAGTTCTTCACTTTAGCTGACTTGAAGCTCTTGCGCTCTCATTTAGATAAGGAAGTTGTCGGCTCTAATGGCTTGTTGATGAAAGTTGTGCTGCATGATCATTAACACGTCTAAAATGTTAATATTGTTAAGAAGGCCACACAGTATCAATGAAGAGCCACTTGATTGTTAGAGCTAACACAACCGCTGGACTAAACAAAATAGTTCCTATGCTGAAAAAACCTAATGAATAATACAATTTGTTGATTCAATCTGTTATACAGTAATTAAATAAATATATTTAAGTAATTAAATATCCTTTACGAACATGTAATTTTCAAGAATCTGGTTCAAGTTGTAATGGTACATTAGAATAATAATTTTTCAATAATTTTTAAAATAATAACATATTTTAACACATTATTTAGATTATAGGCATAGACCCGAAACTATAGCGTAAAACAGCCATCTTGACTTAAAATCTAAGTATGAAGGCCGTTCTTATTAATCTCCATTGTATTTGGAAAATATTAGTTTTGTGTTTTTAATTAAGTTTATGCAGTTTGGTTTCATAAATCAGGTGTTTGAGCATAACAGTACTGTAAAATAAAAATATTAGTTTTAAATGAAAAGTGATGACGCAAAGAGAGATGGAATCTACTGTGTAGTAAGTTTTAATTTATTTAAGAACGATAAGCATTTTCCAGTTGACATTACTCAAGAAACGAGGAAAGCTATTATGTGACCTGTCTGAGAGGTTTCCATTACTTTGAACAATGTAATTAATACACAGGGCGAGATATAAGGGGTGGGGAGGGGATGGCACGGCCGAGCACAAAGATGAGACACCGGAACGTTTAATTAACACCAAAACTGTTCAAATATCAGAGAATCTTAATTACATTGTTTATAATGATACCTACAAGAAAAATACTTCGAAATATAGAAATAAGGAGCTTTTTCAAGACGAAAGAACTTTACGAGCTCGCTATCGCCCTAGTTAGTCTTTCCTTTCAACATAATCTAAACATAGATTCGACCTTGAGCGCTCCGTTTTTGGCTTGAAACCATCAGCCGCTTGAATTCCTAACGTGAGCAACTGAAAAAGGTACTCTCATTGAAGCAAATACAGAGCAATAGATACACTCATATGCTGTATATATATGACATACAGATCAATAGATACACTCATATGCTGTATATATATGATATACAGAGCAATGGGTACACTCATATGCTGTATATATATGACCTCAAGTATCCTTCTCGCAAAATTACCTAACAAACCACTGTGGTGATTAAGTTTTATAACAATTTGTATAGACCCTATAGATAATTAATGTGCATCATCCGATACCACCACGATAAGAAAGTAGCCAAAACTCTTTTAACATAAATAATAATTGGATTTGTGACGAGGTGGCCTTAAAATTTGAATTTGAATTTAAAATCCCTAGAATATTATGGTTAACATTACTGGATCGTAACGAAATTTAGTTTAGCCTACTCAGCTAATAGTTAATAAAAAATGTCTTCGTATCTGAAAAGCAACTTTTCATACTCAACGTCGTGTATTGTTAAACAAACGTTTTCATACTGTTTGCACAAAATATAGTTACAGTATTTCAATAATTAAAGATTTAAAACCAATTGCCAATAACAGCTTAATGCATTTTAACGTACATCTAATCACTATAGAAAGCTTTTGAAAGCACTAATAACGTTCAAGTATGATGTAAACAGTGAGCATTTTAATGGTTTCCCCTTGACAAAGGTTCTATTACCTGAGTTCAGTGATTGTTCCCTCTCAGCAGCCTTGTTTTACTGACCCCGAGATAGATCTACTAAAACCGTTTTAATGTCAGTTAATAATTTTTAAATTGCATCATCTGGTTTATTCCAGGATACGTCCTTTTGAAGAATTAAAGTACCAAATACCTTTACTACATGGGTATTTTACCGTATATTGTCATATTCACCACTTCCACTTTTGTTATCATTTGTAATGTTATTAGGGGTTAAAGGTAAATAAAGTTATCCTAAAGTAAAGTTAAATATATATAAAGTTAATATAAAGTTAAAGTAAATAATTATTAAACTTGTGTTTTAAAGATCGAAGGGTGACTTAAATAATTGTCTTAAAAATATAGTCATTTAAATTATCTGTATGATTAAACATTATACATCAGTAATACACAACTAACCTTATATGTTTTATTTACTGAGTGACGCAACTTCAAAATGAAAAGTTATTATTGCCAACATGTTTAAAAAAATTAAGAAAAAACAGCAATTTGATTAAAAGACAACATTGCAAGAATCGAAGAAACGTTCTCTTATTAATACAATTGAAAATGTTTTGTTCGAATATTGTATTTAGCATTCTATAAGATGCAAGAGTTTATCTATAATTTATATTCTCTGTAGGAGTGCATGGAGACAACCAGAGATATTCAGAGATGTGTAGGCTGAGGCCAGATCCAATCTATTAAATAAACAAACGCATTGACCCTACCGTAACACGTAGGGTTATCACCCAAGGGGAAATGCCTCAATCCTAACATGTTACAATGACATACATATATGTATCGTTGTATACAATAAAGCCGGTATTAAAGGAAATTACATTATTATTAATAATTTGTATTTATGAATGGTTTGTAGGAAACCAAATATTGACTTGTAATACTAGTATCTTCTCATAAGATTTTTACTATTCGTTTGTAAAGTTGTTAGTGTAATACTATAACTATGTTGCTAATATTTTCGAAAATCTTTTGAAAGTTTTGTTTTCTTTACCAAATTAAACTCTAACGTAAATTAACACTATTTGTTATATAGTTTTATATATAATTTTATTGTAATATCATATCGAAAGTATAGGAATAATAAAACATAGTAATACAGGAAGGAGTCAAATTTTGACAATAAATACAAATATAACGAACAAAATATAATAAATTGAATTTGTTTAACAGTCTATGATTTAATTCACAAACCAAACGTAGACTACTTTGTGTTTTAGCGAATTCCGCCTATAGGAAAGAAACTATTACCGTAGTTGGCATGGTAAGATCTAGGCCCGGGACCATGATAACTTTTCGTTTTGAGGTCCCCAGATCCCAAAAACACCATTCGTTCGAAACTGTGTCGAAACTGTGATATACATGTGTCCGTGGGTGCGATAACTCTCATAAAAAAGGTCAAATTTTGATGAAATTTGGTACAAACGTGTAAAACAGCATTTAGTTCGAAAACCAGACAGATCGCTCCATCCGAAGTGGTATTTTGGGCGGGGGGGTTTGTCCCCCAAAAATTTATTTTTTGAAGTTTTTAGATGTAATATTTATTGAAATCAAATTTAGTTTTGATTTCACCATTGGATTCAGCTTTAAAAACACACAATTTGGTTTTTTGAAAATTTCTCTAAGTCAATTGGTTACAGAGATATTGAAAGTGCTAAACACAGTACGTTGTCTATTGTTATTCTTATGGAGAATAAGAACAAAATTATATCTTGCTTATTTATGAACGTATACTAACGAAACTTAGTTTACAGCTTCATATGGTTGTGGTCTATTGTTATTTGCACAAACAAATACATTTTTAAGGATTATTCTCGTAGCAGCAAACCTGCGTACTCAGCCCCCATGTCATTCTTATGGAGAATAAGTAAAATGTAATGTATCCCTTAATTATGAACATAAATTAATAAAACCTGGTACGTAGCTTCACCTTGTTGAGTTATATTAATGTTCATATAAAAATCCGTTTCTGTTGAGCCTTTTTGCAGCAAACCTGCGTACACATCCCCCATGTTATTCTTTTGGAAAATAATTAAAACTGTATGTCACTTATTTATGAATGAATATTGATCAAACTTGGTATGTGGCTTCACTTAGTTGAATTATATTTATATTTGCATAAACACCAATTGTGTTCCTTGTTGCAGCAAACCTGCTTATTCAGCCCCCATGTTATTCTTATAGAGAATAAGACAATTTTTATATCTCGCATATTTATGGACGTATACTAAAGAAACTTGGTTCCTTCTGGTTGTGGTCTATAGTTATTTCCACAAAAACATTTACCAAGTATTACCGAAGCAGCAAACCTGCGTACTTAGCCCCTACGTTATTCTTATGGATAAAAAGTAAAATGTAATCTCTTCCTTGATAATGCACATAAATTAATAAAATTTTGTATGTGACTTTACCTAGTGAGTTATATTGATATTTGCATGGAAACCCATATTTTGTGTTCCTTGTTTCAGCAAACCTGCTTACTCAGCCCCCATGTTATTCTGATGGAGATTATTTAAAATATTATATATCGCTTATTTATTAATGAATATTGATGAAACTTGGTATGTGACTTCACTTAGTTGAATTATATTTATATTTGCATAAACACCAATTGGTTGCATTCCTTGTTTCAGCAATCCTACGTACTCATCCCCAATTTAATTCTAATGGAGAATAATTAAAATTGTATATATCGCTTATTTGTGAATATATTTTTATGAAACTTGGTAGGTGGCTTTATGTAGTATTAAAACATTTACATCTCCATTGGAAATTCGCTGAGTATGCAGGTTTGCTGCGGGGGGGGGGGGTTATGTTTTTGCAGCAGTCTCTGCCTTTGTTACTCACAAATAGTTTACATATTATGGAAACAATATTTGAGATAAGTATAGTACACAGCATACACATATGTTATTTTGAGGATTTTATAAAGCTTCTTAAACCTCGAAATTTGTGGTGGGAAATGAGTGGGGAAGCTCAAAAAACCTTCAGGTGTCGTTTTAATAATAGTTCTTATTTATAAAACACTATTACATAATCTGTTCGACTAATTGTTCTAAGATAAGCGGAATGAATTATGAAAATCGCCAAGTTGAATATTCCATGACATTAAATTACGTATGATCCAGTTGTAAATCTGGCACAACTGTGCTATAATAAAAATTAACACGAAAAAACAACAATACAAAATATAAGTTGGATGGGTGTAAAGTTATTTAAATCCAAAGCAAAATAACACAAACCAGAACAGACGGTCTGAAACAATTTAATTTTATAGCTAGTACCCGTGGCTTAGTTCGCAACCAAACCATGAAACCACGGTTTTTTGATGGGAAATAAAATCACTACGCCATAAGGTATATACTGATAATGTCAAGCAAAATCGTCGAAAAGAAATCGTTGACTCATTGAATGCCAATAGGGCACAGCCCCAAAGAATTTTCAGTTTGAGAGTAGGTCAGTGTCTGATCCTCATGGTTTTCCTACATGCACTTCCTACCGAATTTGAGAACCAACAGTTCATTAGAAGTTTGAGTTGTTTCACATACTCTTTGAAATACAGAGGGGTGGAGTCCCTTGGGATTCCTTAAACGGGGTAACACCATGTTTAATTCTGGTGTACTATCTTCCTACCCAAGTTCAGTTCAACTGGTTCAGTATTTGGTGTGTGGTGGTTAACATGGGAATATTAAATATCAGCGGGTTAGACGCCTAAAGAATATTTTGATTATAAGCAAGCCTATACCTGCTTTAAATGTATTAGCCGAACTTCAGCTCCATTAGTTAAGTAGTAGGTGCGAAATTATTAACATAAGTACTTTGAAGGTCGGAGTGTGGAATCCGAAAGTATTTTCGGAACGTAATTATGTTTATGTTTTACTCTGGTATATGAGCTATGATCCTGCCAGATTCCATCTACGAGTGGAAAGGTCTACAAAATACTAATGTCCACAAGATTTCCACCAGAGGCCAGGAACAATACGAATTTGTTTAACCCAGCCTTATTGCCCATGAACAACATAATACCAACAGCCATGAAAAATTTCAGCTGCGTAGGCAATACCGATTTTGAGAAACAGAGATCTGACTCACAGTCAGTCAGTGAGAGAGTGCCATTTGGGCAACATAGATACCCAATTTCATCCAATGAATATAACAGTTGTGAGTACCGAATTTGTTGTCTAACCTTTTAAACAATTTCAGATCATAAACATGTATTTAGGTCACCATGAGGTGACCTAAAATATACCTAAGTATGAAATTTAAAAACTGAAGACCGATGGGGCGGAGACCTGAGGGGATTATGTAAACCCGTTTCTTAGCGAGCACCTAGGGACAAACGGGAACGTACGTGCCAAAGTGTCAACTCTGTAGGCTTTATTAGCTACGGGGTTTTTGTGATCGAGTCAATAAGAGGTATTTGGGGTTTACGGTGTGTCAATCTAACTATGACACAATGAGACCTAATAAGCGACATTATTATTTACAGAAAACTTTTACTGGAGGACTTTACCTACTTTTCAGTGACCATTAAAAATATAAGGATTTGTTTTTCCTCAAATTTGACGAGCACCTTACTCGTCCTGTGTTTTATCAATAGAGCACAACATTTGTAACCTTATTTATTCTTATGTTCTTTATAAAACGTACGTGTTTAAAGAAAACACGCCCCCTGCCTGAAAAATACATGTACTGCTTATGTTTCAGCACAATTTTGTAATTCAAATGCAGTCAAAAGTCAAACTACATTACTCAGGGAAAGAATGTATATTTATATAACATTATTCATTAAAATATTGATAAATTAATACTTTACATAAATATATATTTTTATAATATTGTTCGACTTTATATAACATTATTCATTAAAATATTGATAAATTAAGACTTTACATAAATATATATTTTTATAATATTGTTCGACTTTTGATTAAATTTGAATTACACAATGGTACTTATACATAGGTAGAACACGGTATTTTCTAAGCTTCTGAATGCCGTTAGACAAGCAATTTCAAGGATAAGTGATTTTTAAAATGCTCTGCCCTATTGAAAAGTAAAAGAAAAAACAAGGATGTTCCATAAATAAGATACTTTAAAGTTGGCCACCACATTGAAAAACGGCGGCCGTTGGTGAAGTCCCTATTTGAAGTTTCCTGTAAATCTGGTCGTTTCAGAGATACCAGTGGTAACACAGTTAACATAGAAACCCCGTATACAGGGTGTTTCCGAATATCAAAATAACTTAAACAAATACGCGTACCAGGTTTTAAGGGGTTATCTCAAGTTACGGAAGCGTACAATCTGATATAGATGTATTGAAAACAAAAAAAAAACACATGGACGGTAAACGCAGTGAGAGAGGTCCTATGTTTAAATTAAATACATATATGTATATATGTATATATAATTTGTACTTCAGGAACAAGTTGCCAAAGTTTCCATAGAGAGTTGGAAACACTCTGTATATATGGATAACACATCATTACGAGATTAGTAAATATAAAATATGTGCTATCCAAAAAGGCAAACCGCTAGATTGCTAGGCTCTATTGATTGCAATAATATTTAAGAGAAATGTTTGAGACAACAATATGATATATTTAGCAGTGTCGTCAGGATCGATAGTGAAAACAAAAGGGTTTTGAACCATTTGTGTGATTCACTGAGTGGTCTTTTCATTCTATTGAAATATAATACTTGATCCATCTTTTGTGTTTTAAATTAATTTCTTTTCATCCGCAGAATCTTGATCTTAAACTAAATTGGCTAAAACATATAACCATCCGCTTCAATATGTTTTGATTTTGAAACATAAATCTACATTTGGTTTTATATTTTTTATAAATGATTACTTTGGAAATATTACTTTAATTTTAGAAAACAAAAATATACTGGACATTTTTGTTCACTAAAACTTGTATAAATGAATGTTTAAAACATTGTATTTTAAATTGGGTCCTAATGTAGGTGTAATGTGAGGGTGATGGTCTTTAATTTCTGGGTTTGATCGCCGACCCTTTTACAAAAGGCTTGAAGCTATGCAACAATGTTGTCTCAAAGTTTCGTAGGATCTTTATATATACGTTCAGCCTTTGGGTGTACATATTTAAAAAATAAAAATAGTATAGCTATCATCTTAATTTACTGTATTAATAGTGATAGTTATAATATAAGAGTAAAAAGTAACATTAAGATGAATAATTTGTATATTCAATAGTTTAAGTAAGATTGAAATATTTTCTCATTACGCTTATCAATAGGACGAGTTTTTTAACAAATATTTGTTTAAACGTAAGATCTGAAATTCTGCAGTGAAATATTGCCAGTCTTATCTCTTACAAAAATAAAATTGAAAACATATCCTTTTAATTAGTGTTGGATTTACTTTCCAACGTTCCTGTTGAAATCCAGTATTAATTTTATAGTGACGATCCAGCCACTAAGAAATTGAAACAAACTCTGAATCCTTTAAGGCAAAACAGAAGCTTTCAGAACGTTTACTTGGCTTATTCTATCGTAATTTCAGCGTGATAATCTGTTTCTGAATATATAAACACAGGATGTATTTGTCAATGATCATACCAATACAGCTGAAATATTTATACGTACGCGTCAATGTAATACAATACTTTCGCAAGAGTATCACTTGAGAAAGGACACCACAAATTTGTCGTTGAAATATCTATAAGGGCAAAGATCAGAAAGGAAAACTCAATATCTCAGTATAACCAAACCCGTTGATCCGACATCTGGGCTCTGTGTTTGTTGATGCGAGAAAATATTCTTCCGCTGAAGCCGATACAATACAAAGGTTTATATGCCTATTCACAGTTGCCAATATTTACATTTGCTCTTTATTCATTATATCTGATACATACAACTTTCTATCGTTATTTTGAGCGATGATGTGAACATACTTATAAAAGGAAGGTCGTATAAAAACTGAAAACAATCTTCTTTAAAGATTCAATTCTAATTTCACACATTATTTGGTAAATAATGGAAAAACTACCCTAATTTTATCTTCTATTGATAAAATTTAGGAATTACTGTTCTCAGTCGGAGAATTAAGTATGGTTAACTAAATAGTGAAAAAATATCAGAGGAAAGGATAACAAAGGATGAAAAAACATGTTTTTGATACATATAAATATGACGTAAATATTTCTTTATCTCGCTGGCGGTAATCTTTCAAACTGCTGAGTTTTCTGAAAGTCTTTTAAATCAGTTACACGTTTCATTTATACATATACCACCCAAAACCGCTTTTGCACTGCTACTAAAATAAATTTGAAACATTTATTGTCAGAAATTTAAATAATAACAAAATAATAATAATTTCTTTAGAATCATGATACGTGTTCTTAGAACTAGATAGGATAATTATACATTGTTGTGTTGTGAGACGAAGTTTATTTATCCTGTTTAAATAAAATACCCCCGTCACAGCAAACCTGCATACTCAGCGAATTTCCAATGGAGATATAAATGTCTTAATACTACATAAAGACACTTACCAAGTTTCATAAAAATATATTCAAAAATAAGCGATATATACAATTTTAATTATTCTCCATAAGAATAACATTGGGGCTGAGTACGCAGGTTTGCTGTAACAAGGAACACAAAAAATTGGTTTTTATGCTAATATAAATATAACTCAACTAGGTGAAGTCGTATACCAGTTTTTATTAATTTATGGTCATAATTAAGGGAGACAGAGCATTTAATTATTATCCATAAGAATAACATGGGGCCTGAGTACGCAGGTTTGCTGCTACGGGAGAGTTATGCAAAAACAATATTTGGAGCAAATATCAATAGACCTCAATGAGATGAAGCTGTATACCAAGTTTCGTCAGTATACGTTCATAAATAAGCGAACTAAAAAAATTTTCTTTTCCTCCATAAGAATAACATTAGACAAGGTACTGTGTTTAGCACTTTCAATATCTCGGTAACCAATAGACGTAGAGGAATGATCGAAATACCAAATTGTGTGTTTTTTAAGCTGAATCGAATGGTAAAACCAAAATTTGACTTTTTCAAAAATTATGTGTAAAAAATCCAAAAAACCCATTTTTGGGGTACAAAACCCCCCCAAAATACCCCTTAGGATAAGTCGATCTGTCTGGTTTTCGAACTTAAAGTCATAAATGCTGCTTTACATGTTTATACCAAATTTCGTCAAAATCGGATAATTTTTACGAGAGTTATCGTGCTCACGGACATATATATATACAGTATCGAACGAATGGTGTTTTTGGAGTCTGGGGACCTCAAAACAAAAAGTTATCATGGTCCCGGGCCTAGGTCTTACCATGCCGACTACGGTAATAGCTTCTTCCCTATAGGGGAAATTCGCTAAAATACAATGAATAACGACTTTGGCCGAATCATGGGTGTTAATTTGTAAATATCAATTCAATGTTTTATGTTAGGGAACGTGGAAATAAGTTTTAAATTTTTAGTTAAAGGTCCTTGTTTTATATTTTAATTATTTTTAGAAAAGGATTCTGGTCAGGGAGGCTTCATAGATAAGATATCTTAGACACCAACGCAAATAAAACAAGCTGGTATCGTTTTTCATATTCCATAGGCTTGGTAGTTTTTATTAGTTGGTACTGTTAACTAAGAGTTTCCGACGAAACTCTAGGGTGGCTCTAGGGTGGGTGGGGTCGATATAAGTTTGAGTATTAAAGGTGTGCTATTAAGAAACGTGAATTTGTTGGTGTGAATTTGAGCACGTTCTGCGCAGCCACCACGTGACGTCACGGTGTTTATTTGATCAGCTGGTTTACAGTGACAGCTGAAGTTACTCTACTTTAGGGTAGACGTTCTGATCCCGTCTTGAGTTTTTGGATAGGCTATGGCCGCTAGTGCTGAAGTTTCCCATTGGTTGCAAACTAGTTCCTAAAAAGCGCACCACCAAAGTATTCTGACTACCCCATGACCCCCACTCCTTAACATAGGATAGTCAGAACACCTTGGTGTCGCGCTTCCGCCAACATATGACGTCACGCTCAGATGCGCAATAGCACACCTAACTTAAATGCACCCAGGTGTGACTAAAGGCTAATTAAATAAAAACGAACTAATACACAAACTTAAAACTATGTACAAACAAACTTACGGTAAAACGAAAATTATTCCGCTAATCCTAGAAATGAATGGTTCCATTTTAAACTGTAACTGAGAAAGACAGCAATGATATGCGGATTGCAGTGAATATGGATGATAATGGATAATAAATACCCCCTCAGAAACTAATGTTATCATTACATTAATCCCATAAATCCGTCCGCCTATGTCATATGCGACTAGTTTGGTTGTTGCAATTAGGTTGTTTAGCCTAAGTGTATTAAGGTCTATGACTTTGATAAAACATATAAATATTGCAACTTCGCAAACCCTCAAAACTTCCGAAACAGATAACCTTGAGACAAATGTGAATAAAAGCATCATAAAGCTGCCTCCAGGAAATTTTCAGAGCAATCGTCAAAATATATGTCTCAGATACGGTCTTCAGTCAGCTGGAAACGGTTTACTGCCACACATAAACAGAGCATTTCAATCTGGAATGGCCTTCTTCAGTAGGTCCTATAGCAATTCTGGTGAAAATGTGGAAACTGTGGACTCTTAACCATACTGAGGTAGATTTCATGAACACCGATCAGATCAATCAAAAACTGTAAAAATAAACATAATTTAGTAGGCAACAATTAAGCTACGTACAATATTAAACGTAACGAAAGCTCCTATTAACTTTGTTGGGACTATTATACTGACCCAAAAATAAATTGACAAGAAAACAAAATTTAGGGATCGTAATTAAAGAGAACCGGAAAATTCGTGCCAGTAAGGGGATTTTAAAATAATGTCTACTTTATTAAGCTACATCTGTTTAAAACAGTTTGTTCTGTACATGCTATAATCAATATCAATCAATATTTTAGAATTAACGCATCTGGCAGTTAATGATTATTTACTTTATTCACGCATACATTCAAGTTTTAGTAATATTTACTACTTATTCCCAACTAAATTATCTCTTGTTTGAGCAAGGCGCACAAACTAAGGACATGAAGTAAATTTGCACAAAATAGAACCGGACAATCTTGAAAGATTACTGATAGTTCATATTGGCTTTCAAAAATGTTGTATTTTCAAAATAAATAGATTGCATTTTAAATATATTGATAACGTTTTTAATAATGTACCAAAATAATAAACAAATACAATCCATAATAATTCACTAAACGTATTGAGTGGCCTTTTTAAATTTAGTTATGTGCTATAATTATTGGATGTTTACTTCAAGGTATGTATTAAATGAAAGGTTGATATATTGTAATATTATGTATACTTGCGTACATAATTTTAAACTCATATATTTGCCTGATAAAGTGTGACTAACATTTTATCTTTTCTTAATCGAAATTACAAAGGCATTCATTACGAAACCTAATAACATACTTTCCTCAGATTTTATAAATCATTATGAAACAGCATTTATTTTGAAGTTTTTGGTTTACTTTTTAATGCAGGGTTATCAAATTAGTGAAAACAACACTTTTATTCATCACTATAATGCGAAGCTGTTGGATTCATTCGTTTTATCTCTTTACCTCTTAGAAAATTACTAATACTTGTAAAACTGCGTTTTTTAGAGGTGTTTAGTTGGTGTGAAGCTCTTTTAAAAGTAGGTTACACTTACATTAAAAAACGCAGGTGGTAAAAAACTATATAACAGACCTGTGTAAACGAAAATGAATTTTGAATTTAAATTAATCAAGCGTAACTGCATATATATATATATATATATATATATATATATATATATAATATATAATGCGTAATATTATTATGCATATTGTATAATGCATTATGTATATTATAATGCATTATAATATATAACCCTCTCAGAGCGTATATATATATACACGACAAGAATTACAAGTGACTACAGGTGTTATCAATTTGTTACAAATGTTAACTGGCATCACAAATTATAACTAGATGATGCAATGTTGTATGCGCTTTACTAACTCGCCTGATTCCCTCTAATTTGAGTTAGGTTTGCCTGCTTGAAACTCTGACCTCAAAAACGGCTCAAACGATGCCCTTCAAAAGAAGAAATTAACAAATATCTGGGAAATAAGTTCTAGATAGGTCTCATCCCTGGACAATAAACAAATCATGCTTTACTATCCATTATCATGATATGACCTAAGTTACTCCTTAACATCTCATTAACAGGAACATAACTTTTAATAAATTGAATTTTATAAATTGTTTAGCCTCGATTAAGGGGTCGCTTTGAAAAAAAAATATATATACTTATGTTAGTCATATGAATAACTACGTGGTGTCCCTTTATTTTCACGGTATCTCACAAACATGAATCTAGGTGTTTTGGTATTTGATTATTTTAGTGCCACCTAGGTAATTATCAATGTAAATCATCAACAAGTTATTAGAACTTCGTTGGATAAAGGACAGACCTCTAAAAACAGCTGTAATGACCTCCTTACAGATCTATATACCAAACCGAACAAACATTTATAAAACTTAATACAGTAATTTGGAGGCCAACCAAACGAGCGAAATACACATGAAAAAAGGATAAAAATAATGAAAAAGCAGTTTTGAGACCCCCAGATAAAGATACTTAACGTAAATATATTTTAATGTTCCAGAGAATTGTTATAAATCAAATTGAATGGGAAAGAAAAGGAAATCCCGTTAGATAAAACCTTTCAGTAATCATATATTTTTACGAGCTATTTTGTTATTATGGCAGGTGAAAACCTTGGGGGAGAACGGAAAACAGTATGTGATATATGTTTCCAACAAAATACATGGTTGTGTGGGGACAATAAACTTACTAGGAAGTACATTCAGCCCCCCACAGTCAATTCCATGTGTCATTCTCAAAGCATACCTCTAAAGCAATAAAATTTGCAAATGTTTACATATTTTTGACACATAAAATTATAAAGAATACATGTAACAGTGGCGATCTCAACTATGCATTATTATTATTATCATATAACGTATTTAAGTTTTTAACTCAGTCAGTATAGTAAAGAAATGGGTAAGCATAATATCTTAGAAATAAAATGTTTTAGGCCTGAAAAATGTCAATCCATTGAAGAAATACCGAGGTTAATTAATTGTACAAAGTCTCATACAAATAACTACGGTTTTCTTCGAACAATTTTCCTTAGCTCTACATGAGGAGCCATAGTATTCTAAAGCCAATTTAATCGGTGTGTAAATTATTATCCCAAGTAGCAATAAAAAATGTATGTATTATTATCATTAACATATCATCGTGTCAGATACCAAAGGGAGAGGCCGGGGGTATCCCGCCGCGCGCCGTCTATGGATGTTTGTCAAGCAGAACCAATATAGGTCGAGTTGGGAGCCTAGTAAATATTATCCGTGTTACCAGAGAGTTTGAAGTGTACCCAAAAGCTTAACTCCATCTATAAGGGAATACTGTAACTAGCGAACCTAAACTCATTAGGTGAAATGCTGTCAAGAAGAATGTAAATAAAATAAAAAATCATACTTACTTATATAAAACCCAATGTGTTATTGTCTTTAGTCAAGCGAGACTCAGTATTGTCAGATACATTTACATGCAGGTAATTAAAAAGATTAATTGTTACGCTTAGCTAATTGAGTGCAAGCTTTACGCGTTTAATCGATGTCCTTGTTTAGATGCCAACAAAAATTATTTCAATCTCCACGTAAAAGAGTGCGTAATGTTTAACATGTAAAGTTTACCTTTTTAGAACCTAATTATACGCTCATGCAAGAACTTTATATCTTCAAAGTTTATACAAAGTTTATAAACCATCTGAGCCGTTAGTGATTACTATTTATTCTTTTAAAGTTGAACAACTATGAAATTTTAATTCATAATTTTTTAACTTTTGATGGAACGAAGGGAAAATCCATCAAGCCAATATTTACCTTTAGCAAGGGTTATGTATTTTGAATCCCACTAGTCTTAGCGTACTCTGTAATATTTTATAAACTCCTTAAGATTGTAATGTTGGACCGTTTATAACATTTAATCATGTAGGCCTACAATTTGATTACACCAACAGGGCTCGTGCTGATCTAAATCTGCAAAACAATATAAAGCTTAGGCTCCATTTCAGGTTCGGTCATTACGTTTTTTGCGGTGGATACCCTGGATGAAACAAGGCACACATTTAAAATTGTCCTTAGCCTCCATCACCGTCTAGAAGACCATGTTTACCGACAGCACACCAAGTTTTTTAAAGGTGCAACCAGGCTGGGAAACTTCGCCATAGAGATTGGTCATGCAACTTGTATTGATCAAAAATAAGTCGTCAATACACAAGGTGACTTCGATTGCATATTTCGCCTCTGAGTTGCTCTAGACCTTTTCAATACTTTTAAATATTTTGAACACATTAAGCACTGTAAAGTACTCATTAAGGTTTTGTCCTTTAAACTCAGCAGGTTTATTTTAAGGTGAAACATTTATTTTAAATATTTTTCGATTACATTCACCTTTCATGTTTTGTTAAACTTATACGTACTTTATAAATCAATACTTAACGTCTCACGCATGTAGAATTGATTGTATAATTAGTAGGAAGTTGTATAATGCATGCGTTGTTTGTATAATATCACAGCAGTACTGTTAGAAGTGTAAGCAGTGGGAAGTTGTGTTACTCTTGTAGCGTTGGTTATATAAATATAAGGACTTTGTATCACGTTTATACCGTTGGTTTTTTAAGTAGTTGCAAGTTCTGCCACACATGTAGCGCTGTTTGTGTTAGTAGTAGGAAGTTGCGTTACGCATGTTGCTTTGCTTGTGCTTAAGTAGAAGAAGGTTGTATCGTGCATGTTGCGTTGGTTTAGGTAGTAGTAGGAGGATGTGTCACGCAAGCAGCGTTGGTTGGTTTAAAGTAGGAGGTTGTATCATGCATGTATAATTTGAAATTTTGATTATTGTCTTACTATTCTTTGAAACCTACAAACATATATGTAAAAAAATATATATGTTGACGACTGTTAAAAAGAGCCATTAAAATAGTTATAGCATTCGGTTTTAAATATAACTGTTATCAGTAAATTAAAATACTTGATGGCAGTTAAAGGTTCATATGAAACAACTATAGTGAGGGAAATAGCAATCATACTTATTTTTAGTTTTTCATCTCCTAAATAAGTAAAACGAGTTGTTTTAACGTAGTTCACGGTTAATACTTAGTAATAAATGTTCATAAGAATCTTAAAGAGGGAAGTAGAAACTTAAAATCTAATAAAACTAATTCACCTTCCTAATGCAATCCACTATATATGCTATATAGTAACAGTCAATATAATTGTTATTTTGAAACAAATTCGAAAAGATTTTCCGTTTTAGTTAAATTTTTCTAAAAATTTAAAATCTATACTGTATTTTTACTAATTTATTTTTATTTTTGGTATTTTAAAAAGGAATAAATTTCTACGGTTGGATGTTACTCTGCTCAGTGACAGCGTAGCAGGTTACAAGTCCCTAGAGGGAGTGTTTTGTTGGCCTCAGTTAGGCAACTCGCACAATCAGTGATCTACTCTGACTTTCATTGGTTTTAAAATATAATCAAAGAATATTTTTACTTTTTCGTTCAATGCGTTTTTGGCTCGACTGTAGATTAGTTTTAAGATGTTATGTCTTCAAATATTGTATTTTAAACGTTGCTTCTTCACAAACAATTTAAAAATTGTTGGTTAATTTTCGAAATCGTTGTTTCATTTGGAGTAGTAGACCACCATACAAACACATCTTAACTCGGAGATACGGTTTATGGCTCTATAAACAAGACAGAACTGTCGGGTAGAAGTATCAGAGCCATATCTTACGATAATATCACCTAAACTGTCTTTGGATCCAGGTTTATGGGGCATATGCATTCACAGTCAATCTAGTATGTAAAGTTTAGAGAACGATTGTTTTCCAACGTATTTGACAATACACTTTCTGAATATTACTAAGCGTAAATTTAAGTGAAATACTATTCCACGAGTCGGAAAGAGTGTCATTTAAAGATTGAATTAAATAACTGATTCAATTTATTGAATTATTATTATTATCGATTTAATTGAATGATTCATTGGCTACTTAGATTAGTTCATACTAATTGGATAGCTAGGGTACTAAATATCCCCTGGGATTGTGTAGATCTCAATATAGCTTTAAAATAACAGCTTTAAGTTTCATAGCAATTAAAGTATTATTTCTTCGGTTGATGAAGAACTGATAAAAACGAAAAGTTCAAGTTATTTTTGGCGGTTATGCTACTGCAGTAGTTTCGGTGGTTACATCATTACTGATAGGCTTTGTTTGTAGGGTAATGTAATGTTGTATTACATCAAAACGCAATTACCGGAAGCCGATTATAGCACCTGCGGCGTGATATCCGCTTCCGGAGTTGATAATGATGTGGGGGTCGGTGTTTGTACAAAGTAATAACATAACTATTTCCAGCATGCCAACTAATGAAAACAAGTTATCTAACGCCACAAACGCCGGCATAGAAATGTTGCCCTGTTTCATATAAGGCACAAGTTTCATTTTAACGAATAAGCCTACAGTTTAAATGTAGCCGTGAAGGATATCTTAAAATTTGCATATTTCTTACCATTGCATTCAATGGTTTTAGTAAATTATAAGGAATGGTGTAAGATTACAGTAAAGAGTTTGTTTGCTTGTTTAAAAAATATAATTTAATAGACAAGAGTTATTATACTCTATTTAAAAGGAATTGTAAGATAGTCGGATTCAAAACAATACAAATGTAATTATATGATGCGATGGTTATAAATGTTTGATTATTAACTTTTTATTTCAAACTCCATTAAGTATTAAACTCAATCATTCCCAAATAATATATTTGTAATCCAAAATTAGTATAGAACTTATGTAAGTAAGGAAAGACAAGCAACATATTACCGGAGTAAAGAATTATGTTAAAGAGAGCCAGCAGAAACCCAGCATTATGTTACGATCAGTTCACTGTGGAAAGTGAGCTAGATTTTTATCTTTCAACATCAATTTTAGTTAAGCTGTGCGGCTCTCGGCGGCCTGTCGTTTATTATAGCTCGGGTTTTCATATAAAGACGGGATGAATTGAGTATCAGAGCAATGTGTGACGTTAGGGGACTTCTGAAATACACATACGATTTTATTGACATAAACATGAAGACAAGCTTCGAATATGATATATATGAAAATTCATGATTAAGAATTCATGTAAGTAGCTAAGTATAGCTACTATTTACAAACTTACATTTGTAAATTAACAGTACTAGTAGATAATGTTTTACAATTTTAAAAGAATTATGCATGATTTAAAATATTCAAAACAAGGGTTTTAAGGGTTTTAAGGAGGATTTACACCTTTGTTATCATATATTTAACTTTAAATTTTGATAGGTAGCATTTTAAACGATTATTATCATAAAACCTTTATAAATAAATTTAATTTGCATGTTTTTAAAACCTATTAATCTGGATAAAACGTGTCAGTAGCCCTTGAGAGCAAGGGAAACTGACAGGATCTGAGAACGTATTCTTAATGCAACTCGCCAAAGGAAGAACTGTTAAAAAATTATGAAATGTCATAGTTTTTCAGTAAACCGTTTTGTGTTGACTCGTAATACAGTACACTTTGTATTAAAACATGCATTAATTTTACAAGCATTAAAAATATTTGTACTTTTAGTTTAATGTTGATCTATTTTAGTTCATAATTATTCGTAAGACTAGATTACTTACGTATACCGTCAAACAGTTAAAAATGTCTTAATCCTGTTCAGGACATGTTTCGGCGTTAATACGCCATATTCAGCTGCTCTTTTATAATGAAGTTGTCGACCACATGGCTTTGTCAGGAACATTACAAAAACATAAAACACATTCACAAGTATCGAAACAAACATTTAACAAACGAGAAAACATTTAAACAATTTTGACAGCCTGTCCCAACAAAACGTCACGATCACGTTACGATGGACTTCCTTATCCAGGCGTACCGTGGTTAATGTTCCTGACGAAGCTAAGTGGTCAACAACTTCATTATAAATGAGTAACTGAAGATGGCGTATTAACGCCGAAACATGTCCTGAACAGGATTAACACATTTTGAGCTGTTTGACGGTATACGTAAGTAATCTACATAAGTAAGTAATATACGTAAGTAACAATACCGTTTACTTCTACTTCTACCGTCTACTTCTACTTCTACTTCACTTCCGTCATTGCCTATTGTCTTTGTATTATATCAAATGTCATTTTTATTTTTACTTATCAGTGTTTGATATTTAAATGCAAAACGAATCTTAATTTTGTTCATGATTAATATACATAGAACTGCCGATATTGTTTGATTTTTATTTTTTATTTGTGTTTGTAGCCTATTTAATCATCAAAATGTAAATGCAATTGTTTTAGCAATAATACGATGTTTTTGATATTTTTTAAGTGCACTTAATTTGAGGCAGAACTCGTTCTCACGCACAGGCCGATGGGCCTATGTGAGAATTTTCTTTCCGCAATATTGTTTGTGTACATGATGTTGTATTTGTTTTTATTTGGAAATAAATTTGATTTGATTTGATTTGATCTAGTCTTACAATTATTCGCACAGCTCAGAGGCTAAAACCATGGATACAAATCATAATTATTCGTTTTTAATATTCCTGATATTGTTTTAATTGGAGTTTTGCATGTTGAATTGTTTTCAAATTATGTAGAATTTGTTGATTACTCTTTCAATAATCATGATAAGGTATGATTTGTGATAATTTTAAATACTCTGTCAAAATGAAGAATACAATGATTTATTAAGCTCGCTTAAAATAATTTTATGGATCAATAAATAAAATACCTATGACCACTCACAAATTCAGTTAACGCAGGGGGGAATACTTACTCTAACTATTCTTTTATTGAGACAAACGAATATTTAAAATCGTTCTGTAATATTTAATTTAAATAGTTATACAAAATTTAGTTTTAGTGACAGTAACCACTTTTGAGTTTAACCTAATGCAGTAGCGCGGTAATTGACTCTTGGGAAATCAAACTTGTATGAGTTTATTGAATTCAAATCCCGGAACACCACCGCGTTGGTGAATTAAATGTATTTGAGTGAATCGCATAACACCGTATTTCAATGCTTTGATCTATTAAAAGGAACGTTGTTAATTTTTATCTGCTTCTGAACACGTTTTACAAGCTCTTTACAAGCATTATTGTGTGTTTTTAGAGTACACAACCAAATGCTTACATATATAATACTATATAATAAATATATATTACATTTATAATAATTATTATAATATAAACCAAACTTTGCAAGATTAATGAGGAAATTCACATTTGAATAAATATAATACAAGTGCTATCAAAATGAATAGTAATACAATATAAGCTAATTAGTTTATTTGATAATAAATTTTTACTGAGAGCTTATCTTGTTCACCTGATTTAAGTTATATCTAGGAGTATTTAAGTAAGGTGTGATATACAGTAGTACGAATTTGAGCACGTTCTGCGCAGCCTCCAGGTGACGTCACCGTGTTTATTTGATCAGCTGGTTTACAGTGGCAGCTGAAGTTACTTTCGGCTAAAAACCCAGGTCGGGATCAAAATGTCTACCCTCCCTCCACCACCTCGGCCGTGACTAAAATTGAGTTTCGCTAACAATATATACAAAAATACAATATATATATATAAAAAATATATGAAGTAACTCAACGTTAACGTTGAGGTAAATATAGAGGAAGGGTTCCTAACCCCTACCTGAGTTTTTGGACAGGCTATAGCCGCCAGTGCTGAAGTTTTCTATTGGTTGCAAACTAGTTCCAAAAAAGCGCGTCACCGAAGTATTCTGACTAACCCATGTTCCCTTATTAGTTCACATAGAATACCTTGGTGACCTTGGTAATTAGGTCAGAATACCTTGGTGGCGCTTCCGCCACCAGATGACGTCACACTACGACGTGCAATAACACACCTAAATTAAATGCACCTAGAGTTGTATGGTCAAACAAAGTAACACAACTGATCAAATAAAATATTAAAAAATGTGTTTTATTTTATAATTTTATGTTGTATTAAAAATACTAATAGTTTCCGTCCAACTCTCTCGCCAAGACTTTCCATTGAAGTATACGGTTCAAGGGTGTCAGACGTGGGTTTCTCATGAGTTCCTTGGACAGTTTGGCTTTATGTAAGATGTTGGTGACTTAACAAGTAAAAATGCTAAGTGATTATTTCTTTCGATTTCGATTCTTTCGATTCGGATATCCTTAAAAATTTTAAACACATATTAAATACATAGCGGTTTTTTATGGTGAATCATAAACAGAAATTATATCGGTCGGCTCTGCAAAAATAAGTTCAAGCACTTAGGTTAAAATATGTTTTCTTAAAAAGAGTTTGATATTAATCTAACTTGGAAAAGCAAGTATTTAAAGTTAATACCACTAGCAATATGATAAAGATGACATTGTACAACCAAACACAGCCTTGTGACTCCTTGTCATACTGAAGAAGTAAAGTTATTTAAACAGTTAGATACAATGTGGTCTGTGTAAAATAACCAGTTTAAGTATTTTTAAGTTTGTTTTTTATTAATAGCATATCGGTTTGTTTCTCATCAAAAAATGAACAACGACTATTAATTTGCTTACCCAATATATTAATAACGACGTGACAAGGATCACACTCAAACACAGTTTCAAGTCGGTCACTCACTTTTATCGTACATGCATCACTTCGTCTTTTTACAGTACCATTATTAACAACATTAAAGTTTACTCACGTTCTATATTTCACAGAAATGTTCTTACGTAGAAGAGAATACGCAAATACCTCACATAGATCCTCATTTTACGTATTACATCCCATGATAAACTATCGATAATGCATCAGCGTAGGTGACTCAAATAGAACATTATTGAGGTTTTCTTTTGAACATGGTTTAGCATGGAATACCTTATAGGTACTGTAAAACACGCATACACACACAGACTGCCTTATTAAAAATGATACAAATAATTACAGCCCATTGAAATGTTTACATTTAACAAAATATGTCTAAAGGATAATGTCCGAAGTTCAAATACATATTGGAAGCCCTATAAGATGTTTACGAACAGCGAATCGCTTTAGGAGCTCTTGCTTGCTTTTGGAACAGACTGACTTCAATATTATTTTTAAAGGTATATCAACTTTCTTTTGGTATTCTGCGAACTTTCATATATTACAATTTTCTTAGTATTTTAAAGTAGACAACTTAAAAAAGATAAACGTTTTATTGGTAAAAACAGTTTTCAAATAAATAAACAAATATTATAATTAAAGACTGTTGCAATACTGATAACTTTATTATACAATTCAGTTAACGGAATATGACAATTTTAAGTTTTTGAAGGTTGTTGAAGGTCTTTGAATTTATAAAGTACACATTATAAGCGGGCACTTGACAAGCAATTAACTGTAATTACTACTCGGAAAGGTGTATAAAGCTCTAAATTGTTCAATAATGTATCCTTTTTTAACTTTATCGCATACCTTCGGTGGATTACTTGCATTTTATAACTACCAGATCTATAGTTGTTGGGCTCCAATTGTTTATTATTATAATTATTTTACAACTTAAATAATCATGGTGCTTAGTGTACAGCATTTTAGCATTTAAAACTATACCAAAGTATCTCTTAGAATGCATCCAAACGCCAAACAGTCAAATATAAAGTTTGCATTCGAATTCATGGAATTCTATCTTTCTCAACACATATTATAGTAACAGAGGATTTTAAAAACTTACGGTTTACAATTATTATTTAAAATGGATAATTATAACAATTTGATAGTGAAGTGGAGTGATATTCAGTGGAGTGATATCGAACATTGAATATGTTCGATCAATAAAACTCTAGCTGAAAATTCATATTGATTATTGATTATTGATTCATATTGAAATATAATTTATTTCAAAAGGCTTGAGTTACAAAACCCAGTAAGCTGTTCCAGGTATCGAAAGTGTCATATCTCAGGCTAAATGTCCTCGGTGAATGGAGTTGCCAAGTATCGGAAACTCTCCGCATTTAGACCAAATCTATTTTCCATTCACAAATCTCCAAATATATTTTCAGGTCTTCCTTTGAATACATTCAAAAAATAAATTGTTCACATGTGCTAGTAATTAGTTTAACAGTTTATTAGCTTATACATATCAGTCGAAATAATACTGTATTCTGAGCTCGTAAAACCATTGATATTAATTTTCCAAAAACAAATAAAATTACAAAACTTTGGTAATAAACGATTTGTGTTCAATTCAATCATTATCTGTCTTTAAATATTGTTCTCTGATTTAAAGAACAATTCATTTATTCCCCAGAAAAATTATTTATCCAAGAAAAGACAATTTAGCCCTATTATGAAGTGGAGAACACCAACACTTTGTGGATTGTCTAAATGTGCCACTAATGACGGAGGGTAAGGAAATAAAAGTTGTTAACCGGTGTTTGAAGAAGTGAGGAAACAATTGAAAACCATACACTGGGAAATTTATGTGATATTATGTTATCAAAGCTCGCACCTCAAATGATCAAGAAAAGCGAAAAGAAAGACTAGATTCTATTGCCCCCCCTAAAATATAAAAACTTAACTTATGTGATAGCTTACTACACGGTTTAGGATTACATTTGAATGCGTTGCTTATTGATTTTTCAGAGGTTTTTGTTATTTAGTGATCATGACATTTTATTGTTAGAAATTATGAAATAGAATCCCATGGCATAATCGGCAGTAAATCTGTTTATATTATTTTATCTGACCTAACGAAGAACAATTTCAGAATACCTGGGTTCGGTGCTGGAATCTTCCATTAATCATATCATTTAACCACCTATATTAGTAATATTTGAAACATTTCCTGCTGATGACTTCATATTATTTAATTCAGATCAGACAATTAAAATCAACAAAATAAATTTTAGCAGTTTAAATGAACACAGACTACACTATTGTGTAGTCTAAATCTCCAAATGTTGAATGTTGTCAGTATATAATTTTCCCTGAAATTACTAGTCTAGTCAGTTATAGAGAAAATGTAAAAATTCTGAGGAATTATTTGTAGTTTATTTATTAAATAATTTGATCAATTATTTATCAAAGGATTATGCGATCAATGTATACATATTATTTATAGATAATTTATTTATGTATTATATCTTATAGTTATATAGATATATGTTGTATTTTAATGCAACTAACGACAGCGTAAATGCCATTTTATTAAGTTATGAGCATGATTTTAGTGTTTATTAATGATATAAGTTTGATATTAAATAACTAATATTTCTACGATTAGGTATCAAAGTAAGCTATATATTATATAGCCTTACAGTTTGAAACATAATAGTATTGCAAGATAACTTTAATTTACCACTATGATCAAAAATAAATAAACGGTATCACGAAACTGACTATACTTCCTCCCTTTTAGTCCAATAGTAATCAATAAATTACATTGTCTAAATATAATACTAAACAACGGCGACGGTAGCTTTGATATAAAATATTCTAAATAGGTTTTTTCAATAATATATACCCCGATCCCTTCGGAGACATCACAGAATCATTTGATTCACAGTTGTTTTAAGAGGGGAAATGTCCCCATCTTTCCCCCGACAGGGTTAGGTGGCAACACATTCCGAATATCCTCTATTGGTCAATGCTAACATGATTTTCATATACAATTTTAACGAAATTTTTCTCTAAATAAAAGAGAAATGGTAGTTTTTGTATTCCCCATAATAATAATACTGGACAACGTACTGCGTTTACCGCTAAATGAAAATTAAAAAGTTCTCCTCAAGCAATCGTCGCAGAACAATTATTCAAAATACTAAATTATCTAGCTTTTGAGCTTGTTTATTAGCGATAAGTAAATTTGATTCAAACTTAGTTTTTTTTGCATATTCCAGCATAAAATATGGTCCCTGTATTTCCATTATGGTAAATGATTATGACTAAAACAATAGTGTCTAAGTTAATAAATTATTGAAATAATGGTTATTTCTGTATCAGTTGGTATTATTCAGTAACAAGGCTACACAAGGCATCTCACCCATTCTACACTCATCATTCATGCATATTGGCCTTAAAATACGCGCAGGCTGCGTCAGCATCTTAAAGAGATGTTAAGAAGTTAAGATGAGATATTGAAAGTCGTAATAGGCAAATCAGCCTCCGATATTATAGTGGCAAATAAACAGAAGTAACAATATCTTCTGATATAAATAATACCCCCTTCGCAGCAAACCTGCGTACTCAGCGAATTTCCATTGCATATATATGGGTATCACTACTACCTAGAGCCACTTACCAAGTTTCATACAAATACATTAATTATTAAGTGATATATAGCATTTTATTTATTATTCATAAGAATAACATTATAATAGAGTTCGCAGGTTTGCTGCAACAAGGAGGATAAGAAATGTGTTTTCTTGCAATTATCAATATAACTCAACCAGGTGAAGCTACATACCAAGTTTTATTAATTTAGTTTCACAACTAAGGGAGATATAAAACTTTATTTATTCTCCATATGAATAACATGGGGGCTGAGTATGCAGGTTTGCTGCTACCAGGAAAAATAAAAAAAAAACTTTTTTTGTGCTAATATCAATATACCAGAACTAGATGAAGCCAGATACCAAGTTTCATCTATATACATACATAAATAATCTAAATATAACATTTTATTTATTCTCCATAAGCATAACATTGGACAACGTACTGTGTTAAGCACTTTGAATATCACTGCAACGGTTGGACGTAAAACAACAATTAAAACGCCAAAATGATTTTTTTGTAGAGCTAAACTGATTGGTAGAAAGAAATGTGGAGTTTTTAGCGAAATTATCTGAGGAAAATCTAAAAACCGTATTCCCATAAGATCAACATGGGAAATTTTATGGACACATTTTTTGACTTTTCTCCACAACCACTAAACCTAGCTTAATGACTCAAAATACTAAATTGTTTTTAAGCTCTATAAAATGGCTGTAACCAAAATTTAGTGTTTTTAAAATTTTAGGGTAAAAAGTTAAAAAAACAGATTTTTGGAAAATTTTAAACCCCCATAAAACCCCTTTTCCATAGACCGATTGATCTGGTTTTCGAACTTAAAGTCATAAATGTTACTCTCCACATTTGTGCCAAATTTCATCAAAATCGGGTGTTCCTTTCAAAAGTTACCGCGGTAACGGACACACACACACACACACACACACACACACACACACACACACACACATATATATATATACTAGGTGTACGCTCATTCTTCCCGTAAGAGGATGAACGAAGACTGAATTTTTAAAGATATGTAGGCAGGTACTGGATTGGTAACACTCTTCTGTTATCCGTTTTAACTCCACAACATCAAGAACAGATAATTAATAAACCAAACATTTTACTAATGGAATGGTAACACCATTCCCATATCCGTTTTAACTCCACAACGGCAAGAACAGATAATTTAGGACTAATGTAAATAAAAAATACTACTGACTACTGGAGTGGTAACACCCTTCTCATATCCGTTTTAACACGACAGTACCTGGGGGGCCCAGCTTTGCTCGGGGGGGGGGGGGGCAGTCAGTCAATTTAGATGTCTTGGAGTAATATTTCATCACTTTCCCCTGCTGATAATCAGATTTGTATAACTCATTTGCCTCTTTTCTAGATTTTTAAGGTCCTTCCAGTTGTTATTTATAGCTCAATGTCCCTTTCATTTATTTTACTACTCTATATATGTAGTCTTTACTCAAATCTTTTAATCTCTGTTCTCAGGAAACCACATGTTAATAATCATAAAAAACATGAGTATTACTTTGACAGTTGCCTGGTTGATTATGAACAGCTGATAAAATTCTTTTATGTTGATTTAAAACTCCATATATATATAAATTTTAACGAATATTGTTTTTGGCATATAGGGAAAATTCGCTAAAAGTAAGCTTGATTGATATATTCTTGACAAGGTATAACTGGTGTAAACTCATTTCGTATAATACAAAGATTTAAATGTAATCGTTTGCACAGAACATATTTTAAAAAGCATGGTTTTAATGTTATTTTACAGTTTTAAAGACATCGTTTTCCCTAACGAGACTCGCACACTAAAGCTCCTCACAACTCTTTGATCGCTCATGTGTTATCTTCTCGACTTTATTTTGTATCCACTCTTTTGATTATATTTCCTTTTAGCGAATTTCCCCTATAGGGAAGAAGCTATTACCGTAGGTCTCATGGTAAGACTTAAGCCCGAGACCATGATAACTTTTTGTTTTGAGGTCCCCAAATGCCAAAAACACTATTCGTTCAAATTTATATATATATATATATATATATATATATATATATATATATATATATATATGTGTCCGTTAACACGATAACTTGAGTAAAAAACGTCCGATTTTGATGAAATTTGGCTCAAATGTGTAAAATGACATTCATGACTTTAAGTTCGAAAACCAGAAAAATCAGACCATGGGAAGGGGGGTTTATGGGGGTTTTAAATTTTCCAAAAATCAGTTTTTTGCTTTTTTCACCCTACATTTTTAAAAAAACTTAATTTTGGTTTTGACCATGTTATAGAGCTTAAAAAGACAAATAATTTAGTATTTTGAATTATTAACCTAGGTTAAGTGGTTGCGGAGAAAATCCAAAAAAACCTGCTCATAAAATCTCCCATGTTAATCTTATGGGAAAAAGGTTTTTGGCTTTTCCTCAGTTTATTTTAATGTAAACTTCACATTTGCTTTTACCAATCTGCTCAGTTCCACAAAAGAATCCTTTTGGTGTTTAAATTGTGATTCTACGCCTAACCGTTGCAGAGATATTCAAAGTGCTAAACACAGTACGTTGTCCAATGTTATCCTTATGGAGAATAAATAAAATTTGATATCTCGATTATTTATGAATGTATGTTGATGAAACTTGGTATGTGGCTTCACGTAGTACTGGTATATTGATATTTGCACAAAAAATTGATTTTTTGTTGATTATTCCCGTAGCAGCAAACCTGCGTACTCAGCCCCCATGTTACTCTTATGGAGAATAAGTATAAACGGTATCAGGAAACTGACACATACTTTCTCCCTTTTAGCCAAATTTTAATGAAAATTTTTTATTTACTAAATATAGAATATGAAGTACAGATAAATGTACAGAAAATTGTCTAAAATAGTTGTTTTCAGAAATATCCACCCAAATCCCTTTTTGGGAGGCACTATAGAGTCCGTTGCCACACACAGTGGTTTTGAGAGGGGAAATGCCCCCTTGCCCCCCCCCCAGGGTTAAATAGCAACACATTTCGAACATCATCTGTTGGTCAATGCTAACTTGACCTGCATATCAAATTTTAATGAAATTGATCAGTAAATAAGAGAGAAATAGTTATATTTGTATTCCCCATAATAATAACATTGGACAACGTACTGTGTTTACCGCTAAATGAAAATTTCAATTTTCTCCGTAACTAGCAATCGTAGAATAGTAATTTAAAATACTAATTTATTTAGTTTTTTGAGCTCTTTTTAATGGTGAATAGTAATCTTTTTTAACATTTATGATTTTTTATGAAAAATCCAAAAAATTGAATTTTGGATGTTTTAAGTCCTGTAATTTCTGAACCCGAATTTTTCCAGAAATGCGGGTGGTGTCATTTTGTTGCAAACCTAAAGTTCTACAAACCACGAAAGTTTAATCAAAATCGTTAGAGCCGTTTTTGAGAAATTTGGATTTTTCATGTTTTTTGGCGGTTTTTGGGGGATAATTACCCTTAAAAATCAAAAATTCAAAAAAATGAAAAAAACGCCTGGAGATATCGTGGATTAGTACCTACATACCAAATTTCATAAAATTCGGCCCATAGGTTAGGGCTCTAGCTCTGTACACATCCACACAGACACACACACACACACACACACACACACGGACACACACACACACACACAGACAGACATCACGTAAAAACCACTTTTTTGGGTTCAGGGAGCACCACATGAATATTTCCACTAACAACTCAAATTCGAAAATTTTTAGGAAAACAATACTTTCTCCATATACTATGTATAGGGGGAGAAAGTAAAAATGTAATGACTCCCTTAATTAAGAACATAAATTAATAAAAGTTGGTAAGTAGCTTCACTTGGTTGAGTTATATTGATAATTATATAAAACCCCATTTTTCTGTTCCTTGTTGCAGCAAACCTGCTTTCTCAACCCCCATGTTATTCTTATGGAGAATAACTAGAATGTTATATAGCGCTTATTTTAATTGAATATTGATGAAACTTAGTATGTGGCTTCGCCTAGTTAAATTCTATTTATATTTGCATAAAAACCAATTGTTTCTGTTCCTTGTTTCAGCAAACCTACGTACTCATTACCAATGTTATTCTTATGGAGAATAATTAAAATCGCTTATTTGTAAATATATTTTTATGAAACTTGGTTTGCGGCTTTATGTTGTATTAAGACGTATATTATACATTGGAAATTCGCTGAGTACGCAGGTTTGCTGCGACGGGGGTATTTATGATCCCACATTAGCAGTGAGTTTGGATTGGAAAATCTAATATACTGTACAGCCGCATCTAAAATATATACAGCCGCATGTGTAACTCACTCACTCACTCACTCACTCACTGAGGTATACGAATTCTAGACCACTTCTAGACTTGCTAGAAACCTGAAATTTTGCATGCAGGTAGCTTATAGCTTGTAACCAACAGAAAAATTGCAAAATCTGTCAATTTTAGCGAATTTCCCCTATAGGGAAGAAGCTATTACCGTAGTCGGCATGGTAAGACCTAGGCCCGGGACCATGATAACTTTTCGTTTTGAGGTCCCCAGACCCCAAAAACACCATTCGTTCGAAACTGTATATATATATATATATATATATATATATATTTGTGTGTGTGTGTGTGTGTGTCCGTGAGCACGATAACTCTCGTAAAAATTATCCGATTTTGATGAAATTTGGTATAAACGTGTAAAGCAACATTTATGACTTTAAGTTCGAAAACCAGCCAGATCGCTCTATCCAAAGGGGTATTTTGGGGGGGGTTTTGTACCCCAAAAATGGGTTTTTCGAATTTTTTACATATAATTTTGGAAATAGTCAAATTTTATTTTTTTCCATTGGATTCAGCTTAAAAAAACACACAATTTGGTATTTTGATCATTTCTCTACGTCAATTTGTTACCGAGATATTGAAAGTGCTAAACACAGTACGTTGTCTAATGTTATTCTTATGGAGGAAAATAACAATTTTATATCTCGCTTATTTATGAACGTATACTGACGAAACTTGGTATGCGGCTTCATCTGGTTGTGAACCATTGATATTTGCTCAAAAAATCAATTTTTTACCCAAGGCTCCCGTAGCAGCAAACCTGCGTACTCAGCCCCATGTTATTCTTATGGAGAATAAGTAACGTGTTATCTGCCTTCATTATGAAAATAAATTAATGAAATTTGGTATGTGGCTTTACCTACATGAGTTATATTGATATTTGTATAAAACACCATTTTTTGTGTTCCTTACTTCAGCAAACCTGCATACTCAGCTGCCATGTTATTCTTATGGAGAATAATTAAAATGTCATAAATCGTTCATTTATGAATGTATAATGATGAAACTTGGTATGTGGCTTTATTTGGTATTAAGATACATATATATGCATTGGAATTTCGCTGAGTACGCAGGTTTGCTGCTACGGGGGTATTTTATTTTAACCCCCCTAAAAAATATTTAAAACCCCCCCAAAAAGGCTTATTTTAAAATTACAGTTTTTGAGCTGTAGCGGCCGAACAGATTGACCTATCGAAAAACAGACACCACCACGAGTAGGGGGCATTGCCCCCTACTACCACGTGCCACGGATTTCACAAGATCTACAACTTTGTCCCTATGACTTTTTGTCGTATCTTGCTCCCTTCACCCTTAGGTAGCGCTAGATTTTTTAATTTTCAGGCAATTTCGACGGTTATTTTTGTGGTCTTTAATTTCCTATCACTTTAATTTAGTATGTAAAGGCTTAATATTTGGCACTCGATATATTTACACATTACCCTTCACGAAACACTCGATAAACTAACATATTTTAATAATTAAACATCCCAAAAAAATTAAAAACCTTAATTATTCTATGAATGACAAACTGCATTATTGACTTACTCAGGTAATTCTAGATAAGCTAGAAACATGGAATTAGGCCTATATGTAGCTTGTCTATTGAAACCCCCAGGAAAATTTCAAAAAGGTATAATTTTTTATTTTTACCTACTCAAAAAAATTCAAAAGGGAGGAAATTTTTAACATCTCCAAAATAGTGCATGTTTTTGTGCTGTAGCGGCCGAACGGTTGGTCCAATCGAGAAATGGGGACTACTACGACACACGGGCTTTAGACAATCTATAACTTTGGTCCTATGACTTTTCGTCGTATCTCGTCTTCTTCATCCTTAGATAGCGCTAGATTTCTCAAATTTCGGCATATTTTCTATATTTTGTGGCCGTTTTTTATTTCCTATCACGTTAATATACTTGTCGGAGTCCTAATATTGGGCACGCAGTATGTCTACATCACACGTAGTAAATAGCAGCAGAAATATAACCATTTTTACTACTTAAACCTGCCGGAAAATCAAAAACTCTTAAAATCTATATATTTTACAGTTTTCTAAGTATAAGTAGTAAGGAAATGCTGGTTCTGGAACAATTGTTATTAAATAGAATGCACGTATCACCATTTATACTTTAACTAGGATCGTGAGATATGGCATGCGTGTGCGTTGCACCTTTTCTTCCCAAATCCTACTATTTTTAGTTTGAACTATCTCAAAAGAAATAAATAATTGTGAATAAAAAAATCAAAATGCAATTTTTTTTATTTGGGCTCTAGTGACAGAACGGGCTGTCCTATCGTAAAACGAAGACCACCACGTACCACGGATTTTAGACAAACTTACATAGTGGGTAAAAACCAGCACAAATTTGTTTTGATTAGTTGGACATGTCCTGTAGACACCATATGTATTATTATTATGGTATGTTATGACGGTGTGTCCATCCACAACATTTAAAAATCGTTATTTACAGGTCATACTAAAAAATGTTTCAAAGTTATTCAATTATTTGTAGTAGTCTTATGGGGGTTCTTGGCCACTTGATTTGACGCCACTTCAAAATGAGGCCAAACAGCGACCTGGGGGTGAAGCCCCCCACAGGGGTCTGGGGGCGGAGCCCCCAGCGAGCGAAGCGAGTCTTCTAATATATATACAGCCGCATGTGTAACTGACTCACTGAGGTATACGAATTCTAGACTACTTCTAGATGAGATAGAAACCTGAAATTTTGCATGCAGGTAGCTTATACCTTGTAACCCCCAGTAAAATTGCCAAAACGGGTAATTTTAAATTTCAATCCCCTAAAAAGAATATTTAAAATTTTTAAAAAAGCTTATTTTATGTTTATAGTTTATGAGCTCTAGCGGCCGAACGGATGGTCCAATCGAAAAATAGACACCACCACGTGCCACGGATTTTGCAAGATATACAACTTTGGTCATATAACTTTTTGTCGTATCTCGTCTCCTTCACCCTTAGCTTTAAAGAACAATTCATTTATTCTGTAATTACTACTCGGAAAGGTGTATAAAGCCCCTAAAAAAACATATTATTATACACCCAGGTACTCCCTTAGGTATCAAAGTGACTCAAATAGAACATTACTGAGGTTTTCTTTTGAACATGTTTTAGCATGGAATACCTTGGTGATGCGCTTCCGCCACCAGATGACGTCACACTACGACACGCAATAACACACCTAAATTAAATGCACCTAGAGTTGTATCATATTCAAATTCCCAGCATAAACAGATTCAAGCGTCTTCTTGATCTAGGGCATATGGGGTTGTGGATTTTTAGGTCATATATAGTAAATATGTGCATTTACTCTTTTACTGGAGGGTTCTTGGGTTGCTTAGAACTGGTAGCTTAGGTGTGGTTTTTTAATCTCCTAAGTTTCTTTTTTGTTGTCTCGAAGGTTATTATTGTCCAAGACTCGGTTCTTAACAGGTTATGTTCAACTTCACCTACTATAGAATCACATTAAAACTGTTCTGTGCCTATTACTTTACTGCTTTAACTTTTACGTAGATTTATATCAGTGGAGTTTCTATAGTACTATAAACGTAGAATCTGGAAAACGTGTTACGCTGTACAACGGTGTTAACATTTTAATAAGCTATGATCTAATTAGTTTATTCCCGGATAAAAGGTATTCAAAATGTAAAGTACCTCTAATATAAATGTATGCATTTTTACTTTCTTCCCCTTTATACATAGTATATGGAGAAAGTATTGTTTTCGTCAAAATTTTCAAATTTGGGTTGTTAGTGAAAATATTCGTTTTGGTGCCCCCTGAACCCAAAAAAGTGATTTTTACGTGATGTCTGTGTGTCTATCTGTCTGCCTGTATGGATGTGTACAGAGCTAAAGCCCTAACAAATGGTCCGATTTTTATGAAATTTGGTATGTAGGTACTAATCCACGATATCTCCAGGCATTTTTTCGGTTTTTGGAATTTTTGAATTTTAAGGGTAAGGGTAATTATCTCCCAAAAACCGCCAAAAAATATGAAAAATCAAGATTTCTCAAAAACGGCTCTAACGATTTTGATTAAACTTAAGTCGTTTGTAGAACTTTAGTTTTCCAACAATATGACACCACCCACATTTCTGTAAAAATTCGGGTTCATAAATTACAAGACTTAAAGTATCAAAAACTCAGTTTTTAGGATTTTTCATGAAAAAAAAACATAAATATAAAAAATATTTCTATTCACCATTAAAAATAGCTCAAAAAACTTATTAATTTAGTATTTTAAATTACTATTCTACGATTACTGGTTGCGGAGAAAATTTAAATTTTGTGGTAAACGCAGTACGTTGTCCAATGTTATTCTTATGGGGAATACAAAAATTACTATTTCTCTCTTATTTATTGATAAATTTCGTTCAAACTTGATATGCTTGTCATGCTAGCATTGACCAACAGAGGAAATTTGAAATATGTTGTAACTTAACCCTGGGGGGGACAAGGGAGCATTTCCCCTCTCAAAACCAATGTGTTTAGCAACGGATTCTGTAGTGCCTCCCAAACAGGGATTTGGGTGGATATTTTTGAAATCAGCTCGTTTATAAGATTTTCTGTACATTCGACCGTGCTTTGTATTCTATATTTAGTTAATACAAAGTAAGTTAGCAATCTGGGCTAAAAGGGAGAAAGTATGTGTCAGTTTCCTGATACCGTTTATTCTATGAAACGACTAGTTAATGTCTAGGAAAATTACTTTTGAACATGTTTTATAATTTGTTATTTCAATTAAAACAACTAAATTAGTATTTACAAATAAAAAGGATTATAATAGCAAATAATAAAAACTGAGTTTAAAAAAAAGAAGCATAAGGATCATCTAAAAGCATGACGATTATCAGCCAAGATTATCAGTTTCCGTAATGTAAAAGACGATCCTCAACAAAGTTTGCTGAATCCTTATTAAAAGAATCTGAACGTTTAAAGTTCAGATAAGCTCCGATAATTCTTTGTTCTTTTGTAAGCGAATTTTGTGTTAGCTTATTTCAACACAATTTTAGTGATTCAAGTCAACAATGATAAATAGTTTTGTTGGTTCTTATTTTGTCTGCTTTTGAGATTCTTAAAGACAAAAAAGTTACCGTTTTGGAACCTCCAATAATGTCTTTATTTATTTGGATATAAACGAAACAAACCATTTTACATAGGTGAATATACACAAATTTCTTCAGTTGTAGCTATTGATGGTTACCAATCACTTTACATCGAAAATCCCAAACTGTAATAAAACATACGTATATAAATATTACCCCTAAACTACTTTCTTGAAGAAGGAATTTTCTTCTTAAAAAAGAAGAGAATTTGTTCCTCACACCCGTGGCAGAGTAATGTGCTAGCCGCCCGCATCCATTTAAGCATTATCGTCAACATGTCAGCAGGTAACAATGGCGGCAATATACAACGTTGCCGTTGCTGTATTTCCGGCATCTTACACTACCTTCAACTAGTTTGAAAGATTTTTATTGCTAAAAATATTTATCCCATGACAAAAAAAATTTCCAAAGATTGTCCTTTAGCTCATACTGGAAAGCCATCTCCGAAAGGAGTTTATACCAGTAAAATGTATTAGGCAAAAGAAGTAATTTTTTTAACTTCTCGTAAAAACTAAATTTTTATTGGTTCTTTAAGTAATGTAACGTTTCATTCTTACAATTCTACTAATCATTACTACAGCATTTACTAATTTATAAGTCTGACATCCTACATTGGAGGGACTGTTTTGTGTAAAATTTGTTCAATCTATTCCCCCTATTCAAAAAATCACTAGTCTAACCGTTAGCATCTTGAACTTCGATTCAATCGGTAACGGATACAAACCCCGGATTTTTACAAACATTTGAGGGGTTTGGACAGCTTTTCCTAAAACCGCTTGTGGGTTCTATTAAGAAAAATGTCAATGTAAATGAGATAAAATAAAATAAATAAATCAAATACAAAGGAATTTGTATGAAGGATATCTGACACCTTAAAACCTAATATACCACAACTTTATAAAACTAGTTAGTTACCGATAGCAATGCAATTGATACTAATAAAGCAGTAGTCTTTTTTGTGTACATTAACTACATTACATCAATTAATTTAAATCAAATATCCTCTGTTTTAGCGAATTTCCCCTATAGGGAAGAAGAAGCTATTACCGTAGGTCTCATGGTAAGACTTAAGCCCGAGACCATGGTAACTTTTCATTTTGAGGTCCCCAGTTGCCAAACACAACAATCGTTCAAATTTTTATATATGTATATATATATATATATATATATATATATATATATATATATATATATATATATATGTGTGTGTGTGTGTGTGTGTGTGTGTGTGTGTGTGTGTGTGTGTGTGTGTGTGTGTGTGTGTGTGTGTCCGTAAGAACGATAACTCTCGTAAAAAAGGTCCGATAATAATGAAATTTGGTACAAATGTGTAAAGCACCATTTATTTGAACGAGTTCGAAAACCAGACGAATCGCAGCATCCAAAGGGTTTTGGGGGGGTTTTGTACCCCAAAAATGGGTTTTTTGGGGTTTCCGCATGTAATTTTTATTTAAATCCAATTTTAATTTTTGCCATTTAATTCAGCATAAAAAAACAGTTTTGTATTTTTATCATTGCTATACGTCAATTGGTTCCTGAGATATTGAAAGTGATAAACACAGTACGTTGTCTAATGTTATTGTTATGGAGAATTGGTAAATTGTATATCTCGCTTATTTATGAACATAAACTGACAAAATTTGGTATATGGCTTCATCTGGTTGGCGTTTATCGTTGTTTGCACATAATACAAAATTTTCACGTATGGTTCCCGTAGCAGCAAACCTAGGTAATCGGTCCCCATGTTATTCTTATGGAGAATAATTAAAATGTTATATATCGCTTACTTATAAATGTATATGAATGAAACTTGGTATGTGACTTTACTTAGATGAGTTCTAATGGTATTTGCATAAAAACCCGTTATTTTGTGTTCCTTGTTGCAGCAAACCTGCGTACTCACCCCCAATGTTATTCTTATGGAGAATAATTGATATTTTTAATATTGCTTGTTTGTGAATATATTTCTTATGAATCCTGTTAAGTGTTAATGTGTTATTTTATATATTCATTGGGTATTCGCTGAGTATGCAGGTTTGCTATGACGGGGGTATTTTAGAACTATCACAGATCTCTGGCCGGCTACGTTATTACCATTAAACTGCGAAATTATTGATTGGTATTCGTAAATTTGTGTAGAAGATAACATTTGTAAGATATAATATACAAAGAAAAAACTCAACGAAATGTTTAACTAGTAAAATATAATTTAATGTTTAGGTTAGATTCCCTTACCTCATTCTGCCTTACCCATTCTTCCGTGACTATTTATCATGCAGTTGAAACAAAGTAACCGGTTTTAAACCTGATTCCAACATCAATCAGGCAAGACGAAATTTCTTTAAATTTGTTGGCAGTTAGTAAATATTTTTCTTTATAATACACTAACCAGCAAATCCAAAACCTCCTTTACATATTCAGAAATGTTTAAAGAAACCTAAACGATGCTTCACACTATACACTTCTTGCTCTTACTCCCACGACCAAGGGGGTATTCGCCCTCACCAAAAACTGCCTCCACCTATCTAGGTCTGCGGCATCTTCTTCCACTTGCCTTAGTTTCTCAAGTCCTTCTCCACTAGGTCCTTTCTTAGTTGTTTAGGTCTTATTTATTTATTTATCTAATACACGACAATACACCTTTATACAATTTGTTTCACATATATTTTCAGGAGATGGCTGCAATGAAATATAGTGAGCAATAAGGATCAACAATTATCAGAAGATAATCAAATAAAATTAACAATACAATGACAAACTATAACAACAACAATAGACAACCAACAATAACAATGAACAATAAGTATTATAAAAATTCAGTGCAATAATCCATATGAATGACTTAGCGAAACTTTTAATAGTGATAGTGCAATAAATAACAACGACAACAAATACATTAAACCATTAACAATTTTAAAACATAATCACATGCGATGTTCCAGAATAACCATAAACCGTAGTAATCTGCGGGATCTCCTCCCCAGTGGACTTCCTCTCTATTTAGCCTTGTCCATTTTTAATGTTGTTTGACAGGTTTGGACGGTTACATTTGTTATGCATACAAACTCCTTTTTGATAAGTCAACTCTGTTTGAATTTCCTAAAGTTCATTGTTGGTTGAAGTTCACTGTTCCAAGTTTTTAAACCATCAACTTGTTCAAACTCGTGATTCATAATCGTTGCATACTATGGATTAATTCATTGCTAGCGAGGCCAAGACTATTGAAAACAAAGCAGGTTAGGCCTACTACATTTACAAATTATTGTATTTTGAAAACGTTATCATACAGATACACAAGATAAAACATTAATTTAGGAAAAGATTTTAGAGTTAAAGAGAAAAAGATTGTTCTGGAAAAGAGTCGAGCTTAACGCCTCAATACAATCTGACAATGAGCGTGGCCTAAATACCTTTTCTGCTAACTTTATTACTGTTTGAAAAAAGATAAGCGCACGCTGAATAGATTATATATTTTATTTATATGTTGTTTGTCTGTTACATTTTAAATTTTAAATCATACATTTCATCTCTGTAATAGCTGCAACATTAAATCAAGGTGATATTTATCCTGTTTATTTATCTATACAACACGATGCATCATGTGTGGACCAGCTGCATACCAGCTGTATTTACATGTTTAAAATATTCAGTATATGTTTAAATACGAAATGAAACAGATATATTCATGGGAATGTAACACGATCATAGTAAAACAACAAATTTAAAATGTTGAATATTAAAAAGTTATTAATTTGGTTTTGTACTTTTTACACCTGCTAACATCATTATTTAGCGCCACCTGGTGATATGTGGGGTAATTTCTGGAAATGCCTTGCATATTGATACTGAAATCCCTTATAGCTTTTATAAGTTGATTATTAGGTGTGTTATTACACATAATTTAAATGTGACTAAAGAAATACTTTCAGTCAAAAATAAATATGAATTAGTGTCACTATTGAGTAAATCATAAGAATAGTCGTGTTAAACACACTTTGGTTGTTAAGATTTAGTAGAAAGTCATTTTAATAATAATATACTTTCCAATAATATACACAGCAATTATATTTCATGATCTGAGAGAAAATGAAAATTGACTACGCATTTCGTAAGGTTTTACAAACCCAACATCATAAGACAAGAATAATTTTAATATTAACTTATAATGTAATATATTTCACTCAATAAAAGTGACAGGGTTGATTTTGTTCAGGATAAAGTAAATGAAATAAAATGAAAAATACATGGAAATCGTAATGTTACGGGAAATTAAAATTAACGCCAGCATATTGCAATATATAACGATTTAGATTTGTTTTGCGTAATGCCTACAGGTAAAACTCGCCTCATTTACTTTGCATTGTTTCGTGCCTCATGTGCAAATTATAACGCAACATTTATTCTTCTACAGAATGGATCAAACGTTAAAATATTAAACCTCGAATATTATTGTTTTTTAAATAAAGTGACTTTTGCAATTTTTAATACTTTTGGTTTTATGAATACAGTCTTATTAACTATAAAGGAAGACCAATTAAATTTGTATTAAACAATCGGATCATGTGTTTTGTTTATCAGCTGCAAATAAACTGTATAAGAAAAAGGTAATAACGTTCAACTAAAACTCTCTAATAGTTTTCATTCTTGTCTGCCTACAACAGAATGGCTAGATACTTACAAATCAATAACAAACAGTTTAGTTACAATTGAGTAGATAATTAATTCAAACAAAACCAATCCGCTCTTGATCAGCAATATTAGGTTTCTTCACACTTTGTATAAACTTCTGTGTGTTTATTTCTCATCGATAGGGGCCACAAAGTCCCCTATCGATTTATTCAATTTAATATGACGTTTAATTCAATTTAATATGACGTTTTTAAATTGTTAAAGTTTATTGCAAGGTTATGGGCAACATTAATTTTTATATTGAATAAGTTTTCTTTTCTTCTAGAACACTTCTCTTCACATTACATGTTATAGACTTCGAAATTTTATGTTGAATCATTGACTTTACCTCAATGGTGACAACCTCTCCAATTATTGTGATTTATGAAAATGTCAAGGGGAAGTGTAGGAACCCGATTCTTAGCTAACATAGCTTGACTTTTGTGTTACAAGATAGAATTAACTATAACGCGTGGACATTACGAGACGTTTTAGCGAATTTCCCCTATAGGGAAGAAGCTATTACCGTAGTCGGCATGGTAAGACCTAGGCCCGGGACCATGATAACTTTTTGTTTTGAGGTCCCCAGACCCCAAAAACACCATTCGTTCTAAACTGTATATATATATATATATATATGTGTGTCCGTGGGTGCGATAACTCTCGTAAAAAAGGTCAGATTTTGATCAAATTTGGTACAAACGTGTAAAGCAGCATTTATGACTTTAAGTTCGAAAACCAGACGGATCGAGCTACTCGAAGGGGTATTTTGGGGGGGTTTTGTACCCCAAAAATGGTTTTTTTGAGTTTTTTACATACAATTTTTGAAAAAGTCAAACTTTATTTTTTCCCATTCGAATCAGCTTAAAAAGACGCACAATTTGATGTTTTAATCATTGCTCTACGTCAATTTGTTACTGAGATAGTGAAAGTGCTAAACACAGTACGTTGTCCAATGTTATTCTTATGGAGGATAAGAAAAATTGTATATCTCGCTTATTTATCAGCTTATCCTGACGAAACTTGGTATGTTGCTTCATTTCATTGTGGTCTATTGATATTGGCACAAAAACCCATTTTTTGGCCGATAGTTCCCGTAGCAGCAAACCTGCATACTCAGCCCCATGTTATTCTTATAGAGAATAATTAACGTGTTATCTCCTTTAATTATGAACATAAATTAATAGAACTTGGTATGTGGCTTTACCTAGTTGAGTTATATTGATATTTGTATAAAAACCCATTTTTAGTGTTCCTTATTTCAGCAAACCTGCATACTCAGCCGCCATGTTATTCTTATGGAGAATAATTAAAATGTCATAAATCGTTTATTTATGAATGTATATTGATGAAACTTGGTATGTGGCTTTATGTGGTATTAAGATAAATTAATAAGCATTGGAAATTCTCTGAGTATGCAGGTTTGCTGCTACGGGGGTATTTATGAATATATTTCATATACAATAAGTATTAATATTCTCTAAAGTTTTTCGAGAGTAATGTATTCCTTTGTCTGATAAATTGCAAGTAATTTATGTTTCTGATAATCGTGTTCTTCATTGATGTTAGAAAGTCAGACTTATACTAATATATAATGACGTTTGACGAGGTCGAGATAGGGGTCACTGGCAGCTTTACTTCACCTTTATTTCATCATCCTTCTCATGAAAAATAATTCGAATGTGTCCTAGTATAAATTGTACAGTTATTTCAGTGTTTTTAATATTTTTGTTGCCATGTAATGTGGTGGGGAGTGTTTTTTTCCCAGTTACAAATGAACTATTAATCGATTTTGACTTTAAAATGTTTCATGCAAATGTATACAGCTTCATAACATACATACATAAAGATGGTCTCTTAAGAATAACAGGGGAGCATAAGCCAAACAAACTTTGCAGTTGATTATACAATTAGTATACAGTACTCGTATTGACAGCTGGCTAGTATTTCTATTGTAGCCTGCTAATTAGTGAGTATATATATTTATACGATTAAATTTTACATGATTATATCATACACTAAAGTGAATGGCGAAAACTAAGGCTACATAATCAGATATAAAATAAAATTTTATTTTTTTGCATATTTAGTTAAACAAAATACATTAGTACAACCAGGTTTTACCACCAAGGTCTTGCAGGGCTTTATAGATTTATCTTGTTTTAAATAGCAGATGCAGTTTTGGGGCAAACGATGAACACACTATTATTTTGTGCAGAACATTGTTTCGGTATTTTAATATCGGAAACATTTCATTCAGTTCCTTATAATTCCATTACCTGGTATTTCAAATTTTACCAAGCATTAAAATAAAATAATACTTAAAACTATTAGTTATATAAATAAATTAATATTATACTGTAATATATAAACATATTATAAATAATACCCCCGTCACAGAAAACCTGCGTACTAAGCGAATTTCCAATGCATAATATATGTCTTAATACAACATAAAGCCGCGTACCAAGTTTACCATTAAAATATATTCATAAATAAGCGATATGTAAAATTTTAGTTATTCTCCATAGGAATAAAATTGGGGATGAGTACGTAGGTTTGCTGAAACAAGGAACACAAACCATTGGTGTTTATGCAAATATAAACTAGGTGAAGCCATATACCAAGTTTCATCAATATTCATTCATAAAAATAAGCAATATATGACATTTTAATTATTCTCCATAAGAATAACATGGGGGCTGAGTAAGCAGGTATGCTGCAACAAGGAACACAAAATATGGGTTTTCATGTAAATATAATTATAACTCAACTAGGTGAGGCCACATACCAAGTTTCATGAGTATACATTCATAAATTAGCGATATATACAATTTTGATTATTCTCCATAAGAATAACATGGGTGATAGTAAGCAGGTTTGCTGCAACAAGGAACACAAAATAATGGGTTTTTATGCAAATATCAATAAAGCTTATCTAAGTGAAGTCACACACCAAGTTTTCTTCATAACGTGCATATACATTCATAAATAAGCGAAATAGAACATTTTAATTACTCTCCATAAAAATAATATGGGGACCGAGTACCTAGGTTTGTTGCTACGGGAACCATAGGCAAAAAATTGTTGTGTGTGCAAAAACCAATAAACCACAACCAGATGAAGCCATATACCAAGTTTCGTCAGTTTATGTCCATAAATAATCGAGATATAAATATGTTCTTTTTCTCCATAAGAATAACATTGGACAACGTACTGTGTTTAGCACATTCAATATCCTATTAACCAATTGACGTAGAGCAATGATCAAAATACTAAATTGTTTGTTTTTTTAAGCTAAGTTCAATATTAAAAATTAAAATTTGATCACAGTAAAAATTACACGTAAAAACCCCAAAAAAAGTTTGGGTTACAAACCCCCTTCGGATAGTGCGATTCGTCTGGTTTTCGAACTCGTTCAAATAAATGGTGCTTTACACATTTGTGCCAAATTTAATTAATATCAGGCATTTTTTACGAGAGCTTTCAGACACATATATTATATATAAATATATAAATATATATACATATATACAAATTTGAACGAATGGTGTTTTTAGCATCTGGGGACCTCGAAATGAAAAGTTATCATGGTCTTGGGCTTAAGTCTTACCATGCCACATACGGTAATAGCTTCTTCCCTATACGGGAAATTCGCTAAAAGTAAATAAATAAATATTTATTTATTATATCTGAGGATAGTTAAAAGTTTGTTACGAAAAAATTTAATTTAACCTCAAAAGAATAAAGATATTCTAAAACTATGCGTAAAATCTCAATACACTCTAAAAATGGACAAGGCTTTATAAATTTACTGTTGATTTGCACGTTGTTTCGCTGTGATAAATGAATGCTCACTTGTTGTACATATTTTTATATCATTGCGTTAATTTTTAGTTGTTTAATTCCATTTACAATACATACAAGGTATAGTCTAAATATTTAATATACCATTAAATATTAAATACTAAATACTAAATAACTAAATACCAAATAATACTAAATACTAGATACCGGTACTACCGTTGAAATATTTATCTATATTATAAAAAGAATTTCTTGATTTGTTCGGCGATTTTAGACCCCGAAAACAATTATTTTGTATATGTGTTTGGTGTCAATGAAAAACTCTTATTCTCTAGATGTATCTTTTGGGGTTTTGAAAACCTCCACCTTCATAGCTTCACACCATATGCTTTAAAGTTCCAATGTTAATCTTATGGAGTTCTATTCTATTTAGTTAGTCATCTGATTATAATATAAATAAAGATTTAAAACGTCTGGTTCTATCCCTGCTAGATCCCCGTGCAGTAAACGGAGCATAAACTAGTTTGTTTTAAAGGTCTTATAGATGTTTTATTGTAGAAGTTAAAATACTGAGTTGTGAATAGAATTAAACTTAGAAATAATTCACACTACTAAGACAAACTAATATATTTTTAACATAACTTATGGCTTTATAGCTCTAAAAATATTCAATATTTTGCCTGATAAGGAAACAGTATGACTACTTTTGCAAATATCTTAAAGAAGCCTTTGGGCAGGTACCATGAGCTGCCATGTGGCAAAGTGCTTTGGAGTGACAAACCGTAGTTAGTTATGTTTCAGATGTTATATTTTTCTTTAGGTAAATCTAAAGTTGTGACACACCTGTTCTAGAACCTGTTTTTGTTTATCAAGTATTTTTATATGTGCTGTTTATTGTTTTAGTTATTTTGAAGGAAAGGTACCTCCGAACTATCTTTGATGATTAGAGGCCATAGATTTTCATCTAATTGTTTTAAATGCACGTGCAGAGTTTTTTTTTAGATAACATTGTTTGGCAGCTATAAGAGGAAAAATTAGTGAAGTTTTTTGAAGATATGGAGAGTATTTATTTTTATTTTTAGAAACAAATCTCTAAAAAGGTTAAATATCTTTAAACATATTTAGGGTGAGCTTATCGCGACATCAAAATAAAATGTTTCCCTTGGACAGAATGTTACTAGGCTCCCAATCGAATTTAAAACAAAATACCCCCGTCGCAGCAAACCTGCGTACTCAGCGAATTTCCAATGCATAATATATGCCTTAATACCACATAAAGCCGCAAACCAAGTTTCATAAAAATATATTCACATATAAGCGATTTTAATTATTCTCCATAAGAATAACATTGTTAATGAGTACGTAGGTTTGCTGAAACAAGGAACAGAAACAATTGGTTTTTATGCAAATATAAATAGAATTTAACTAGGCGGAGCCACTAAGTTTCATCAATATTCAATCATAAATAAGCGCTATATAACATTCCGTTCTAGTTATTCTCCATAAGAATAACACGGGGGCTGAGAAAGCAGGTTTGCTGCAACAAGGAACAGAAAAATGGGTTTTTATATAATTATCAATATAACTCAACCAAGTGAAGCTAAATACCAAGTTGTATTAATTTAAGTTCATAATTAAAGGAGTCATTAGATTTTACTTATTCTCCATAAGAATAACATGGGGCTGAGTACGCAGGTTTGCTGCTACGGGAATAATCAACAAAAAATCAATTTTTTGTGCAAATATCAATATACCAGTACTACGTAAAGCCACATACCAAGTTTCATCAACATACATTCATAAATAATTGAGATATCAAATTTTATTTATTCTCCATAAGGATAATATTGGACAACGTACTGTGTTTAGCACTTTGAATATCTCTGCAACGGTTGGGCGTAGAATCGCAATTTAAACACCAAGATGATTTTTGTGTGAAAATGAACAGATTGGTAAAAGCAAATGTGAAGTTTACATTAAAATAAACTGAGGCAAAGCCAAAAACATTTTTCCCATAAGATTAACATGGGAGATTTTTGAGCAGGTTTTTTTGGATTTTCTCCGCAACCACTTAACCTAGGTTAATAATTCAAAATACTAAATTATTTGTTTTTTAAGCTCTATAACATGGTCAAAACTAAAATTAAGTTTTTTAAAAATTGTAGGGTGGAAAATGCAAAAAACTGATTTCTGGAAAATTTAAAACCCCCATAAACCCCCCTTCCCATGGTCCGATTTTTCTGGTTTTCGAACTTAAAGTCATGAATGTCAATTTACACATTTGAGCCAAATTTCATCAAAATCGGACGTTTTTTACTCAAGTTATCGTGTTAACGGACACATACACACACACACACACACACACACACACACACACACACACACACACACACACACACACACACACACACACACACACACACACACACACACACACACACACACACACACACACACACACACACACACACACACACACACATATACACACACACACATACATATATATATGTATGTATATATGAATTTGAGCGATTAGTGTTTTGGCATCTGGGGACCTCAAAACAAAAAGTTATCATGGTCTCGGGCTTAAGTCTTACCATGAGACCTACGGTAATAGCTTCTTCCCCACAGGGGAAATTCGCTAACAAAATAAAAAGTATTGCTGTCCATTGTTCTACTTTTGGTTTTTCAATAACTTAAAATTTGTCAAGGAGATGTTAGAAACAAATAATAAATTGCGTAGCTTGGTAACAAAAATGTTGATATAAATAATTTTGACGAGAAACGTACGGCACAGGGCTCTCTTGCTTTACAAGCTAGTTTGTAGAGAAAGGGGATTAGATTTAGTGCACTACGTAAGGGTTGGCCGGAGTCATAAACACCAGGATAACCACAACTGGCAGTGGCGCAGCCCTGACTGACGACCCCTGCTACATTGCCTCTCGCGGTATAAGTTACCTACAGTTGGTTCCTTAATTGGGATTGTTGTAATCTACTTGTTACGGTCAGTTTTTAATATATTTATATTTGAATAACTAGTTAATTAGTTTTGATATTGTTTTGTGCAACTAAGGTATGCGAAAATAGTGATATTATATTTTATGGCCTAGAATAATAGTTTTCCAACGTGAATTGTATAAACGAAGGTAAATAAATGTTTCAATTGTCATTTTCAGTAGGTAGCAGAAGAACATTAGCAACAAATTATGTTTCACTCAAAGGATATAAGCAACTCCACATTCTTGTTCAATTCGGATTTAAAAAGACACCAGTTCTTGAAAAGGAAATATACTTGATTTGAAAAGCGTATGAATATATAATTACTAACCTGTCAATATGCTATAAGTTAGATCCACTTGTCATTGGTCATTGGGCTATTAATTAATGATTATTGCTTTACCTAGGACTCTAAGAGAGATGCATGTCACTGGCCCGACCATCTCGGAACTATGCCACGATATAGTACCAAATTGGTACTAAATGATACCACAAAAGAAAAAATAAGTACTTAAAATATAATGAGTAATTAGGTACTAAAGGTTTCCGGGCCAGCGACATGCCAGCCCGGCAACTTTCGATTTTGACGATAAATCATATACCAAAATTTAGTACCAAATTGGTACTAAATGTTCCCACCAATAAAAAATAGGTACTTAACCATTTAACGGTAATAACGATTTTCAGGTTGGGGTCAATGACCTCTCAGCCCGGCCATGTCAGGAATTAGAGAAACAAACTATTCAAGGTTTCAAGGTTCCCAACTACGTATAGCTGGCCCGGAAGCCTTAAGTACTTATTAGTGAATTTCCTTTGGAAAGTGAACTATAAGCACGACCCGCACGGTGAAACTTAAACCCGGGACCACCATAGAAGTTCCTAACGTGACCCCCTGAACACGTTTTGGGGGGTCCTTCAAAATTTTATATATATATATATGTATAGACATATATACATATATGTGTTTGCACTCTAGTGGTCACATTTCTTGTCCGATTCACTTCAAATTTGGTAGGGACGTTCCTTTCTGTAATCAGTTGGACAAGTTCGTTGGGCAAAACAATCGGAAAACTCTAAACCCCTTTTTTGGGGGATTAATCTTTCAAATTTCGAGTTTTTGGGCCCAAAAAGGGTCATAAAAGCCCCAGATGTAAAATCAATGCATGAAAGAAGATGGGAATTAGTGAGGCGAAAGTTTTAAGCCCTCTCTCGTTATTTTATCATAAATATTTAGTGAGTTGTTAAAGAAAATGTGTATCGACTAAACACAGTACGTTGTCTTATGGGGGTTTTACACTAGAAAAGCCTGTTATTCCTTTGTTAGAGTACTTTTATCATCCCCAGCAACCTCACACCTACTTCCAAGCCTGTCTGGACTTTCTCCTAACCTTATAATGTGCTAAAATGTATTCCCAGCTTTGCAAGTAAATGAATCCAGGAGTATCAGAACAGCCAAAAAATCAATGTTTTCAGATTTCAATAAAAATTGGACAAATGTATGTTTTTACACTTATTTTGAGTTTTACAAGTTTTTATGTGGAAATTCACTTCCCTCACGTCAGCGTGCTGCGTGCGAACTCGTTTACTCATCAAATATTGAAGTACCTATTTTTGTGGTACAATTTACTACTAAATCGTGGCATAGTTGGTTTCTCTAATTTCTGACATGGCCGGGCCAGCGACATGCTACATGCGTAGCTGGCCCGGAAACCTTGAGTGAGTACTTAATTACTCATCAAATATTTAAGTACCTATTTTTTTATTTTGTGGTACCATTTAGTACCAATTTGGTAAATCGTGGCATAGTTGGTTTCTCTAATTTCCAACATGGCCGGGCTATATTTTATTGAGCTATATTGTGCGAAACTCAACAATTGCTAATACAACCTTTATTCTGATGCATAGTTTACAAAACAGCAAGAAGAAAGACTACTACCCTTTTTGAGGCGGATATATGGGGAAAAAGCAAATTTCATGTAGTGCTTGATTATTTTATCGTTTATTGTTGTTGGAATTTCTAACTCACAAAAACCTCCATATTATAAATTTAATAAGACAACTTCAGGTAGATATGGTCTGACAGAGACACGATGCGAATCATTTGGTCCCGTAAGTACGATATCAATGAAAAGGAAATTTACATACTTAAAATGTAAATATAACTAATCATATAAATTATATTTAAGAATATATGACATATGTGAATATACCACTTCAATTATTTACAAATCTATCAAATGTAACGATTTAAAAACTGATAATTCTTTATATATTTCCTATATTTCTTTTAAAATGTTATTTCCTAATTTAAAAAAAATTCTCAACTTTAGTAACTTACAGACTAGTGTTTATAACAATACTGTAAGTTACATTGGCCTGTGTTAGGATTATTACTGAGGTTTTGAACACGAATAAAATCAAGTATTAGAATAAATGTACAAAAAAGCGATAACCTTAACCTTTTTTTTAATTTTATGCACATTTTAAGTCAACATTATTAAAATTTTTTCATAACAATAAGGGCCTACCTCCCCTTAAAGGCCCTTGGTTTTAACCTTGCATGGTGCTCGATAACATTTTTGTTAGAAATACTATGAAAATATTATATATAGTAAAAATAAAAAAAAACAACCTCAATACACATTCTTTCTAATTAAAAACTAAAATATTTTGCTAAATTCGTCATTGGGAAAATACCATTTTTCCTATAACTATGTACAATTTATAAATTATAGGAATGTTCATGGTTAATTAGTTAATGTTCATAACTAAATTAATGATCATATCATTGTTCAAACTGCAATCGTCTCAGTTCGTACGAACATTATGTATAGCACTATTTGAGTTAGTTTTTGAAATAACTTTCAATCCACCTAAATGAAGTTCCTCTAATTCCAGAGTATTTCAATGTATTCAAATGTTTAACTCTGTTAACGGTATCGAAAGTATTCCCTAGGTTTACAAATGTAATCATAACCTTATTTCCCTTCTCAGAAGTATGATTACAGTTCTTTTAATATCAACAATGTATTATATAATTGTAGAACCCGAACTTAATAAATATATGACCTGATAAATTAGGACCTGATTTGTAAACTCAGAAGACTTTGGTTTTTAAATGTATCAGGAAATCTACCAGATTGGTTACTTTGGTAGTGTGTACAAAATAGGGACAGAGAGGGAGATATTATCTTAAAAAGTCTTTGTACTAACTCCATACCTAGCAGATGCTAAGGCCTCGGAGGCGGTTTATGGCAAAGAGAAGATGTTCGCGGACGAACGGATGCAGAGTAAACGCAGCGTCCGTAGCGTGGGCTTGGACGTCCACTAAGTTCCTAATTTGAAAAGGAACTGTTAAAAGACTTGGCTACTTGCTACACTAGTCCACATATGGCAGTTTATCCGTCTAGAACAAACCTTTCAATTGGAATCTTGACCCTACAGCTGGGTCGGATTGTTATTAGTGAATTTCCGATGGAAAAGTGAACTATTAGCATGACTCGCACGGTGAGACTTCAGCCCGGGACCACCATAGAATTTCCTAACGTGAACCCCTGAACACGTTTTGAAGGGTCTCAAAAAACTTTATATATATCGCACTCTAGCGGACTGAATTCTTGTCCGATTTACTTCAAATTTGGTAGAGTCATTCCTATTAATAATCGGCTGGACAAATTCGTTGTGCAAAACAATCGGAAAATCTAACCCCCTTTTTTGGGGACTTTAAGTTTTCAAATTTTGAGTTTTTGGGTCCAAAAAGGGTCAGAAAAACCCCGCACGTACACTTATGGCACATTAAATTATTGTACGCAAAAATCCAAAGATTTTCAACCCTTCCTCATCATTATAGAACAAGTACTTACCGAGTTATTAAAGAAAATGTTAATTGTCATAATACAGTACGTTGTCTTATGGGGATTTTACACGGAAAAAGCCAGATTTCATACTTTAATATCGTTTTATCACCCCCAATACCCCTTTACCAACTTGTTATCCCGACTATACCTCCTTCTAACTTTATTATGTACAACATTGACATCCTATTAGTGAATATAATATAACCAGGAGCATCAGAACAGCCAAAAAATAACATTTTTCAATTTTCAAAAAAATTTAACCATTGTTGGTTTCAACCCTTTATTTGATATTTTTAAGGTTTTAATGCGGAAATTCACTTCCCTCACGTCAGCGTGCTGCGTGCGATCTCGTTTAATTTAGAATTGATCAGACTGAATAAATGTTAATTGGAATTCTTTTTGGACTAAAACTATAATTACCATATTTCAAAACTTAATGCATTTAATTTTTTCGAAATGCAAAATAATGAATTCTATGTAAAAGCAAGATTTTTTTATAATTGTGGTTTATATCTTAATTAAAAAAAGTAAGGTTACATACCTTGTCGTCATCAATCCGCTAGTTTAAACGATTACTATTTTCTGAAAAATGTTATGTCCCATTAACAAAACTTGTTTGTTTGTTATATCTTAATCTTTCGATACTGTTTAAGGGAAAATAAAAATAACCAATGGAAATACTAATCCGACAGTTTTATTGTTTAATACATCAAATATTTGTTAAAAGAGAATAATAGTAAATTTGCAATAGTAAATACATTGTTTACAATCTAGACTCTTCAGGTTCTCGTCGGGTGAACTCACGAACGTCCCTGTCCATAATTGGCGAACAGTACCTTGTTTCGCCATCTCCCAGCATGATAGTAGGTCTCACTTTTAAGGGATGTCAGATAAACTAAAAAGTAAACTTCCCGCACTACACACTCTGCCCGTATAGACTACTTGATAGTTGATCGTACTACCGTATTATTGTCTGTGGTAAACCTTACTGTGATTTTTTGGTTTAGTTAAGCAGAAAACTTACAGTTTTTTCAACATAAGCAAAATGCTGGGTACTTTACGTAATACATTATTTTTCTTTTATAAAAATGTATAAAAAGGTCCCAGGTATACAATGTAATAAAATATTATTATACAAAATAGTATTATTTTGTAACACTACGGCCATATATTCTGGGTCAATAACATAAATATTATTATTAAATGCTATTTTTCCTACAGTTATTTACTCTTTGCTTCAGTGCCAACAAGACAAAGACTGCTGCCATGAAACTACACAATGAACTGAGATCACAGTCAAAGACTCTCGATCGAAAGCCTGCATAAGAAAAGGGGAAAAGGATCAGTTTCAAGGGAAAGTGTTCGATTAAAAAAAACATTTCAAACCTCATAATGACGCACCATGGTTCTTAGCCAAGACTAATTAGAGGTCTGGAGGGTTTTTCAGTTGATTACTTCGGTGGACAACAAGTGGTAATTTAAATTTGTATCCTAGGTATTTAAAAATAAACTAATCAGACTTAATGTAAACTAGATTTAATATTTAATGCCCTCCTTCCCTAACACTATAACAAATTGTTACAGATATGTTCAATAAAAGCCATCCAGTAATTATTAGTATTGCAATGCGGCGTATACTCAAAAACATACTACTTATCTATGTAGAACGAATTTTTATTTAATAATGTGCAATTCTCTTCTACGTAGAATACTGTGAGTAAGGTGAGAGTGAGGGTGGGTTTCGTGAGGGTAGGAACAATATAGTAGGGGAGATAACCCAGACTACCACAGCTTCAACTCTACTGATAAACTCAACTCGGCTGTGTGCGCCCCTCATCACTCTCTTGACTTGATTCAGTCTCTCTTCTACGTAGAATACTGTGAGTAAGGTATAAACAAGGGGAATTTAAATATATATAAATAATTAAAGAAATTATAGAATAAAATTTAAAACACAATTACTCCTTTACTTTAAAATAATAATTATGAAAGCAGAGACAGATCGAATCAAATCATTACGCTCCCACGGGAAGTCACGACTCCTCGGCGAACAACAGGACGTATAGAATTACGATCCTCGATAATGATCAAGCTGAAAATCAAAACCCTTGAGAACAACGTTAAGAAAATCAAACAATCCCATGATCCAAGCATGCTAAGAGAATAAAATTACTTACGGTCAGCGACACGCCCATTTCGTCGAACTAGTAGGCCGATCAGGAGGAGGATGACCAATAATATGGAGGTATCGGATGCATCGATCACCGATTGGTTAGGAGGCGTAACGATGACGGATTGGAGGGGAAGATGGCGATAGAGGGAGAAAAAGAAAAGAACAGTCTTCGGAGAGTTTTGGGAGAGTAAGGTAGAACTGGGAAGCTTCTTCTGGGCTGTTCCGGACCGAGTAGGAACAGAAAGTCTTCAGGAAAGTGAAATGCACCTGAAGGCACCCGGGAGTTCGATAACTTCTACCAGTACCTTACGACACTCTATCACTTCACTCGACGAGATTCCATCGCACCCGAGTCCATCTTCTGGGTCCATCTTCTGAGAACATCAGTGAGGACACCGACCGACGTCCACCCACCCGCCGTCAACCCCAGGGGGGAGCGGAACTCCGAGGTACCGGACCTACGACGCGGCCCGGAGGGACGAGGACAGGAGGAGGACAGGACGACCGGGCGCAAGGGACGTGAGGTGTTACAGAGAACTCCAAAATATCTGGGTATGTTCCCACTTCATTAAAAAAGGTGCACAGATAGGATATATTAAATAAATTATTAAAAGACGAACTTAAATAAAAGAAGCCAAGAAATAATAGCTAGCAGGAGTTAAAAATAAACTATAATAATAATAAAAATTGTAAATGCAGGAGAATTATAAGATATCCCGAAGAGATAAAATATCTAACTAATATAAACAAAAGGGGTGATATCAGAATGCAAGTTAAGAACCCGCCATGCTATGTGGGGTTGAATGTATAAAGTATTAGGTTAATAATGTGTTGGATATACATAAAGGGGTTGTTAGATAATTCTGTTTAATGTATATTGATTCTTTATTCAGTATACCAAATGAATGTTGGATGTACAAAATATTAGATCATTAATATGTCAAAATATAAAGGGTTTATTACAGGATTTTAATTTTATGTCGGATATATAGAAGGGTTTTAGATAACTCCATTTAGTGTATGCTGATTCCTTATTCAGTATATCAAGTGAAAGTTGAATGTATAAAGCATTAGATATTTTATATGTCAGATATATAAAGGGTTTATTAGAAGATTTTATTTAGTGTGTTTTGCTCCTTTGTTCAGAATATCACAGGAACTATTCGTGAATATTGATAATAACTAAACAAGGGAGAGATAGAAAGCTTTATTTTATGGGGTTATTTTATGTATGTGTTTTGTGAATATTCTAAGGAACCTTTATGTCATGTCTTGATTATGTTATAAATACATAAGTCATTGTGGTTCAGGCCTTTGTCTTGAGAGACCATTATTATACTGTAAGAGTAGAGGTTAGGAGAATTAAAGTGCAAAGTGAATATTTTAAATGTATTAAATGCACATGGAGTGAGAAAGTGGAACAAACTATATGTGTTTATCAGGGATTAAGGACTCCCTAGATACATAAATTGTCCAGGAGGCTTAAGTGCACCTTTTATAGTATTCTGTTCTATCATTTATTATAGTTGGATTATATTTATCATGTATATTAAAGTGTTTTCATTTCCTTGATCTGTGTTCATTCCAATCCACGGTCCTATGAGTTACCTCTAACTAGCTAAGCGAGTATAATTTCAAATTTATTCAATTCAATCAATTTAACCCTCAAAAGGTTTACATGGTGGAGACAGCCAGTTTTGATTTAATTATCAAGGATGGAATGAACACAGTGAGAGCACATGTATAGAATATAAGAAGGTGTTTTACATATATTTAAGTGTGACAGTGTATATTTTGGTAAAACCAGGAAAGGGAAACGAATTTTAATAGGATAATAATATAGGGATTAATAAACTAATAAACCTGTAAAAACAAAAAAAAAACAAAATTTTAATATTAACCTAAAACCAGAAAACATAATACCCCAATTACTAGTTAGGAAAATTCCCCCAAATAAATAAACGATAATTATAAAAATAAACGCCACACGCTTAGGGAATCACGATCTTAAGAAATGAAATGCCGGAAACAGGAATAACTTTACCGACAGACATATATAGGGTGAGTAAGGAACACCTCATATATATCCTAACAAAGTTTAACATAAAGTGTAGGGAAGAAGACACCGTAGCCATTTTACGTCCCGTGGTAGCCGATCTCAAAGCGTTTCTTAAAACACCGATAACAGAGGAAAGGAAGTACATTATAAGGAAACTATTAGGCAGGAAATATCTCACAGAAATCGAATTAATTAAATATCCATCACTAACAAGAATCCAACAATTTCTACAAGATAGGGAAAACTTGTACGACAACCCGGCAAGCGACGAGAGTTCCGACACGGAATACGAGGACATAAATTTCCCCGACACACTTTCACTAAGCTCACAAACAGCAGTAGAAAGTAACGAAGGCCCTTCAAGAAACAATTTACCAAACCCCGCACAAAACATGGCAACAGTTAAGGAAAAACTACCCCTCATATCAGCGGGTACTTACCACGGCCTACCGTCCGAAAATCCTAATGAATTTATCGATAAGTATGAAATCGCGGCGCAATCTAACCACTGGCAGAACGAAACCAAACTAAACATATTCCCAGCCCACCTAACAGGAACAGCGCTTACATGGTATAGACATTACACAAAAAATGGTAGACCCGACAACTGGGAAACCCTAAAGGGAAAATTTATAACAACATTCACCCCAGCAGCCCAGGCAACCACGCTTCAGAGTATCTTAGATAAAAAGGTACAAGGTAGGGAACAACCTGTCCTTACTTACTATCTGGAAATTCTAACATTATGTAGGAGACACGAACCGGATATGTCAGAAAAAAGGGTAATACAATACATAATCCAAGGATTAAAACCGGAATTTTGTGACAAAATCTTAACTGAACCTTGCGAAACCTTAGAAGAATTAGAAAACAGCCTTAAAAACATAGAGTTACAATTGGAAATTAGGGCAGTAAACAGGGAGAAATATAACAGGATACAAATGGAAGGACAAAGCAGAGGAAACACTAGGGACAGACAGGAAATAAATCATTTAGAAGAGGAAATAAAAACCTTAACCCAAGTAATAAGTAACATGAACGTCCAGAGGTACCCACAACAACCACCGCCACCCAGCTACCCCAATTATCAACGACCACAACCACACCACCCGAGGACCGTGACCACACCACACCACACTTATCAAGCACGTGACGTCAGGGCCCCAGACATAAACAACAGGGCGTCGACCTGGCGAAGCGACGGAGCACCGACACACAACATGGCTGGCGGCAGGCGACCTTGGCCTACTGCACACCAGGCGCACTACACAGGACATCCACTCTCCGCACACGGACACCTCACCCACATGCGTAGGGGAACGGGGAACACATACTACGGGGGAAGACAGCAACTAACGAATTACAGCTATAGGAATGGCGATTACCAATGTAATATATGTAAAAGGACCAACCATCGTACACAGGACTGCAAATATAAAAATGCGAGGACACAGAACACCCGAATGAGAAACACGTATTGTGATCATTGCCGAATGACAAATCATTCTAGGGAAGAGTGTTTTAAATTAGGGAAATTCCAGACAAAACAAAAAAACGCGTAATGAGGGAGCCACTTTATACTAACAGAACAAAGGGGTCTCCCACACCATTTAACATTAAATCTCAAAACAATGGCAACAACCGATTCCATATCACGGATTACAAAAATGAATTTCCGACACTAGAAGAAGCTATAAACAGGAAACAACCAAAGAGGAAACCCACGCAAACAGAAGAGGGAAGAAAAGAAAATATTTCCACACAATACCACGGGGGAAGAAGAGGGAACTACGAACATCAAAACAGAGCAATTACAGTCACCACCAGACAGGCCACAAATAAAAGGACAACAAAGCAGACCGATAACGGAGGGAACAAGGAAAATGAACAGATTCTAGGAGAACAGGAGAAGGAAGAAATACGGAAAATATTAGAGGAACAACACACAGTACATGCGTGCGATATCTCACAAATAGCGGAAGGAAGGATCCATAAACCGAGGAAAAGGGGAAAATTAGAGGGGAAGAAAATACACGAAACATTGTTTAAAATACAAGACAAGGAATCAAAAAAAACCCCTGTACTAACCTTAAATGCGAAGCTAGCTAACCGCCCACATGAGACCATACAGTGCATAATAGACACGGGCTCCAACATAAATTTAATAAATTCAAAGTTAGTAAGGGAGGAAAATATCAAACACAACAGGGTACCTACAGTCGTATCAGCCAATAACACCCCCATCAACATCCTAGGGACCACGGAAATAATGTTGGAGATCAGTAATATCATAGTCAAGGAAACGCTATATGTTACACCCGATACAAACAGTTCCATAATTTTAGGCAATCGATTTTTGAACAGAAATAAAATTGAATTAAATTATAACACCAAGGAAATTGTATTTAACTTAGGGGATTACAAGCATAAAATTAAAATGGATAAAAAATGGCTATTTGAAATTGAAAGCGTAAAATGTCATCAAACCACCAACAAAACAAACATTGTTGACATCAGATGTGAACAGGATTTAGTCATCGCACCACATCAACATAGGAGGATACAAATACAACAGAGGATAAGCAAGGAAGCAGTTTTCGAGCAAGAAAAATCATTACAGGAAAAGAAGAGGTGCCACATATATCCCATAGAAGGAGCAGATAAAACAAGCAATTATTTAAATATTTACAATGCATCAAACACACCTAAACACATAAATGCCAACACAATATTAGGTTACTGCACGGAGCCACACAACACAAATGTAGGTCGACAGGAAAACGAACCCCATCAGATAAAATATAACAATAACCCGGGAAAACAAATCCTTAAAGATAAGGACAACATATGTTTCGACATCTCACCCCACCTCACGACAGAACAACATAACAGGGTAATCAAATTACTACAGAAATATAAGGCTATATTACCATCCCAAACTCACAACCAGTAAATACACCGCCTTATAAACAAAGCAAACAGGAGAGGGAAGCTTTAAATAAAATATTACAAGAACTACAGGAAGCGGACATACTGGAAGAATGTCCCGAATACTGCGAATATTCAAGCCCAGTATTTATAACACACAATAAGGACAAAACACCACGCTTGGTGGCAGATATGAGGAAAATAAATCAAATTTTAAAACCGTCCATATACCCTACTCCGTCCGTAAATCTGGTACTAAACAGCTTAAACAACGCAAACTCTTTCACAAAATTGGATTTAAAAGGGGCATATCACCAATTATTGGTACGAGAGGAAGATAGGCATTTATTAACAATCAAAACGACAGACAAGCTCATGAGATATAAAAGATTAGTAATGGGGCTAAAAACATCGTCTGCACTATTCAGTAAAGCGATATTAGCATTACTGAATAAACACCTATACAACAAAGTAGTATGTTATATAGATGACGTCATAGTATATGGCAAGAACTTTGAACAAGATCTACAAAATTTAGAAACTATTTTAAATATCTTACATGAGGCAAACTTGAAGCTCAACACAAAAAAATGTAAATTTTTATACGAACAAGTAGATATCTTGGGATACACAGTATCGACCCAAGGTATATTGCCTCAAAAGTCTACCGTAGCAGCAATACAAGAATTTAATAGGCCAAATTGCATTAGGAAAGTAAGACAGTTTTTGGGCTCTTCATCATTCTTCAGGAAACACATAAAAAACTATGCGGAAATAACACTACCCCTCACCAACTTAATAAAGGATTCAAATAAAAATATACCATTTAAATGGTCAGACGACTGCGAAAAAGCATTTATAGAAATTAAGAAAATTTTGACAAATCCACCCCTACTAAAACATTGGAACGACGACTGGGAATCAAGCATTTATGTGGATTCAAGCTTAAACGCGCTCGGGGCTTGCCTCACTCAAACGGATCCCGAAACAAACAAACAACATCCGATTGCTTATCTGTCAAAAAAATATACGGAAACACAACAACGGTACTCAAACGCCGAACGAGAGATGATGAGCTTAGTATACGCCGTAAATTACTGGCGAGAGTTTACACTAGGACGCAAGATAACTATCCACACGGACTGTCAAGCACTAGTTCATTACAAGAATTTTAAGCATACATCATCCAGATTAAACCGACTGGCGCTATCACTAGTTGATTACGATATAGATGTCAAATATAAGAAAGGAACGACGAACACGTTAGCGGACAGTCTTTCGAGGAATCCACCCCAAGACACACTCGAGGAGGACCCCTTCGAAATCACCTTAAACATACAGGAAATTAAGACAGAAAATTATGAAGAATTACAAGCTAAGGATCCATACCTAAAACTTATCAAATTAGCAAAGATTTCACCGGACACAGTCCCAAAAAAAAATACGAAACCAAAGTCGAAAATACGAAGAACGAAACGGATTATTATATTTCAAGCAATTCAATGGCAGGACGAATAACTACTTACTCGCAATACCGCGGGATAAGGTACAGGATATCGTACAATCATTTCACGATAATGTATATTCCGGAGGACATTTCTCGGCATTCAAGACCACACAAAAAATTAAAGAACGTTATTATTGGCCAGATATGACAAAAGATATCCAACATTATACTAATACATGTGAACAATGCCAATTAAAACGAACTCCCACTTACAAGCAGTACGATAAATTAACTCCACAAGTACCACCCACGACGCCATTTGAAAGACTAATTATTGATTACATGGGGCCGATCACACAGAGCAGAGGATATAAATACATTTTAATGATTACTTGCCCGACAACAAGAATGATTTTCGCAAAATGCACGAGATCAGCTGATACAAAAACCACAGCGAATGTTTTACTGGATTTATTCTGTCAATATGGATGTCCCAAGGTCATCACGCACGACCAAGGCACCCACTTCATGGGTAACGTACTTAAAGAACTCTTATTAAGTTTAGGAATTCATCAACACCCGAGTCCACCTTATATGTACAGGATACAAGGCCTAACGGAAAGAATGAATCTTATTTTCAAAAAAACGATAAGTCACTATATTGAAGGCGAACCAAACAAATGGTCAGATTACGTAAAATATGTCACCTTCACTTATAATACAAGCGTTAACCGATCCACGGGGTATACGCCATTCTTTTTAATGTATGGCAGACAGGCAAACATGCCATCGGATTATTTACATATACAAAAAGACCAGGACCCTGACATAATCAGAGAAATCAAAAATATTCAAAGGGTACGACGGGAAATCCCAACGATACTTAAAAAAGCACAAGATTCCCAGAAAAAACATTTCGATTCAACAAAACGAGATCTAAATCCACAAATCGGTGACGAAGTTTTAATACAAAATCCGAAGGATTTCAAAGGAGCTTATAACAAGTTCAATAATGTTTACAGAGGGCCATACTTCATTACGGACAAAATAAATGACACTACTTATATGGTTTTACTCGAAAAGAGAGGGAGACTGATCAACGAACCAGTACATATAGCTAGAATGAAACCATTCAGCCGCAGATAAATAGTTAAAAACCTAAAGACTAATACCTTAACGTGTACAGGAATACCTTCAGACAACACTCAAACGACTTAAAAATAAAGCCACTCAGACACCAGCTTAAGCCTAAAGCGTAAAAATTACGCCGGAATAGAATTCCTTCACTTATAATTAATATAACTTAGAAAAACCCACCGGGGGGGAATTAACCCCTAGCAACAAAAAATTTGAAGCAACTTATATTAAGACCCGATGGGAAGGAGGTCTAGCCACCTTTTTAGCCCTAGACTTAACTATAATAACTACTAGTCAACTCATAAACACACACACAGTCAAACAAATAGGCCTATGTCTG